>JAAIIK010000003.1:9245564-9318680 GCA_014706435.1 Silurus glanis
CACACACACACACACACACACACACACACACACACACACACACACACCCCACCGGCGTTTTCGTTAGCTCAAGTCGTCTCATCTCCAAGGAAAATACACCGGATAAAACCTTATTATATCTTTACATACTCTTTCTATTATGTTTTTATACAAGATTTGTTTTTTAGAAATGTATTTTCCAATTGAATAACATGAAACATAAAATCGGGGTGTCATTTTGAGGGTTGGAACGGATTAATGCCATTTTAAGTATTTTCAATATGAAAAACTGATTTGATGTGCGAGCAAATTGAGATACGAGCTCGTCCACGGAACGAATTAAACTCGTAGGTCAAGGTACCACTGTGTTTCTCTGGGGAGTTTATCTTTTGTCGTCGTCGTGCGTTTAAAAATAAACGTTTTTTCTCCCGATGCCGTGCAGCTCAGAACACAGGTGAGGTCCGTTTTTTTTCGTTTCCGTTCGGAAATTTCATTGGTCTAATGTTATGGGGTTCAGTTTTTTGGCTTGAAGTTTGTGAAACCGGGAAAAACCCAGGAAAAATCCATAAATTAGCCGCTTCGTTGTTTAAGCCGCGGGTTTCAAAACGTGGGAAAAAAGTAGCGGCTTATAGTCCGAAAAATACGGTAATTATAACCCTAACCCAGCTTGAACAGACAGAGTAGGTTGTTTTATTCAGTTTCCTGCATTATGACTGAAATATAATCATATGTAATCCAATAGTTCAGTAATCGAAACAACATTTTTTTGTACGTTTTTATTTACATGGTTAAAAAACTTTCATAGAATTCTTAAGGGTTCTTCCAGAAGAAATAATAATCGTTTAGACTTCTAACATAAGTAAGAATGTGTAATTAACGAAGTAATTACACATCGGGAATTTTATTCATTCATCCTATGATTGAAATAGGAGCTGTAATTTTATCTAATTATTCAATTTAATTTAATTTATTTTTATTTGTATAGCGCTTTTGAGAATGAACATTGTCTCAAAACGTTATCTAATGTTATAATGTATACATCTCTGTACACCTGTCAAAAACCTTGATGCAAGTTAAAAAGTGATGAAATGACCCTACATTGTTCAAATGTGCACATGCAGTAATTTCCAAATGTATAAAATATGTAGCAGTGGCGGGCTGTGCATTTGGTACCTGGGCCTTCAGTGGGGACTTACCCGACTTAATCTACCTCTTAATACCACCACTCACATCGCGATTATAGAAACCATCAATACTATACAAAAAACGCAATATAACAACGCGTGGCATTACAGAGAGAGAGGCATTTCACATATGGAGGGTGAATACCATTTTACTAAAGCAAGAAATCCAGTTAAGACTTCAAACCTCTACACTACAACTGCAACTTTGCCACCTACATCATCTGAAGCAGTTCTGAATCAATATTTGTCTAATAACATGACAAAACCATTAAAAATTTAAATAAATCCAACCTACTCACCAGAGATGCAGACTTATAATTTGCACCGCTCCTCAGAGGCTGTAATCCAGTGGTACCGCTCGTATTCACTGGTCTGGAAGCGGCGAACAAACCCTTTCCCGGGCTGAGACAAGCTAGCTAGCTTCGGGGTTGGCCAACCTCTCCTTACGATGTCTAGCAAAATGAAATGAAAATGAAAATTTATTTTTAATGTATGTCCAAGACCAAATAAATCTTTCTTCCTCTGGTGGCATAAAAAAGTCTAACTCAGATGTATTAATGTGTGCAGCATGGTACAGACATGTTTTACCAGTCGAACTTGGCTGTAACAGTTTCCCTCTGACCAACCAATCAAAGGATGGAAAAATGCTGACGCTATTCTGTGAGGCAAATATTAAATCTGATTGGTTAAAGAGACTCACCCGTTGTTAATATTCTCAATGTTAAAAGGGCCTGCAGGACAGACTTTGCAGGCCCTGGGCAGATTAGATTGACATGGCAGCACATAGAGGCTGAAATTGAAATTGGACAAAAAATCTAACATCCACATACACGTACTGGAAGTGCAGACAAGAAAAACGCTACGAAATGAAGAGAATAAACTGTTGGGAATAAATTAATACAATTTCATGGAACAAATATGAAAATTTAGGTTGTAAATGTAGGTCAGTGCTTCTGATAGTGTTTAGGCCAGCAGAGAAGCCTTTGCTGGCCTTGACCACCCATCACTGGTATCTAGCATGAACATTGTGAGTTTTACTTTGCTTGCTTTTAATATATATTTTTTAAATTCAATCATTTATTAATTTGCAGAATTCAATGTCAGTTTTTCTTTGCCCACTACAGAGTAGACTGTGATACAAGTGTTTCAGAATATCTGCTAAGTTAGCAGAAGGAAGTTGTAGGGAGCAGCATTTGAAGCAGTGTTTTATTGGCATCATGCCTACAGTAATAATTTACACTAAATACCAACAAAAACAATTCTAAATGGGTAACTGTGAATTACTTCAAAATGTTTTTTTTTTTTTTTTTATTGTAACAGTGCACACATGGTTGCTGCCATTATGGCGATATAATCATTTAGCTTGACAACACTTCTTTCTGAAGCACTTGTCATGGGGATAATCTAAGCTATTACCATTATAGTGCACTATTTTTAGCAGGTGATGCTTGTTGATCAGGACCTTCTGCTCAGTGTAAATGTAGTATGGATTGCTACAGGTCGATGTTGGCCCTGCATCTTTATAGGAAATCCATTTGCAGCCCTGGTGCTTGAGACCTTCTCTATAGACAGCTTGCATTTTAATTCAGTTCCAGCTCCTAGCACACCTGTGCCATGTAAACAGACTGCACAGTAAATATGTTTGGTATATTAGACCAGACCAAACATTTTTTGGGTTACAGACATGGAGGGTAAGGCTGAGAGACTCACATTTAGAGTGTTTGTTGAAAGTCTCAGGCCAAGCCTCACT
This sequence comes from Silurus glanis, assembly GCA_014706435.1. Classification (NCBI taxonomy): domain Eukaryota; kingdom Metazoa; phylum Chordata; class Actinopteri; order Siluriformes; family Siluridae; genus Silurus; species Silurus glanis. The sequence continues at coordinate 9,248,478 of JAAIIK010000003.1, forward strand.
GAACTTACTTTATGAAGCTGTATTATGTAATGGAACTAGGGTGCAATTATAAAACCCTCTTTGCAGGCCAAAATCAATGTTTGTGCCTATTTAATAGAAAGACACAAAAATGGCTGTAAATACACAGAAGCTGAATGTCACCCCATTTGTTACTTTCAAAGGAGTTTGACAGGATTTCAAGACTGTGTTTATTCAACATCATGTTACATTTGACAGCAAAGAAAAAACGGTTGATTGGCAGTGTTAGACTTATAGGCAAGATCTTGTGTTTCAAGGTTTAAACACGGTTCAAGGTTCAAACACAAGCAGGCGGTGGTAGCTCAGTGGTCAAGGCATTGGACTTGTGGCGTTGGAAGGTCACCTGTTTAAATCTTAACACCACCAAGCTGCCACTGCTGGACCCTTGAGTAAGACCCTTAACCCTCAACTGCTCACTTGTACTGTAAGTGGCTCTGGTTAAGGGTGTCTGCTAAACGATACAAATTTTAATGAACATGTTCATCTTATACTTCTACAACTGTACAAGTAAAAATGGGCAGCCTTGGAGTTATGAACTGTATATGAAGAGTTTATATATTCCAAATATAGAGCCCTGAAAATGTACTTAATCTTCTGCACAACCTGGTTTTGAATACAAGTAACTTCCCCCACAGAAACATGAGATTACAAAGGCTGATAAGTGAGTAAGTCATTGGATTTTGGATCTGAAGGTTGTGAGTTCAAATCCTAGCCACACCATTTTAATTCAATTAATTTATTTGTATAGCGCTTTTAACAATGGACATTGCCTCAATGCGGCTTCACACAGATAATGTGGTAAGAATTAATTAATAGGATTCTTTATAAGTGTAAGTTTGTCCCTAATGAGCAAGCCAGCACCCCTGGCCCCTATGCCTCATAGCTGCTCAGTTGTATAAATGAGATAAGGATGTCTGCCAAAAGCCATAAATGTAAACATTGACACATTGCAACATTTGGATTTATAGAAAAGCAGCGATGATCTTTTTTTGCTATGGATTTAATAAAATGTATTAAGAACGTTACTGTGATCCAATTATTATGTATATGTACAATGTAAATGCAGCCATATTGTTTACATCACAACACTTATTAGGGCCTATACTTGTACAGACTAAAAATAAAGGATAAACAAGTAAGCTGTTCCTGTTCCAAAGTTATGCAAAACATGAGTATCCATGCAGAAATGTCTTACTGTCTCATTTGTATAAAAATTCAAATGAATTGAAAAGAAAATAATTGAAAGTACAGTAAGTGTTTTTAAATGACAGTATAAGAAGTCATTTCTGCACTTTACTGATTTTTTGTTTTTGTTTCAGCAGAACAATCCTATTACATTTTCACAGATAAAATAAATATACTGTAATTTCACTGGCACCCCCAGGGGGGGACTTCCTTTTAATTCTGGTTCCTCTCAAGTTTTCTTCTGAATATGTTCTTAGAGTTTTTCCTCACCACCACTGTCACTGACTTTTCATTAGAGATAAATGTATAGGGACTAATTTATGAATTTAAAATGTATATTCTTCATCTATATATTTCTATAAAGATGCTTTACAAAAAGGTATTTTGTTAAAAGTGCTATACAAATATAATATTATTGAAATATAATGTAATTGGTTTGGGAGGTGCAAAAAAAAAAAGATTATAAACATACATTGCAGTTCCATTTACCGGCAGCAGAGGGCTCAACAATTTACAAATTACTGCTTTAAATAAGCTATAACAGGAAATGCTTGTTTATGAAAACACGCCTTCATGTCTGTATGTAACTGTGTGTGTGTGTGTGTTTGTGTGTGTGTGTGTGTGTGTGTGTGTGTCTGTTTGTGTGCGCGCGCGCGTGTGCGCACGTGTGCACGTGTTTTTATTGGCCACTGGTCCAAAAGCTAGCCATATTTTACGTGCCTTCATGGGTTCTTAATTACCAGTTTCCTTTCCAGCACAGCACTCAAACATGTCAAGTGTTTGTCAGGAAAGTGTGTATACTTTCAAAACCCACTTGAACTTTGCTGAAATGCTTAGATTCATTTTGTGTTGCCACTAGAGAATTGTTCCTCAGCATCCTGAAAGAGCTGCAATTTTCCTTTAATAAGAGCAGGATATCTGCACCAATACACACCTAGTTGTATGTTATAGTCCTGTGAGACTGATCTAGGAATTGATACAGCAAAATGACCAAATTAATACTGTGGAAAATAAAGTGTAATTTATGATAGACTGAAAGAAATATGTGCAGTTGTCTATAGCCAGCTATTTTTTTAATTAACATTTTATTTATAATATTTCATGAAAATGTAAGGTGGCATCTCATTATCTGGAAATGTACAATATTGATAGTGTAATGAAATAAAAATCTAAATTCAAAGCAGGAGTCAGACCATATTTAGATATGGCAAAAAAAAAAAAAAAAGGTATCCAAATACATAAACCACAAACAGGGATCAGAGATAAACTAGAATAGGGGCCTGGATAACAACCACACAAAAAAGACAGGGCAGAGACAGGATTTAAACATTAACAAAGACAGACGACAGAAAATTGAAGCACATTGGGAAAAAAATGAAATGTTGTGGAAAAGAATAATTATAGCAATAAAATGAAGAAATCAAAAGTAAACAACACCAGAAAAGTGTTCATGTAAGTCTAAATGAATTTACAAAGCTAAAACAGTGTGACAGTATACTGTGGTTTAAACCTGAGAAAAAAAATGTAAGGAGAAAGAAAAACCTTGGTCCAGCACATGGTATCTGTGTTCCACATTGAAAGTCTTGGTTTTATGTGTCCACTGTAACGTGGCATTTTGCAAAGGAACAAATCCTCAGCACTTTAAATAGCTTTTTTCTTTTGTCTGTATTGTGTTATCTTTATTTCTGTATTAACGTAAACAATCTGGTTATACAAAATACAATTCTTCACTTCTAAAGGCTTTGAGTGCTGATATGATTAGTGATGTGTGAAGGGGCTTCTGGTCTTAAATATAGTTTAAATGTCTGAAACCCAGAATGCATGATGTTTATATCCCTGTCTCTCTCTTTAACAGGGTGATAAGGGAGATGATGGACAGTCAGGTACAGATGGAACACAAGGTGCACCAGTAAGTTGTTTCTTTCTTTTTTCTTCTTCTTTTAGTAATGTCAAACACGTCACACCTTTCTAATTGTGTGTAGAAGCCACACATCTAATCATGTGTAACCTGATTTATACAGCTCACAACCTTATTTTATGGATATATATGCAAAAATAATTATTGTAACAGTGCCAAACTGAATCTGAAGATGTAGGCGTTGAGCAACCACTGTCAGAAATATTGCAAAAACAAGTCCCTCATAACCCTAAACCAGGTAGACCTATCAATAATGTAAACATGGACCTGTGTACAGTTCTGGAATAGAAAGCTTTATAACTCTATGACAAACAAAATGTTATCGTGCACATTTAAATACAGTTCATGACATTAATCTGTACTGAGGGGGTTTGTGCAATATGTTTTCCACTTATAAAAGATACAAAAGGTTCAGAAAGCTCTACTTTAAACACCTACCGCAGGGGCAAACAATGTAAGTGTATGTCATATAGTTAAAATAAGCACTGGTGGACCAGATACAGTAATGCTAGAGTCCCACACATTGCCATTCATACCAGAGTTACCGCTGTGTTTAGAATGATCTACAACCCAAATCAGTGGTAATCGTGACTGTTTGCTAAACACACTACATAGCAACAAAGTCATCGGGCAAATGAATGCATATAATCTCATGTTTTTTTTAGTTCAGTCCCCCTTTTGCAACTTATGGTCATGTTAATGGTCAGGTTTATTTTCCAGTATACAACATATTGGCAGTGGTTTCATGAAAGTCTGAAGCAAAGCTTTGTTTTAAACGTCAGGCATTTCCAGCTAAAGGCTCCACTTTTCCAAACCTTAAAGGAAAATGCAAAATACAACCAGAACATCAACAAAAAATGTCACTATGTCGTCAAGCTCTATCTTCCTTTCCAATTCCACCAACACTTACAGTACATGCTGGCTTTTTATGTAATGGACCTACAAGGTCTTGGCTTGTCAAAACATCCTGTACACATGACAAATAAGCAGAAAACTGAAAAGAATGTTGTGTGCCATTTTAACACCACACTCTGACCATCTTCAAATAAGGAGACGCTGAAGGCGACTATAGTTGAACATCTGCAACCAAAATACTGTATAAATGTTACAGTTGAACAAAGCCTGAGCACTCTCTATGGTTCATTTCTAGCAGTGGTAGATGCAAGTGTATTTAAGCTTTAGTGATCTTGATGTGGCTATTTTAACATCTGCTGTGAATTAGTGCTCGCTTTTGTTGACTTCCAAGGTTGAGTTTAGCACAGAGTCTCACTCAAGGCCAGACAGTTTTTAATATTTAAAACCTTTCAGACAGAATCAAGTTTAAACACATTTACAGTCCTACACAGGACAGCAAACAAACCTCCAGCTCAACTCATTCACACTGAAGTTCTCCAGAATATTAAGCATTTACAAGACTGGGTTTTTCTCCATAGTCAGCCCATCACTTTATTGAATACTGTAAGTTTTGTATTGCTGAAGTGTTTTGTTTTAAATTTCACGTATTGTTTGTTTGTATGTTAGATTTAGTCATTTCTTTAAACCACAGTTAACCAAACTCTAAAACTGTCAGAGAACCACCAGCCACGCTTCCCTCCAAGGCTTACACTCTCACTCAGCCTCTCCCTGCTTCTAATCACCTACACCTGTCCTACTCCTACTAATCACCTACACCTGTTCCCCATTTACCTATCCCCTTTATAAGATCCCCATTCCCCCTCACTCAGTGTCCGATCTACCAGTTACGACCATAGATCACCTGGACTTCCTACCTCTCTGGTTCCCTGTGCTTCCATGCTTCCATGCTCCTGGCTACGCTTCTAAGGAAGCAAACGCATACTTGGAAGAACTAGTTTGGATGAGGACATTGATCTAAGAGTTTGAGAAGGAATATATGTCAGAAGTAGGTCAGATAAACATAAAGGAACCAGGTTATGTAATGCCTTATAAACAAAAAGCAGGATTTGTATATTAAATGCACTGTTTAACAGGAAGCCAGGATAGCCAAGATAACACCCAAGCTCTTAACCTGACGAGGAGTATTTTAGTTTGACTACTGTTGAGTTTAAGAAAATTATTTGAGAACCAAGCTTTAACTTCAGACCAACAGTTAGAAAGAGAAGATGTAGGCAAGTCATAAGTATTTTTAGAGTGTGTCGTCAGCATAACAATGAAATTGGATACCTTGTTTCTGAAAGATACATCCAAGTGGCAATAAATAGATAATAGATAAATAGTAAAGGGCCCAGAACTGAACCCTGCGGGACACCTGCAGTGATAGTTGAACGTTTCGATTTGAACTGGCCTAGCTGCACAAAAATCGAGTATGCAACTACCTTCGAGCCAAAACTACCTTTTCTAGAATTTTGGATAACAGTGGCAGATTGGAAATTGAACGGAAATTATAAAAGTCATTTGGATCAGCACCTGGTTTCTTGAGTATTGGAGTTATTAATGCAGTCTTAAAAAGGTTGGGAACAATGTAAAAGGTGAAAGAAGAATGAATGATCTCAGTGATAAAAGACAAAAGATCTGACAGATTTTGAGTAATTGATTTGGAAGGTAGTTACTGACAGGTAGTTGATTTAGCTTTAACTATCCCAATTATATTCTGTTTGTTGAACATCCTATTTCAGATTTAGGGCTCTTTGCTGTTTTAATAGCATCCTCTAATTGCCTGTTCAGTCCCAGGTGCATTATTAAGGCAAGGAACTGATAATCTACCTCGCAGTCCTTATTCCAGTTCAACCTATAGGTGGTCAGTTGGATTGAAGTCATTGCTCTGCAAAAGTCACTCGAGATCTCCCATACCAAGCTTCACACACCATGGCTTTATGGAGCTCGCTTTTTTGTAAGGTGTCATTACTTGCATTAAAGTAAAAACTTTATACTAGATATTATACAGAGACATCCTATACAATTGTATTTCCAATTTTTTGGCAACAGCTTGGAAAAGAACCGTTTTCTTTTACTGTAGTTACTTAATAATATGCATTTAAATATTCAATGGCATTAAAAAGTAAAAAAAAATATATAAGCAATTGCATGGCTGTATAAGAGCTGTAATCATATACCTAAATCTATGTCTTGGTAATTTCCTTGTATGATGATAATATTATCGCAATGCCATATGTTTTACATTTCCGAGATTGAGAGCGTGTAATTTAATTCCTGACCTTAAACTCCCTCTCACTATCACACTCCTACAGAGCACTACCTCTCAGTATCATCCCCCTTAGCAATCGCTTTAGTTTTACTATTTGATCCTGCCTCAATTAAAGGAGGCTTTAAATGGAATCTGCACACTTCTTTCAGCAGAAAATGGCTCATTAAATAAGAGTTTATGAGGGAGGCATCACTTCAAAGTGACACATCTGCTCTCATCCCCTTGTTGTTCTACTCATTTCTGAGAACTCGATGAGCAAACAGAACTCTTGATGGTTCCACCGTATGTCTCTTGATCTGTTATGCTTAATTAACCTGGAGCTAGATAGTTTTCTGCAGGCAGAAAGGTTCAGTGTATCATCCTTTTTCACATGTAACTAAAAAGATTATTGTTCCCTGTTTTGGACAAACATTTTTTTTCCCCAAAACGGGAATCGGTAGTAAAAAAACAGCTGCAGAAAATATTTAAAAGTTGAACCCACTATATTTTTGGCATCCATAAGAATGACTACAATGTGATTCCAAGGTACAAATGGACAAATGATTACAAATGCACACATCAGACATGTGTACTTAGTTTTATGCACTTAATATAAAATGATGAGAGTAACACATCATTTGAATTCCTTGGTGAATTTCTGCATGCTGATATGATTTTATTGGTTTTGAAAAGATAAATTGTTATGTGTTAGCCTTTTAAAACTATTAAATATAATGCTGTGTTTTCTAAGTGTGTTGAACAGATGTCTTTACTACAAGCTTTAAATAGTACCCAGGTGAGTTTAAAACATAACTCTTTAGGGTATTTGTGAGACCATCCAAAACAACAGAAAATTAGTTACAACTATATCTATTATCTAAAGCGACTTACAGTTGAAACAGGATTGAACTAAGCAATTGAAGAGGAAAAGAGTCTTGTTTAAGAGCACTTCATTGGCAGCCTGGCAATGCTGAGATCTGAACTCTTCTAATCAGTAGCTGTCTAATACAACAACTTAACCACTGAGCTTGCTAAATAAATCAATTGGACATTTGAGTACCGCATCAGTCAGCAGGAGTACATAGTGATTGTGTGTGTGTGTGTGTGTGTGTGTGTGTGTGAGAGAGAGAGAGAGAGAGAGAGAGAGAGAAAGAGATGGATAGATAGAGGGAGAGAGAGAGAGAGAGCAAGAATAAATGAGTGAATTAATACAGTCTGCTAATTTTGCAGCATAACTAAATTGTAGTGATTTAATAGAAACAGTTTTTATCTAAATTATTCCCTTCACTTTCATCCATTCTTTGATGACCACAATCTAAAAAATATTAGTCAGAAAACTACACAGTTGCAGATATCACCATTAATTATTAATTACTCTTACTGCAATGTCGCCATGAGAGTCCACTAGATTTAACCATAAACATTTATATGTTTTAATAGTGACATTGCGGTAGAACACTTGTATTAAATGGTAAATTCTAATGAGCCACTTTCTAAGCAAAGTACTATATCCAAAATGGAAAACTAAAATATCATTACCGTATTTTTCGGACTATAAGCCACTATTTTTCCCACGTTTTGAACCCCGCGGCTTAAACAACGAAGCGGCTAATTTATGGATTTTTCCTGGGTTTTTCCCGGTTTGACAAACTTCAAGCCAAAAAAAAAGCCAAAAACGGAAACGAAAAAACGCACCTCACCTGTGTTCTGAGCTGCACGGCATCGGGAGAAAAACTTTCACCGGTGTTGATTTTTAAACGCACGACGATGCCAAAAGAAAAACTCCCGAGAGAAATACAGTTGTGAAAGGAAGGAGGAAGACAGTGAACAATGACTTACTTGGTCGGCTACTGTTTAGATACAAGCCGTTGCAACGCGTTGAGTCTGGGTGAAGGGATAGCTCACAAGGTGAGCGGCTTATTTATGTTAAAAATAAAAATATTTGTAAAATTCAGTGGGTGCGGCTTATATAAGGGTGCGCTTTATAGTCCGGAAATTACGGTACTAGAGATTACAAAACCACCACAATCGGGTGAAGGACATTCTTATTCTCATTTAATGTCATTTCAGTTTCAGGGACATAAAGCAACAGCACACAACACAAATAATTTTATAATTTTATTCAATCAGATTTGAATGTGCAGTACAATACAATAAATACATAGAACAGGGCATTACAATAGATCCACTAAAAAATATGCTGCACAAACTTTGAAAGGTATCACAAAGCTGTGCTGAGTAGCTGCACAGTAACTGTGCACTATTGTTTTATGATTGATTAGACTGCAAATTGTCCTGGCATCAGCAAACAACCTAAAACATCTGTAAGGACAAGAGCACAATCCAGAAGATGACACTGTGCTATTAAGTGTAAATATTGCCGCTGATTTATATGCTATGTTCAGTTTAGTTTTGCCAGGAGTTGGCAGCAGGGTGTTCAAGAGCCTGACAGCCTTATGGAAGAGGCCTGTTACAGAGATTGTCAGCAGTGATCCAGATGACAGGAGGTTAAAGAGCCTGTAGGAAAGCTGCAAGAGGTCAAACACAATGCTGATGTTTTTTTGGATAAAGTGGTTTTGTTAAATGTCCTAAAGTGCTGGTCTTGGCTGTTTGATACCCTCTTTTATAGGGTTTTAAGAAACATAACCAGTGTTGAAGATGTTTGACCGCACATACTCAGGTTTTATACCTAATTAAAAATATAAAGATATATGAGAATATAGGGCTTAATGCTTGTTTTCAGATTTTGCTCCATGATAGAGAACATGTCAGATGGATAGAGAGCTTTAGAATTATGCCACATCATTTTTCCAGAAATTATTCCAGAAAGTATCAGAGAAATAATCAACATTCTTAAATAGCTATAATGTTCAAAAATTTAGTTATATTATAATTAAATTCTTATTAATATTACATAATGGTATATTGTATGTGTAGTAGAACAGAACTATGGAACATCCCTGTACATGCACACCCATAAATGTTACTAACTGCATTTATTATTTAATGTGCATACAGTGTATATATATATATATATATATATATTAGTTGTTGTTTTTTTTTATTAAATGTGTAATTCTGGAGTTTGAATTTCTAGTCACTATGCAGCAGACATTCTTCTAACAGCTCTCTACCTGATTGCTATTCCATGTGTGCAATTGTATTATCAGCACTTTGTTCTAAAAGAAACAGATGAGGTGGGAAGTTTTCTAAATGAGGCTAGATGAAGAATCAAAGAGCCTATTTTACTGCATCTATTTGTCTGTATGGTAATTGTCATTTCTTTTGGCAAGAATCCAATTGTTTAATATCTTAACAAGTCCAGAATGTAGAATTAATTTAGTGTCATTAATGGTAATGAAGTGGAATGACGATGAATGTAATAATGTATGCTAGAGAAGAGGACCATGATTAATGACACGACCATCATGGGGCCTGTTCTTCACAGTCTGCACCATCATATCTGTCACTCAAAACACTAGCATGTGACAGCAGTAAGTGACATTCATATGTTTTTCTCAGGGTATCCGTGGACTTTCTGGCGAGGCGGGGCCAAGTGGACCTCAGGTACAACCATTTACATATCATGCAACACATAATATTCACATAATATATGTAAAGACACCATATCCAAGCTTCTATTATATATTTATTATCCATATCCACTTTGCTTTCATTATGCACAGACAATTGATTTTCTTTGAGCATTTTCCTAGACACAAAATTCTGCATTAAAGGGACTGTTTAAATAAGCACAATCCCTGTTGTTGTTATATTGGTATCACATTGGTATTGATCTTCACTTTGTGTCTGGAGCTTAGGGGGCTAGAGGATCACCTGGACAGAAAGGATCTGCTGGACCTAAAGGACCTCCAGTAAGTAAACATCTCTCCTGAGTACTGCAGCTTTTCCACTTTATCTGTTCTTCTGTTTGAAACGACTGATCCGTTCATTCCAGTCACATTCATTCCAGCCAGCTTAAAACCTGCTTCCTAAAGTGACTACGAGGAAAGCCAATTGGTACATATCCCCACCAAAATTTGTGCAAAAATTTAAACAAAATCAATGCTTCAATTTTTTAAACAAAATATTTAATAAAAAAGAAAGTGAGTAGAGTGACCTCTATTGGACAATATAGAATATTACAATATTTAGTGATAATGCATAATATGCAACTGATTTCCTTGCTGCCATCTTGTGGTAATAGAGAAATAACAACAACAACAACCGAACAAACAAAAATCTATGGAAGACAATTTGCATTTGTGGGAGATGAATATTTAAATACAATCAGATTAATTCTAACCTGAGATTAAATGAATATAATTCTTGTACACAATATATGTTTATAATAAGCATTTCTTGTGATTAGATTCACAAGAAATACAATTGTGTGATACAAATATAAATTTAAAAGCCTTTATAAAAGAAATTTAAATTTGTGTTAAAATAATAGAACAGCTTAAAGATAATTTCTAATTAAACTTTTCATGGAATAAAAACAAATGTCTATCTTATTAATCATTTCTGTCTTGGTTTACATTATGAAGAAATATGAACTATTAAAGGCAGATGTTGTAAGTTACTGTCTGTGCCGTATTCTAATTATAGCTGGCTGAGCCACTTTCAGGTGCTTGGCTAATAGTAATGGCTATAAAAAGAGTCACCTGTAATAAATCCATGAACAAAATCCCAAGCCTTTGTGGTGGAAGCAAAAGCCATAATTAATGGTTAGGCCTAAGTTCATTAATAACAGTTTTTGCAGCCTGCTTTAAAATAATAATTTAGGAAATAAAGTACCAGTGCATGACATTATATTTATTATTTCATAAATTTCTATTTATAACTTTGTTACAAGAAGTTATATTTATCTATTTATAATTTTTATATATTTCTCTATCGCATACTGAGGTCTGCAAACAACATAGTACCCTATTGATGTTCGTCTAGTTTAGTTGGTTGTAAGACGTGTGAGGAGCATTTATTAAGAATATCTTTACACCTGGCTGTTTTATGAGTGTTTTATAATAATAGTATATCCGTGTGCAGATTATGTACATATAATTGCAATACTATGCTTGAGGTTAATTAAATAATTTAATAATGAATTTTATACTTCTTAATTATAATCAGTATATTAAAATCCAGTCACACAATTCTTCAATATGTCTGATACTGTTTATATTTGTAAATGACAAACAAAGCCATACTTTTTCTACATTATCTTCAGTGTAGTCACTCAGAAATTTCAATTTCAATTTCAATTATTGTATTATATGAAAGATGATTGAATAACAATAAAGAAATTAAAAAGAAAGAGGTTAAGGAAATGAAAAGTACAAAACAGCTGTAATTGACGTTTGCATAAAACAGCTGGAAATGAGAAACAACACAGGAAGTTGGCTGCCAAATGCAGATGGATGATGCATAAAATTATCAAGATACAATGCAGATACAAGATTCATGAGACAACCTGGTGTAAACAGGGTCTGTCATTATTCAGCACCTCTCAGAGAATGCAAATGATTTTTGGAATTAAGACACTATAACACTTAATGAGCACACATGAACCAGAAAGAATATAAAAATTCATTACCATGCCTAATAAATCAAGCACATGCATGCTGAGTGTATAGATCCCTGCTAAATTCAGCATAGACTTTGTTTTAATGTGACTGAATACATGATGCATGCACACTGTTGGCAGCAACATGAAATGCTTTAGATGAATAAATTAAACAGTTTTTGTAGTATTGCTTTGATGCCCAATCACCATTAAGTGATCCTGTGTTGCTTGCATGCTGTAGCATTCTGTGTGAAACCTGTTTTTAACGTGAGCATGATGCCTGTAATGAACTGAGACTTGATTTGTACAATTTCAAGCGTTTTTTTTTTTTTTTTTATGCTTCCCACATAAGTTTGATTGTCCTTTTTCAAACTGAAAGCCTGACTTTTCTTTCTATAATACTGTATAAAATTCGACCGTCTGCTGTAATCACCTCAAGTAAAAAGTGTTTTTTTGGGTTTAAACCTGAAGGGGATGTGCTTCCTTATTTCGAGTTACATGATGCAATTTTCAGCGGTGTAATTTTATTTTCCATCCATGTAATACTGTTAAAAGAGGGCATTTCTTTAAACAGTATGTTATTACTACCCAGCAGTTCTGAAAATCTTGAGAACACCCATGCAGGTACACTTAGAGCTGGGCCAAAGTGACAAATTGAATTGTGTTTACTGCCTGCAGATCCAGTTGACTCAAATTAGGTCTTAATGTGTCTGCAATGTGTGCTGGTCTGAGACAATCTTGCTGGCCACAATGTATTTCACAGTGTGATACTAAATTGGCATAGTTTCCCAACACATTTAACCTGCAGTTTTTAACAGGAAAATCAGTGGGCAATTGACATTTTATTATATTATTTAATTATATGCATTTTTTTATTATATTATTTGATGAAGTCTTTCTTCAAGTGAATTTGTACTGTATATGAAATTGTAATCCGCTATCCTTAGAGAATGATCACAAACATTTCACAATTAATTAGCTGAATAATATTCCAGATGATCCAAATGAGAAAACATGTGCAGGTGCATTTCACCATGTTATGACTTGAAATTGTATCTGTAAACTAAAGTAAAATAAGTTAATCTAGTAGGGATGAAGTACGCCCTTGCTGAACTTGTGTGCAAGTATTAATACTCTGCTTAAATATTACATCAGTAAAATATTATACTATATACTTTTATATTTTGACTTGTTTATAGGACTGTGGTGAGACCTGCGATGTTGTATGGATTGGAGACAGTGGCATTGAGTAAAAGACAGGATGTGGAGCTGGAGGTAGCAGAGCTGAAGATGTTAAGGTTTTCGTTGGGAGTGACGAGGATGGACAAGATTAGAAATGAGTTTATTAGAGGGACAGCGCATGTAGGACGTTTTGGTGACAAGGTGAGGGAGGCGCGATTGAGATGGTTTGGACATGTGCAGAGGAGGGACATGAATTATATTGGTAGAAGAATGCTGAGGATGGAGCCACCAGGAAGGAGGAAAAGAGGAAGGCCAAGGAGGAGGTTCATGGATGTGGTGAGAGAAGACATGCAGGTTGTTGGTGTGAAAGAGGCAGATGTAGAGGACAGGGGGGGTATGGAGACGGATGATCCGCTGTGGCGACCCCTAATGGGAGCAGCCGAAGGAAGAAGAAGAAGAAGACTTTTTTTGACTTCACTAAAAGTGTCTGGGAAGGACTATCTCAGTGGTTAAGGATAGGTTGGTGGTTCAAGACCCAGTATCAAAGCTGCCACACTTGAGCCCTTGAGAGAGGCCCTTAACCCCCTATGCTCCAAGGGTTCTGTATGAAGGCTTGTCCTGTGCTCTGACCCAGGTTACCTAACATTGCTGGGATATGCAAAGAGAAAATTTCACTGGGCTATTAAGTGCATGTGACAAGTAAACAGCCCCCTAACCCCCTTTTGATTTTTTTGCATAGACTTAAATTTAGGTAGGCAATTTTTAGATATGAGTCCCAATAGTGGGGGTGAATCCTAACAGGTTAAATATCAGTAGTAAAATGTCTGAATTGTCCATTTGATGTAAAAATGGAATGAATTAATTTCAACGTATGATGAACGACATGCTTTTCTGAACTGTATTAGAGTAAAAAGTAAAATATTACAAAATGTAGTGACGTGAAATTTTCTAAAAAAAAAATTAAAATACTCTGATGAACTCAGATATTGCACTTAAATGCAGTAACAAAGTAAAAATATGATGTTACTATCTGTTTTTCATAATAATAGGGAATTAAAATTAGTAATATTGAATAATTTGAAGTCTCTAAAACCCACATGGGTATTTTCACATATAAAATAAAAAAGGATTATGGGACCTTCACAGAAGGCTACAAATTCCCTTTATAAGAAGGCCAAAGGTATGAATATAACACATTCAGTATTATTGCATGATGTGTTTCATTCCTAGTACTTTATTTTTTTTATTTTGCTATACCTTCAGCAAATGAATGATTTTTTTTTTAGCAACAGCAATAATTTCATTCAGTAACTATGACTGTCTTGTAATGCATGAAGTCAGTAGACAGTGTTATCTTCTTCAAGCACAGTAGTCACAAAATATTTAACTCTGTGTCCTTTCTGCATCAACATCTCAGGGCATCCAGGGCCCACCGGGGTCCTCTGGAGTAGATGGACAAATTGGCCCTAAGGTTAGTTTGATATTGAAAATTATCTTTGGCAATTATGCAAATACGTTGACTGTCTCCAGTGGGAACATTTTATATAGAAATTTCATTTCTTCTTTTCCATAAATTATATTCTTATGAATCAGATTACTAAGCAATGCCTGACAGTAAGGACATTGTGCACATCGTGTACAATGCATAACAAAGGTATATGTGTGTGATTATTATGTTTGGTAATTCCTGTCTACATGTATAGGGAAATCCAGGACCACAGGGATTACCCGGTCGCCCAGGTTTGCCAGGCCTGAAGGTAAGATTTATTCAAATTTAGTCAAAGTTCTTTGAATAAACCATTTTATTGAAGCCGTTTGTAATTTTTAGAGCTTTCTGATGTATGTGTGATGGATTACAGCTGTAATAAAATATTAGCATATTAAGAATCTTTCCACATTTTCCCTTTGGTGAAACCTCACATCTTAACTGTTAATTACTACCAAACTACCTCATTTCTGAAAAATGCAAATGAAGGGTAAAATTAAGAAACCAACTACTCGGTGTCATGTCAAATAAGGCCAGGTGGATACATGTACATAAAAAAAAAAAAACAATAGCTTATTAATATAAATATATATAAAAAAAACAGTCAAATCCAAAACATAATCTGATGGCATCTACACGCAACAGGCAATTAGCAAACAAAGTGTATGTATGTATGTATGTATGTATGTATGTATATATTTATACATGAAATTGGAGACAGTTATGTCTAAGATGAAGACATGTGATCCCAATGAACAATGAAAATACAAGATTGGAGACATTTCATGAATGAAAACACAAACTCGCATGGCACATGGAAACAGAAACTGTCTTTTAAATGTAAACTCCGGCTAGACTTACTCGTTGAGAGAGGCAATATTTCCTGACACTCAGCTAGTAGAAGATACACACAGTAAGATTTGGTAATACATTTTGCTATTGCTGTATTATTATTTACTGAGTAATTACCCAGTAATTACGCATTTACTAATGAATAATAATACTGCTGTTAGTACGACGTATTATTTTCTTGCTATAAGCTATTAAACAGTGTTGCAAACTATTTAAAATGATAAAGTTCACCTTAAATAGTTATATCTGCGCCTTCACATCTTCCCTGTGAATACTTTTGGATTACAGTCATGTTGCTTCTTGCTAAATTAAGATTTATTTAAGCACTTAACTGCACTTATCCCAAACCTGCAGTATATACAATAAAAGACTTTGGGTCCTCAGAACCAATCAGATATATTTGAACTTTGACAGGGCTCACATGGAGAGCCAGGATTTTCAGGCATACAAGGTGCTGTTGGTCCTCCTGGCTTTAAAGGACATAAGGTAAGTCATCATATAGTAAGTGTCTAGAAGAAATCATTCGAACCCAGAGTTGATGTTTCATTAGTTTAGGGTTTAGTCTGCATCAGCTTTGCTATAGGAATTGTAGTTCAGTGAGTAGATGTACAGCCTGTTGTAAAATTGCTACTGTCAGTCTCACACTTGACCTACCATTACAATATTAATTCTGTTTTACAGGGGGATATGGGACAACCTGGTCCAAAAGGCACCCAGGTAGAGACAATTTTACATTGGCTTTACTTTTTTTTTTTAAGCAAAAATCATTAGTTAAAATCATTTTTGAATGCAGTGGCTCTAATAGATCTTGCCTGAATAGTAAAGAATATAATACTTGAACTAAAATACTAGAGCTGCAATGGATGTATTATATGCACCAGTTGAAATCTGCACTGTATGTCACAGCATGTGCTCTAAAATTTCAGTCTTCACCTCAGGCTGCTTTTCAGCATTAAATGCTAATGATACCCTTTTAATGTCTGAGACCCCCCATAACAGGAACCACCTTTCATGCTCTTTCAGGGTGAAAAAGGAAGTGAGGGAACACCTGGGGTGCCTGGACCACCGGTGAGGGCGCACACACCTTCTGTCCACTAGGGGACAGCACAATGCATGCGACTTGGACACTAAAGACTGACAGACTGAGATTCATCACCTAGCTATAGATCATTACAAAAAGCTGTTATAGTGTATTATTAAGTCACGGACATGGACTTGAATTGAATTAAGGAAATTATTTGAATGTTTTATTAGTGAAGCAGTGAAATTCTTTTTGGCCCTTTACATGCTGTCTAGCTGTAGAAGACACAAGTCCTTTCTTTGTGACAAATAATCAAAAAAAAATCCTCTTATCAGATTAAAATGGAAGTGTAAACCAAGCAATAGACATGGAGGAAAATATTTTCTTTCTTTTTGTGTGATATGAACTATAGCTCACTCTCCCTTCTTCTCTTTTTCTTGAATCTCATTGAGAACTCAAATTCTGATCTTTCAAATAAATAAATATATTTGTTTTCTATTACCATATGAATGCTAACAATTGTGTTTCTTTCTCTCTTTCTGCACCCTATTGCCAGGGTGAAGGTGGACAAAGGGGAAGCAAAGGAGAGGTTTGTAGAATCAGACTTACAAATTGCATTTTAATCTGTTCGACCCATTAAGCACAGGAAACAACACTGAAGGAACATGAAAGCTGTGAATTTAGAGGTGTGCTAGTCATGTCCATGGGGGTGCTTGTATTTGACAGGCTGACAGTAAGCTTCAGTTGTATTGCAGCGTGCATGGGGGGCGCTGGAACCACTAGTGCTATTCCATCATTTACAGTGACACTGCAAGAAAAGATGCAGAATCAATGGGACTTCAATTGGCCATCATATATTCAGGGGCACATTTTTTTAATATTTGAGTTTCAAAAAGCTGAATGCATCAAAGCTCTGAAAAGCAAAGGATGTGCTGAATGAAACTGCTTGCCCAGTTACCTGACTTAAAGCTAAACATGCTGTTAGAAGTCATATTGTCAGGTTTGACAGAAAATGCTATACAAGCTACACAAACCTTAGACAAGAGCATAAAGACTCACAAAAGAGGATGTGCAATACCTGCAAAACTAACAGTTAAAGTGGACTGAGATTTCTAGTAAGTAAGGCTGTATTTTATTTTAATTTTTTTACTTATTAGATGTAGGGTGCTGTTTCCTTCATGAAATAAATGGGATTATTTATTTTTAAGTCACAAAGGAGATTATGTACAGTGATAATCCAGAGATCTTGTCTTACACTTTTATAAATAACGTCAATTCTTATTGTGTGACGACAAACAGTGTATCAGGGATTTTTGAATACCGTGGTTACAGTGTCTGAAACCATACAAAATATAATAAAAACCATAAACACTTGAAGCCTTGAATAAGATCTGAGTGAGTAGAAAAACAAAAAAATGTAAAAAGTAACCCAAATCAATGAATGAAACCCTGATAAAAAAAAGAAGGAAAAAAAAAGATCAAACTTACAGATTCTATTCGTCATTGTAACAGAAAAGCTTTTTCCTCTTCAATCTAGAGAGGTTCTTCAGGAGATCCTGGGCTTAGAGGACCTGATGGGAAGAAAGGAGACCTAGGACACATCGGAGTAGTTGGACCACGTGGTTCTCCAGGACAGGATGGGTCACCAGGGCATCCTGGTCTTCCAGGACATCCTGGAAAACCTGTGAGGGTTCTGGCAGTACATTTCTCCAAATATCAGTTTTATTCTAGTGTATTTCTGCATAGAGCCATAGTAACTCTGATCACAATAAAATTATTACTCAAGACGATTTAACCAATTGTTGTATGGACATGTGCACAGAATAATTACACCGTTATAACAGTTAATCAAAAGTGTTTGTTTTAATAACTAACATTTTACAAGATAGTTGTTCCTGAACACAAAACATAATAATCCTGTACACAAAAAAAAAAAATAAAATAAAATTAATTGAGTCATTTAACAAACAGGATCTCAGTTATGCAACAGTAATGCTAAATGAATCAGAGGAAATGATAATTCACTAGTTGTCTAATCTGTATTTCAGGCAAAGCCTCCTTCCGATGAACATTTAAAAAAGCTCTGTGGAGACATATTAAGACGTAAGTAACTAACCAGTTCCCAATAAAATGCTGGACAGCTGTCAGCTTAACTGCGAACAGTTTGCTATTTCTTGGTTGATATATGCAGTATGCACTATGTATAGCTAGAAAAGAATACTAACAGCAAACAGGAAATAAACATAACCAAAGTCTAAAAAGAATTATATACTTTTACTGTATCTGCGATTACATTCAGTTTAAACCCTAAACTTCCTAAATCTTACTCCCCCCCCAAAAAAAAAAATATTAAAACATTAAAAGAAACAGACAAACAAACAAAATTTGTCTACAGTGACCATAACAGTAAGTTTATTGAAATTGTTTTGCCATAAACTATGTCAATTTTTCACAAATTGGCTTGTCGTGATGCAACACAAAATATTATTTTGTATCAGAACAGTACTGGTCTAAATATAGTAGTGTGTTAACAGTCCAAAACACTTTGGCAATCATTAAAAAAAAGTGTCGAATCATGCTGAATAAATACTAAATGTACTTATTGTAACATTTTCTAAGAACACACAAGCGGTTTCTTTCCAGAAGAAGTGTACACCAGTGTAACAATGTTCAGGATTCTCCTTTGCACTCATATCCTTCAGAGGAACTCTCCCAGCTGATGCAGACGATGATCCCTAGGACCTGCGAGCCCTGTGAGACAGTAAAAGGGCCCCCGGGTCCACCTGGAGCTCAGGGTCCCAAAGGCTCGACCGGAGTGCAGGGCTATCCAGGCAGACCAGGATCTCGGGGTTACCCCGGCTCACCTGGCTTACAGGGGCCCCCAGGGGTCAAAGGTAACGTAATTCTCTGACAAATAGGGTTGAGAGTATATGAGGTTACATAATGACTACATTCATATTTTGTGTGTAACCTTCTTTAGGGGACATGGGACTGAGAGGCTACAAAGGTCACAAAGGGGAAAGCAGACCAGGGCAACCTGGGGCTCCTGGAGAAAGAGGTAAGAAATCAGATCACCTGACACATGCTATAGCTATGTTACATATACTGCCAGTGCCAGATTTTGATGCATACAGTGTTTTGTAGATGCAAAACAAAACAAATTAAAAGCAAATTTGCAATGCTCATTATGCATGTTTTTATTGTATAATTCTGTATCTCTGTGTGGAATGAAAGGCACTGATTTGATTATATTCAATTCAATTAATCACACCTCCTTGTTAACATTATGTTTAGATTTGCTTTAAGATTTATTGTTAATGTATATATACCATTTGGGTAGAATATCTTATTCAGGCCACCATTATAATATTTATTCACATAGCCATTGTAAGAACTAGGACAAGGCTTTTTTTTTTTTTTTTTTGGCTATTCATTTGTGGTAAGAAGGAACCTCAGCAGGTGGAAACGTTAGCAGAATTTTGGCCCATATTTTCACAATGCTCCACTAACATCAGCACAGATGGGTTCAGTTACGAGCATAAAAAGCAGCTATGAAACTACATTGAAAATTTCTACCACTAAATTACTGTTATTCCTGCCATTGTTTTTGTTCCTTTTTTTTTTTTTTTTTTTTTATGACAGCAGTGACAAAATGTGGTTCTGTGTTCTACCACTCTGGAGAATTTATTTCCAATATGCCTTACTGTAACATTTAGTTCTTCTATAGGCATTAATTTATAAGGATCAGGTGTGTTAAAAATACAGAGTATGATTTAGTAGTTTGTTTGGTTAGTGTTTTATCGTTTTTGAGACACCTGCATGTTCCTTTTGTTTGGAACATGTGGTGCAGTGAGATTATAGTGGAGATACTAAGTGGTTTTATTCTTTCATCTTGTTCGCAGTGACCATGACAAACACATTTTTGTGCACTTTTTTGTATTTTTTATTAAAATGTTTTCTGTAATATAGATGAAATGGCAGAATTGAATACTATCTTCAGAGACACTAAAGTCCATTCAAAACTGCATACTCTTACTTCCTTACCATGTCGGTTCACCTTTGTTCTTAAGGCATACTACATATATTTCCTTGAATTCTCTCTGAATGTGCTCTTGCAGCTGAGATAATAATCTACAGTACTGTTTGTTCGTGGTGAATGACACAATGACTTCCCACATTATGAAATATTCTTTGAAAAGTAGCTTGTGGTATTATTTTACATCCTCTATCCTTACAATCATGTAGCTTTAAATTATAGTGGAAACATGTCTATAGAAACCATCTGGCTCTGCCTACATTTCTACCACTGCTGTCTGGATCGTTTGCGGCTTCACTAGTTTGGAGACCTTCCCTAATTATGATATAGAAGGAGACATTGTTCTGTTCAGGGGCTGACCTGCACTTACATAGGGATCCCTGATAATAGATAATAATGCACTTATTCACAAGTTGCACTTTTTTTTTGTTTTTTTTCCATTAGCGGTTGTCTTATATTGCTACATCCTGATCGGCTTGAGAGTTCTTTCGATTTAAATTAGGAGCAAACAAAGACCTCTGAAGTTGATTTTATGACTACGATGGCTGATTACAAGGAATCAACTTGGACACCACAAAAAATAAAACAAACTAAATTAATGCATACCAAATAGAATTTTATGACAATATATTTAGTCATGTTTTATTTGGTTCTGGTAACAACAGGATTCCCAGGTCTGGATGGCACTGATGGAATTGGATTACCTGGTCCTCCTGGAGCACCGGGCAAATCTGGCTTTCCGGGCCTCCCAGGCAAAAGAGGTGCCCCAGGGCCAGCTGGAGTGTGTGACATGTCCATCTGCTACCCAGCCTATAATCTCAGGGAAGAGCACTACAGCAAAGGCCCCAATTTCTGACACAAGTGTGCACACACGCATAAAGACTATATATGAGAAGCATCTCTGCACTGCACAGGGTCAATTCTTTACTCAATGGCATTCAGGAAAGCAATTATAAATGGCTGAAACCAGTTCTAGATGTAGTAATTCTAGATGCCTTATAGGGACAGTGGCATGCCTAAGAATTCAGAGCAGTGCATATTCATTGCTTTTGTTCCTGACAGACATGGAGGGCATTACTTGTATGTATTACATTTGGAGACAGAATTTGTGCTTACTCAAATATTAAGCTTGAATGCAACATAAGATGACTTGATCGACCCATCTAAAATGTTTTTGAAGTTAAGGTAAGATTATCACTGTACTTAAAGGGTACATAATTGGTAGAGCATTTGAGTAAAATTTATACATTTTAACTTGCTAAAAGACAAATATTTGGACTCCGGTGTATATACACATGCACTGCACAAAAGAAGCTACCTCCATGTGAACATACATTATGCAAGACCAAAAAAAAAAACTATATGCATTTTTCTAGGAGTATTTAATCCTTTTCATAAAACAATGATGCGTATGCAAATGCGGCTTATGTTTAAATATCTTTGATTATTCTTTTCAGTAGTGTAAAAACACACCATATTACATCCTATTTGAAATGTAATCAGTTTTTCACAAGTGTAATTTATTTAATGTATTTTCTTTTTTTGATGCAATGACAACAAACAAATACACTTTCCTTTTTGTTCAGCAGATCATACAGTCTTTTAAAAAAGTTTCATCTTTGTACCTAAAAGGGTTCTTTGTTCTTTTTATCACTGGCTATTTAAAGGTTCTTCACAGAGAACTTCCTTTTTACACCCAATTGGAATCTTCTGGTAAACGCAGGACCCTTAAACTAACTAAAAGGGAATACACCCTCGATACCCATTTTTTATTCTAAGGGTATAGATAAATCTTACAGAAATGTTCTACTTACAGTCTGTACATGTTTTCTTATACATCCTGCAGCTTTACTTTGTGTTTAATGTTCTTGCAATAAGTGAGTTAATTAAAATTTACTTTGTTGTTCTATTGAGAGTTTATGTTGTTTTGGTCTGATTTGAAAATTGGTCAAATAAAGTAGTGTATGTGTTGTGAAATTAACACTGATATGAGAAAACTGTAAAACATAATTTTTCATGTTTGTGAAATAGAAGTACAAGGGTAGAGATTGTGAAATAGAAGTTTGAGGAAGCTGATGATGCATGAATGAGTCAAATTTTTTTAACACACACACAACTATATACACCATCGTTCTAGAAAGCATTATTTATATTGACCAACCTTTAGTCAGTCTAGTCATTTGGCCAAAACCTTCTTGTTTTGTGTACAAAAGGCAACTCGTCAGTCTTAACAGCTCTCTGTGGTAAGTATATATTTTTTTTCTTCAAACTAATTTACCGTTATTATAACATTACAATACCTCTTTTAGCTATTAAAATTGTTCTTTATAACAGGTTATTTGCAGTATGGATACATTTGCCACAACAGCTATGGATGATGACGATGAAAATTCTACAATGATTTATTTGCCGCCGTGTAACCTGAAGGACATAACGAATTTTAGCACACATTTGTTGCCCCCCTTCTACACTGTCATATTTACTATCAGTTTGCTGGGAAATGGACTTGTGCTATTTATCATATTTAAGTTTGAAAAGCTCAACACAGTCACCAATATATTCCTCATCAACTTGGTGGCTTCCAATCTGATTTTTACTGTTGGCCTTCCGTTTCAAGCGGTGTACCATAGCTCCGAGTGGTCATTTGGTCAAGTGGCATGCAAGCTGATGAATGGCACCTACCACCTTGGCTTCTACAGCTCTGTCCTGTTCCTCACTCTCATGACTTTTGACCGTTACCTGGCTGTGGTGCATGCGGTTGGTGCAACAAAGTGGAGGCAGAGCTGCTATGCCTACATTTCTGCCACTGCTGTCTGGATTGTTTGTGGCTTCACTAGTTTGGAGACCTTCATTAATTATGATCTAGAAGGAGACATTATTCAGGGGCTGACCTGTACTTACTTGGGGAACCCGCAACATAAGATAATACGCACTTATTCGCAGGTTTCACTTTTTTTCCTCTTTCCATTAGCTGTTGTCTTATATTGCTACATCATGATCGGCTTGAGAGTTCTTTCAACTCAGATGAGGAGCAAACAAAGGCCTCTTAAGTTGATTTTTGTCATTGTGGTTCTGTTTTTCATGTGCTGGACCCCATACAATGTCGTAGTAGTGATGCAAGAAAATGTTAACAAAGGCCCTTGTGATTACAGCTTAGACTATCTGCAGTATGTCACTCACAACATTGCTAATTTATACTTCTGTATCAACCCTCTGTTCTACACCTTTGTAGGTAGAAAATTCCAAAATCATGTACGCCGCTTTCTAGTGAACGAGGTACCGTGCTTGAGGAATCACCTGCATGTCAGTGAAAGCAGCAGATCATTTTCTAGGTAAACTTTACATGCTTTTAGGAGAACGAAGAAAAGAAAAATATCACTGTAGTGTTTCAGAAATATTCTGGCAAAAGGAACAAATTATTTGGAAGCATTTATTTTAATGTAGTTCATGTTATAGCAACAACATTATTTCCTCATCACTGTACAATATTAAGTTTATTGTTAGTCACTTAGAGTTCCTCCTTTTTAAACCTTTTTACACACACACACACACACACACACACACACACAGAGCTTTATTTTCACGCAGAACATATTTAGTGAACATATCTCTACAGTCCAATTCATATAAAAAAATATGTAGGCACTACATTCAGTTCTATTTATTTTTATATGTATAGCGCTTTTAATAATGGACATTGTCCCAAAGCAGCTTTACAGAGATTAAGAGTTTATTAAGTTTGAATGTATAAGTTAAAAAATATAAATTTGTTCCCTATAAGTTTATCCCTAATGAGCGAGCCAGTGGTGACAGTGGTAAGGAAAAACTCGCTGAGATGGTATGAGGAAGAAATCGTGACAGAAACCAGACTCAAAGGGGAACCCATTCTTATCTGGGGGACACTGGATGCACATTAATTAAAGTTTTATCTTTGTTGATGTGCGCTGTTTAGTGATGGTTCAGTAAATGCAGAAGTGTGATCCAGTAGTAGACTGTAGTAGACAAGTTTGCTTATCTAACATAGTAGTTTGTGTGTAATGTATGTGCATGAAGATCATTTCACAAATCCTGAATTAACAGTACAGACTACTGATATCTGTGAAAGCAGGCAAAATAAAGTCAATTTACCTTTTACAATATTTACTGTTTTTTAGCCACACAAGATTTTTTTTTTCTTGTTGTGGATAGAATTGTTGCCTTTTTTATGTAGCGTTTATTGCACAATTACTGATTATAATTGCATGTTGTGTTTAATGCTTCTATCAAACAATGGGGAAAACCTGTTTATAAAAATTACAGTACAAAATAAATAAAAGAAAAAATACTAAATCATCAGTCATTGTTGGTTAGTTTTGATTATTGCGCTCTGATTGACAATTGCCGTACAAGTATTAAATAGTGACTAATGCTTGTTCATATTTTTAAGAAGAAAAATGTCACAGAGATGTCTGCATTTACTTAACCAGTTAATAATTAACATAACTTAATATAAAAGTTAATGACACTCCCCTGGGTAGGATGAGAATATCTGTGATTAAGAGTAATTGTGATTATGAAAATAGCTGTGTATTAGATGCGCACTGATTTGCTGAGCTGTGTTGTTACCTATACATTTGCAAGCCAATGTTTAGCTAATAAATTAAACACTGTTTGTGGTCATGCATGAAACATTCCATTAATTAGAAAAACTAAAATAAAAAAATAAATGAAAAAATGTGTACTACCATATTCAAATGTATAAACTTTGTGAACAAGAATAAATTGCATATGTTGTATGACATTTTTGATAAGTACACCAATCATGATGAAATGATTATAAGCACAAACAAGCGTATAATAATATGTGTATGTCTCAGTTCATTGGTGTCCTCTCACCTTCCTAAACCCAGAATGTGTGAATGAGTGGGCAAAAATGTGTTCATTATTGACATATCTGTTTAAAATACCCTGAAGAATATGTACAGTAATGTTTTGGACATAATGCAAAAAAGTGGCTACAGTATTGACCGACCCAAATTACTGTCATGTGGCTGTTTCACTGTTGATGTAGATTCACTACAATATGTCCAATTATTGTCAAATAACCATTAAGTTTAATTTGTCCCAATTAGAAAAGCTGACAGCTGTGTAGCGCTCTGTTGACAGTGTGGGGCTTGGTGTGCAACCCTTAATGTATTCATGTAGCTTCATTAAACTGAATGTTGCACTTGCACAAAATGTATTGTGGTGACTTGAGTGTTATTTAAACTTTATCATGTTTTCTGAAGCACTTAGCATGAAATGTATGTTTAAAAAAATTATTTCTTTCATTTTTTTCTTGTATATGCTTTTATAGAATTCTTGATCACTAACATTTTTGCTGACTACCAAAAATAACCAAACCACAGCACAAAAGACACACACACAAAAAGAAAAAAAAAAACATTGTCTTGATATTGATATTGATATTGTCTTGTCATGTTCCATGGCAACATCCGAAATGTCAACTTTACATATAAAAAGAAGAAGTAAGGCTGACTCATTAGACCAATACAGAAGTATTTTGCTTGATGATGCAAAGTCATGTAACGAATAAAGAAAAGGGTAGTGTTTTGCTAAGATTACTTTTCCAGCAACATGGGAAAAATTGATTTGTCTCCCAGGTTAGTCAGTGACCAAAAAGCATATGATCTAGAGTCATAAATAAATTGAGTGTGGAACGCTACAGGAACTGCAACTTCACTATGTCAATAAACTTGTCTTTCCCATTTGAATTGCTCATACACTCTGCCCTTACGCCAAAATGTATCATTTGGAAAGCAATGTCCTACTGACTAAGCAATGTTGTGAGACCTCCAGAACTGTAAGAAATAGGCTGTCACAACATTTACTGTCCACTGTAAATTTCAACCCACACACTTTTTGTACACAGGTGTTGAGCGATGTCCATTTTACCTGCATTTGTGACATTTTTTTCCTCAATTTCTTCTTTATAACAGGTCATGTGCTATCTGAATATAATGAGTTTATGTCCTGAACATACAAATGTGCAAATTATTCATTTTAATTGCAAATACTGTAAACACAAATGTTAAAACAGAAGCATTTACAAATATTTGAATGAGCAATACATTTCTTTGTTAGGTTTTAAAAAAATTGCAACATATTGCAAGTTCACGTGATGTGCAGCATATATGCAAATAGGGTGTTGCCCAGTTTATACTTTTCTATATTAATATTAATGTGGCTACATTGAGATATACCATTTCATGTGTCATAGATGCCAGTTATTAGAAATTATCAATAGTCATTAAGTATATTTTAAATATGTTATTTTAGCTGTGTTTAATTTCCATAACAGGTTGAACATTAGCACTCCTTCCAACAGATTTAAACTCAGTTTGTACTCCTTTAAAATGAAAAAAATAGAAAAAAAAATGTATTCTGATTAAATTTAATTAATGATACAGTAAAACCTAGAGTTAAGCACGTGTACGTATAAATGTATGCTTGCAATGCACTTTTTAAATATTTAATTGAAACAACCCAGTTAATACTTTTATCTAATGAACCAGTGGGAGTGTTAAACAAACCAGGAATATTAACAAACATAGAAACACTGGTGCATGTTTCCAATAAAGCTAATTAAGTAAGCTAAGTAAAGCACAAAAATGATGTGCTGTTATATTAATCAATGGCAGGGTTATGTGAGAAGACCCAATATAAAGCAGGGGAATAAAATAAAAATAATAATAAAATAGCTGCCACTCTTGGGCCCTTGAGCAAGGCCCTTAACCCTCTATGCTCCAGGGGACCCTTACGAGAAAAATAAATCAAGGACCGTGACGTCGGCGCGACGTGGGGCCGCCTTCCCGTGGGATCACCACCTGCAGGAGGGACCGTGAGGGACCGGTGCTGAGAGGATTGGGCAGCAGTCGAAGGCAGGGGCCTTGACAGCCCGATCCCTGGACACGGAGAAGTGTCTAGGGAATCTGCTGGACTGCTGCCCCCGCGACCCGAATTACGGATAAGCGGGAGAAGATGAATGAATGAATAATAAAATAATGTCCTGAGGTGTATTTTTTTTATTTTATTAATTAGTAAATGCACTAATATTGTTTGTTGTGTTACAGCAGCTTTTAACAGTCATTCCATCATCACTGTATTTTTCTTTTTCTTGAAGTTAAAAAAGACAAAGCCCTCCATCCTAAACATGTTCCTTCTTTCCCTCTGAATGCTTCAAAAGCAAGAACTCATTCCAAAGATTTTACTTAAATGTCTCGTTACAACAGAAAGCATAACAAATTGAAACAAATACAATCATATAAACCTTGGATAAACTTTACTTTACAACCAAAACATGTGTATGAATTTGTGTGTATTACTCAAAATTAATCATCACTTTTTGATAGATCAGCCTCCAGAATTATAGCATGCTGAGCTAAATTTCTGTAGTAACTCTCAGTTTTTGTTTCATAAGTTGGTTGTCAAAACTTTTTTTTTTACATCATTATTGATTCGCTCTGCAGCAGGGGGTGGTCGAGTGTCAGCTGTGGATGAAGAGGAGGCGGGCAAACATGCCACCATGCATAAACTGTGAACTGGAATGACTGAATTATGGGTGAAAATAAACAGCCCAGAGCTGTGCTAAAATTGAACTTGTCTTCCTTCACACCTTTACATACATGAGTTCTACACATTCATTTTGAAAAACTGATGATGCCATATTTAGATACAGTACACATACATAAGCAAATAATGCATAGTTTACTAACTATCAGTTTGTTCCTACTCCTCATGATCCAACTCATAAATAGATTTTCAGCTGGCACTGGCAAAGCATGAGAAATGGTTTGAGAAGAGGAAACTTGACATTGTATAGAGCAAAGTGGCCTGGGTTTGAGGTCTATTAAAATCAAATTAGTGTATCCAGATTTAGTTTTCTAATTTCCCTTTCTCATCTACGTGACATTGATAGTAAGATGATTGTGAAAATTATAAAAATCTTCTACAACTAGAAAATTCCAATAATATTTTATTCACTATATAACATATAATAGAACATTTAATAGAACATATAAAAAATATCAAATGTTTCAATGTCACCTAAAAAATTGTGACAGGGTCATGTTTACCATTGTGTTGCAAACCCTATAGTGTACATCTGGGAACAGCCCAGATAGTTTCCCTTTGTGTTAGTGTTGTACAATGCTATAAAGTCAAACAGTACAGTCTGTTGAAAGTTTGTTTGGTATAAGCATAATTTGAAAAGGAGTCCTGGGATAAACATAAGAAAGTCTTGTTAACAGCAGGTTTTAAATTGTCTAAAATGTTTTTACTGGGCTCCTTAGTGCGGCAACAGAGAAACTTTTGACCTAATGTCCAGAGATCATGAGTTAAAATGCCACAGTCAAACAAAAAAGAAATAAAAAATTCTCTTGAACACAGTGACACAAGTCAATTGCGGGAGTGTGTGAGCTCATTCATGCAGAAGGGGGAGATGCAGGTTCCTATGTGTGTGTTATCCAACCTCAAGGCATGAGCAGC
Source organism: Silurus glanis (assembly GCA_014706435.1). Classification (NCBI taxonomy): domain Eukaryota; kingdom Metazoa; phylum Chordata; class Actinopteri; order Siluriformes; family Siluridae; genus Silurus; species Silurus glanis. The sequence continues at coordinate 9,277,410 of JAAIIK010000003.1, forward strand.
AAATTTTTAAAGTGATTGACAACTGATTGACTCATTAACCTTCATGAACATGTGGTGCCGGTCATAACTACGCTTCATTATTTATTTATTACATTTTTGCACAGTGAGCAATACTTGGCATTTCAGAACCCCCCCCAAAAATCCAGATGATTGTATAAACTCCACTGTAAGCAGCATTTCTCAACATTTCGGCATTCAGTAAGGTCATAGCATGCTCACTGTGAATGAAAAGAAAAGAAGAGCTCACTCCACTTTAATGTCTTCCATTCTTATTTTTAATAGAACAGTCATGATGTTCTCATTTTTCTCTAAACGAAATTTCACTTAATTATGGGATTACACTGGCATGTACCTTGACATACATAGTGCCCTGCAGCTTCACAATGGACTGCAATTTCATGTTTCATTCTTCCACTCGGATCCTGATTCCAATGTGCCTCTTACGCTAAGCTATTTTTCTTTTGGTTTTACTGTTTTTTATTTTTTATTTTTTATTTAAATATAGGGTTCTCACTGTTTAAAAAAATAACAAAAAACCTTACTGATATAAAAGCAGTTTCCAAGACTCTACCTCTGACATGAGCATGTAGGGAAAATTATACAGGCATATCCGCATGCCACATTCTCTATCGGTGTTCCATTACAATAGCAGGTCAGGGTCGATCAATGACTAAAACGTAGTTATATTTTCTCATTTCACAGGAATATATTTGGCATAAGCAATGCCACATAGAAACAAAGTATACATGTGACAAAATAAATGGATTTAAATGACAATTTGGAAGTGATTCATAGAAAAAGCTTATATATATGGATGCAGTTATAAGCTACTTACTGTCCAAAGTCTGAAGACAAATTATTTGAGCTGTTTAGGTTTACCCAAAGTAGATGTGGCACAGTACAATGATGGAATGAATCAACCGTTTCATAACCTGCTCAGAACCTCATTAATTCTTGTATGCGGGTAAACTCCTGCCCCTGGTTCCAACTCTGGTGCTATGGCTTGATATGCACAGCACGCTTGATGCTAGCCCGGTATCACCCTAAATCAGATTTTATTCCGATCAACTCTGTGATTGCAATCTGGCTTGGGTCTCCCTGTGCAGATTTCAGGTTGGATAATCAGCATCTGCTTATAGCAACAACAATGGATGGTAATCTAGCAACTAAATAAAAGAAAGGTGACAGTGGTGTGACAAATTTCTTGATGGTATATGCATGTGTAAGCATCGAGTATGATGCTTACAAGCTTATAAAATAATGTACTGCATTGTCTACATATTGAACATTAAAGAAAAAGGAATATTTGGTGTGAGTAACCCTTTTCATTTAAATCTTTTTCTTTTCTAGTTCAATTATGATTCAGTTTTACAAGAAATTGGCTCATACAATGTCACTACAGTTCCCAGGAAGTTTCAAGTTTTTGTCTAAATCAGTGATCTATTACTTAATATCCTTCACTCTTTAACGAGGCATAAAACGGTCCCTGTACCATCATTTTTGCTTGCATGCATGCACACTATTGTAGCTGCCAAGCCATGATTATAAGTATGGAATCGACTGTGCTGTCACTTATACTTTTTAACTGAAGTGATATAAGAAGTCTTACAATCTAATACTTAGAACTCATTAAACTGTATTCACATTTAGATAATCTTCTCTACCCCCCAAAAAAATCTTTTTTTAGTGAAAAACCACAATCAGCTCAAAACAGAAAGGGCCTCTCTCCGCAGGCATGTTCGAGTGTACAGAAAAGCAAGCCATGCTTTAATCAGCTCTCTTCTTGCCAGTAGATATAAGTGTATGCATGCCTCCTGAGGCTTTAAGAAGTCTGTTCGAGTCTAAGCGTGGACCTAAGAGACACACAAGTTCCTAAGGCAAAGCAATGATTGGCCAGTTTCACTGTTGAATGCACTGCATTAGGATTGTGGGAAAATGGAAGGGAGGCAACAACAACAAAAAAAGAAATATAATAAAAAACATTTAGCTTTAATGCAGTCATCAAATGCTGCAAATCCTGATCAAATTGGCTTGGATATTTTGGATTTCTAGCTAAGCAGCTGGAAAAAAAATTAATTCTGTTATTTTAACAATACTGCTTATCCTACACATAGTCACAGGGGAGCCTGGAAACTATCCCAGGGCACTCAAGGCACAAGGTGGTGGACACCCTGGACAGGGTACCAACTTGTTTCATGGCACATTCACACACACATTCACACTTTAAGGATAATTTGCCTGCCAGCAGATGGGAAGTAACGAAGAACAAATACTTCATCACTTTACTTCACTGTTTATTTTTTGGACAACTTTTAACTTTTACTCATTACATTTTTGTACACAAATATCTGAACTTTCTACTTCTTACATTTGCAGACCAGGCTTGTTACTTTAGTTTGAACCTATTTGGTGTCATGATTAATATTTTTCTTCACATTATGTGCCGTTCCTATAACTGCATGGCTTTTTCAGCATAAGATTGGTGTATCATTTCCTGGCTCTCATGCACCACAGACATAAGCTAACAATGAGCAAGACAGAGGGCAATAAAAAGTATGGATAACATGTTTGAGACAGACAGAGTCTGAGATGTAAACATGACTGAGAACAGAGACATTCCTGATTACCTAATCATCATAATCTTTTCTCGGCTATTCTTTTATAATCACTATATTAATATTTTGTGAGGTCCAGTTACCAGCGTAACACTAAAACAGTTAGTATTAATGGCTAGTTTTTACTTAAGTACAAGTCAGAGCCCAAACTTCTTTACTTTAGCTTGAGTAAAAAGGTGTAGTCTGTACTTGAACTTTTACCAGAGTCTTTTAAAACATGAGTAACTGTTCTTCTCCTTGAGTGTAGGATGTGGGTATTTTTGCCACAGTTCGCATGCCCTTAGCCAGGTTGTTATACAGATGGTAACTACATTATCAACTCAATCATGTGCACTGTCTGATACTAGCCTTTTTTTTTGGGACTGATGGATAGCAGCAGGTCCACATATCACATACTGGAGCAATTGCCTCATGTGACAGCACTGTGGATATCCTCCCTCAGGGCTCATAAACTTATTATGACCTTTTTGAGAAGGCTGAAGTGCCTCCGTCTGCCACGATTCCCCAAAAGTCAGAAATGAGATCTTCACCTTGTGCTGAAGTCTCTTGACGTGCTTCTTAAAAGCTCATGCAAGATGCCTTACTTTGAAAACAACCTTTTTGCTAGCGAATAGCAGACTTTTCTGATTGCATGTTCTCTACATCGACATCCTAATTTGTTCAGTTTGTGCACATTTCCAGTTAACACTAAATTGTGCAATTCCCTCATATGTACATGAAAATAGCCGGGTGTTTCTCACCATCTAAAGTTCACAGAGCTACAGTTACATAAGCAACTTAGGCTAACTTCATTTTACAAAAGAGAACGGAAATGGAACACTTAAAAATAAGATTGTCAGAAGAAAGCATTATAATTGAAATCAAAAGAATGTAATTTTAGCCTTTAAAGTGGTCTAACACAGGGTCTTGGCAGGTGGCAATGCATTTCAAATTTTGCCAAAATTTTGTATAAAAATTGGCAGAATAATAGTATCATCACTCCCTGACCCACTGCTGTGCTCCTTTACTTTAGATACATACTGCAAAATATGACAATTTAGCAAAATTACCATGTACAATAGCAACTGTATAAAAACCAAACGAATTGGGCATGAACAAATGAGTAATTATTTAGTATTAACCAGAAAATTAGACCAACAGCAGCATGGAACTATAATTTTACATGTGTTCCTGTTCTATCCTGTCATTTGTGTCAACATAAACAAAATTGATGAAGTCTAAGTTAGCCGAATGAATTTTTACAGTGCAAAAAAAAAAATAGATATTAGAAAGTGAAAATATGATCAAATTCATCTAGTTGTCTGTTTATAAGATTACTATTAACCAAAGATAATGTGAACTACTTATAAGATTTTTTTAATACTAATTAAAAACTTTCATTTTTCTAATTCTACTGATTTATTCTAAAAATAAATGTTAAAAAATTTAAAAAATGTGCAAAAAATTTCCTCTCATTAGAATAAGACTATTTAAAATTAATAATACATATATAAAGATAGGCTTAATAGTCCTGGATTAATTTTTTTATCTTATAGGACATAACTTATTTATTTATTTATAAAAATCGATAATAATTGATAATGAAATTCATTGTCTACGAATGTCATTATCGATTAGTTGGGCTGCTCAAGTTACAGGTTATATTAAATGCAACAAAGGAAGTTATGCAAAAAAAAAAGTACCACAGTGATGCACGAGCATGTGAAAAGAAAACACACTGGTGTCACGGATGAAGATGAAACATCAGCATGGAAAGCAAAAACTGTATAATTCTCATCATGTGAAAATGGTATAGTTTAATGAAGTGGTAATGTGTAAACTGTTTGCTAACTTTGCGACAGTCGCACTTGATCTTTTCTGTCGTGACTCAAGAGCATCAGGTTGCGGAATCACCTCGCTCACTAGGGATGGGCGGATCAATCCTAAAGTATCGATATTTTCAATACTGGCATTGTATCAAAAGGATCGATTCTCAAAAAGAAGTATAGATTCTATTTGTTTTTTTTTAAACAAGTGACTTTAGAATGTTGTAATATTATTATGCCATATAGTATATAAATACTCATAATACTCATACTATATAAAAACTCATTTCTAATTCTGTCCATCCTAGTCACTTCCAATAAAAATCTCAGCATCCTTAGCTCTGCCACCTCCAGCTCCACCTCCTGTCTTTTAGTCAATGCCACTATATATATATATATATATATATATATATATATATTTAAAATCAGATTATTCGATGAATTAAAAAATAAAATCAGTGTTTGAATAAAACGATTATCAAAATTTTATTTAATAATTGCCTTTGGTGGCTGTGTCTTTTTTTTTTGTTTAAAAAGTGTGCAGAAGGCCATTGCAGTAAGTAGCTAATTACACTGCTTTCAGAAACCCATTTGCTAATGCCACACTTTGGCCTTGATGGTATTTTCGAGGATGGGGAAAAAGCAGGATCCATAGCCGCTGTCAGTGTAGTACTTATATTTTCATACACTCTTTGAGCAGATCACTGTGCATGGTGATGATGAGACACCTGAGAGCTGCTGATAATTAGTTGGCGGAATAAAGAACAAAAGAACCATACTGAAAATGCCACAGGATACATGGCACAGCTGTGCACAGTATAAAACAAGTTACCATCTGTCAACTGGCATCAGAGTGCAAAAATATCTAAAACATGAATTCCATATATCTGTGAAAAGCATATTGGCACTGTAGAACTGACCATGATAAAAAAAAAATCCAGCAAAATAAAAATAAAAATACTTGCTTTCTCACATCAGATATCATAGTGAGTGTGTGTGTGTGTGTGTGTGTGTGTGTGTGTGTGTGTGTGTGTGTGTGTGTGTTGTTGGCTTGTAGATCAGACTCTCTATAACAGCTCTTAATAAACATTTGCCTCATGTTTCATTTGATCATAATGGTAGTCTATTAGAAAAAATATCATTTTCCAATTTACTTCGGCAGATGTTTAGCAACAGAAAACAACACCATTGTGTCAGCATGTTATAACAGAAAAAAAGAGGTCACAAAGAACAATTAACCTTGCTAACATTCCCCCAAACTTAGTCGAGCTTCAATCAGCTGTTTTAGCTGCAGGCAGGTTGCACTAATTCAAAACCGGTCATATATTTTGTTCTGCTACATTGTCTCGATTATTCTATCTGCAAGATGTAGAAGCTGGCCTGTAAAAGTCCACAGAGAGTTCACACTGTGCTACGGCAGGGGAGAAGTCATTGCATACTGAAGTTCTCATTCCTAACATCGCATCTTGATCATATTGATTTAGTACGATGTGCTCCGAAACACTGCACCGAAGTCATATTTTTACAACTTGGTTTTTATGGGTGTGACGTACATTTTGTGCTGTTGCACATTTGTTAATTAACGTTTGACACGAGGCAGTATATTTCACCAAGAGAATTCACAAAGGGTCAAAGTTCATCTGCGAGCCACTCTTTGAAATTAGTTTTTTAATATTACAGCTTTACTGATATATTTTAATGAAGCGAAAGGATGTGCAAAGTAATTATTCCTTATTTATAAGTTACTAAATACATTTACTGACTTACATAAAGCAAAAATAGTAAGTAGTTTTTCCCCCTTTACATAGTGAACTATTAATACTCACATAACCCATTTCTTGTATATTTGGACAAAATGAAACGGTAAAACAAGTGCCTGTCGAAGTTAATAATCGTAGTCCATGCGTGAAGTAAAACAGGCCTTTACATGGAATTAGGTAGTTAGACATTAGACACATTAGAAACATTTGCTTTACAGCAAAACTGAAGAATACAGTGAAGACTTAAACAGAATCATTTGTTTCACTTGATGCAGTAAGAATTAAAACACTAGTTTAAAATCACTATAGTAAGGAACATTGAATTGTGTAAAAGTGTCGCTATTCTAACAACAATCCACTATAATTAAATGTAACAATCAATGATTATTTGAATAATAGTTAAATAAATAATCTGTTAGGAAACTTCTTGAGTGTTTACCTGACAAATGACTTTTATATGCTTATTGACAATTTCCCTATAATTCCTCATTGGAGGAGTAAATTTTTGAAAGATTATGTAAACTAATCAAGTGAACCATCAAAAATATTTAAAATAAAGGCAATTCTAGCTTCCTGCTAACGTTTTTGTAGTCTGCGAGGTTTGTTATCTAGCAAGTCCATTTGAACTTACAAGTGTTTCTAGCAAAGATTATTGTGAGCGTTTCCTATAGGCTGTAGCAACAATTAAATACTGTTTATTTTAACAAAACATACAATTGAGACTGAAAATCAAAGTGGGTTAGTACAGCTGTAACATTCTGTAACAGATGATCTGCTTATCTGGTTTAGCTAGCTACCAGTTTACCTGTAGCTGCATCTGCCAGGTTAGGTATTGAGCTGTGAAATGGCAATATCATGAATTTTGACATGCATGATTTGCATCATTTTATTTATATAGACTGTTGATAATATTGGACAAGAATGCTCTTCTGTCTCCTCTATCAAATGCATAATCAGACATTGTTTCTGAGTATGCATTTGATGCCTTAAATAAAGGGGTTTTGTTTAAATTGTGCACATTGTGCATTGTCTTTTTATCGGCTTATAGTGTATCAGGATAAATTGCATTATTTGTACACAGCAACAAGTAAAAGTGATTAATACTCAAAAAGCCTTTCATTATACTGAATCATGTAATCAGATAAAAAGAACACGTTTTCATATAAACACCCTGGTTAAGATAACTTTAACTAAATCAAAATCACTAAAAATCAAGTGTAAAAGTATGAAAGAAAAAAATCCTCCCCATTATGCTCAATTCAGTTAAAAATATTTGCTAAATTATTTTGCTTAAATCAAGCCCTCTCTGGCTTTACCTTTCTGTCTTTCAGCACATTCCAGCTCTGAACAGTAGACCCGTCACTTAGGAGATACACCGTTCCACAGTAGCACCACATCAATCTAGCATGTTTTTAAAGCTCTGGCTTTCCAAGGTCAGCTAAAAGCAGTACTTCCTGTGGTTGTGGGGACACATTTTTTCCCCTGCTCTCTATGGACCGAAGTCAGTGGTGGATAAATCACTCAAATTGGCTCTTTTTTGGCATTGTAGGCACAGCACGCAACACTCTGGCACCCGCATGGTTTCCTCATGTCCCCAGTCAGCTTCTGAGAGTGTACACAGCCCACAGTGTTTTTGTGTTTTTTTTTTTTTTTTTACAACAAACACAACTCGACAGAGCTTCTAATTCTTTATTTTCACGATCTCGTCTGTTAGCCCCGTTTTCACACCACTCATGCTGCAGAGGCACACAAAGCTAAAGGATTTTAAGCTATTGCGAAAACCATGGGGACATGTGCTGGGCATAAACACATTGAGTCAGTGTTAAATACACACAAACACACACAGGCACACACAGGCACACACACACACACACACACACACACACATACACACACACACACAACACACATCTAACTCTTTCTTTTTATAATAAATTCTGCTATTTATTCTAACTCAGTTCTCTCTGTAGAACTCTGGAGTCTTTAAAGAAGCAGAAAATAAAACTCCCAAGTCCATTGCAGGTACATTACTAGGATTTCAGTTGGCTTGTTAACAAATAGTTTCCAAATACAAGACTATGGGACTCAAACAAGACCGTTGATTCTGACTCTGGCATGATATAAAAGATGTTAATGTCTGTATGTCTATTTTTTCTTATTTTGCATGTTTTTTTCTTGTATTTTCTGCATGCACATTTTATACCGATATTTAGTAGCCAGATTTAAAGCACTGTAACCCTGTGCAGGCCATCACCAAGGACTGTTGCAAGACCTTGCTAATTACTGTCTTTATTTGATCTCACAGCTTACTTACACTTACAGTACATGAATGCAAAAATGTCTCTGACAGACACCCCCTTGCAAGCTTGTCTATCTGTTAAAGACACATGATCTGTTTAATCCAAAATAATGCATTTGTATTTTGTTAAATATTGTTTATACTTCACCAAAAGGCAATTTCAAGGGGAGCTGTGAACATGTTTTAGAAGAGGATAATAATCGTCACTAGGTTACGTATGTAACCCTAGTTCCCTGAGGGAACAAGAGCTGCTTCAAAAATGCTTTGGGAACGCCTCCTGTTGTTCACGCTCTGAATCATGTGTAAAATCTGGCCAATAGGCAGTCGTGACATTATTGGCGGGCGACGTCACGCAAACCAGGAAGCTACAAAATGGGAGCGCGATGGCAGCAACATCGGCTTCTGAAAAAGGAGAAGGTACGCGCTGCAGGCATGCAGGGAGTATTGCCCATTGACGTCAGGGAACTAGGGTTACATAGGTAACCTAGTGATGTTCCCTTTCAGGAACTCGAGCTACGTCGAAAAAGCCTGCAAAACGACAGGTCGTGAGGGAGCCGCAGGCACCTTAGGCACGTACCCCGGTTAAGGGTAAAGGATAGCACTGGCCATGCCAGGGGCAAACTCCAGGAGAGGGGCTGGGTGAGAGAACCAGAGGGGACAGTGCAAAGTCTACCGAGTCGCAAATAGATCCGCCTGGGCTCTGTAATATCTCTGCTATATCTGCTCCACCACCTCTGGATGGATCCTCCATTCCCCGGGCCTCTGCCATTGCCTTGAAAGGGCGTCTGCTCTCCAGTTCAACTGGCCCGGGATTTAAACTGATCTTAATGAGAGGAGTTTTCCCTGGGACTATAGGAGGATCTGCCACGCCAGCCTGTACAGGGGGCGAGACCAGAGACCCCCCTGGTGGTTGATGTACGAGACAATCGACCTGTTGTCCATATGGACCAACACGTGGCGACCTCTCAGGTCTCATTGGAAGGGTTCCAGTGCCAAGAACATGGCCATCATCTCCAGGCAGTTTATGTGCTCATGATCGTCTCTTTACTCTCTTGACTGCAGTAAGGATGACTTCGACCCGGGCAGGAGACAACTGTGCCCGCAAAACGGTCGAGTTCCACACTACGCCCAAGAAGGTGGTTCTCTGTACTGGAAAAAGCACACTTTTTTTGCGTTTAGTCTTAACCCCAATTCCTTCATGTGGGCGAGAACGACATCTCGATGCCAGACTGCCTGAAGTTCTGATTGAGCTAATACCAACCAATCGCCGATATAATTTAGAATGCGGATGCCCTGCAGCCGCAGGGGGGCTAGAGCTGCATTCATGCACTTGGTGAAGATGCGGGGTGAGAGTGCTAGGCTGAAAGGGAGGACCCAATATTGGTAAGCTTCGGCCCCGGACGCAAACCTCAGGAACCTCCTGTGAGGAGGAAGGATGGCTATGTGGAAATAGGCGTCCCTTAGATTTATTGTGACAAACCAGTCCTAACTCTCTGACTAAGGGAGAAACCTCCTCGATGTTCCCTTTCCTTAGGAGGGTGCTCACTTCCTGTTCCAGGACCAGAGCCTGCTTGTGTCCCACTGTGGTAGGCCTTCCCAAGCTGTCAAGAAATCTCTCTTCCTGAACTCGAGCTGCCTTAAAGAAGTGCCTTAAAGAAGTGCTTCACAATGTCTATCAGAACTATGTCTTTATGCAAAAAAACCGAAACTTTTTATAGAGTAGTTACCATAGAATGTGTTCCATCTTCCATCTATTGGGAAACATTTATTCTTTTGCTTGTAGAAATACACATTTTCTAACTTGTCCTGTATTGTAACTGAAGTTAAATATAAATAGAAAGAAATGTCCCTAAACACTTATTATTCTAGAAAATCAGAATCACTAAAAGCTTTATTGACAGAAGACTCAAGTTGCAGATTTTTTAAAGTGAAACCGAAATAAAGAAGCAAAATAAATAAAAATAGAATAAAAGTTATTGCACATTTTTTATAAAGAAAATTTTTTTTTTTTATTGCACAAAAAGTACAGATTTAGATTGGTAAAAGTGGTATTGTGCATATGTTTTATTTTATTGCACAATGGGGAGAGCAATTAAGTGTTTATGAGGTAGATTGCCTGGGGGAAGAAACTTTTCCTATGCCTCTGCTGTCTTGGTACTTGGTGCTCTGTAGTGTCAGCCAGACAGAAAAATTTTAGAAAACATATGGCTTGGATGTAAGGGATCCATTGTGATTTTCTGAACCTTTTTCTCTCTCTCTGGATGTGTACAGTTCCTGTAAAGTGGGCAGACCATCCTCTGTAGTCTTCTGATTTTGTAGCTGAGCCAAACCAGACGGTTATCTAAGTGCACAGGACAGACTCGATAATGGCGAAGTAGAACTGTGAGCAGCTCCTGTGGCAGGTTGAACTTCCTCAGCTGGCGAAGGAAGTACATCCTCTGTTGTGCTTTTTTAATAATAGTGTCGATGTGATTGTCCCACTTCAGGCCCTGAGAGATCATGGTGACCAGGAGCATGAATGACTTCGCTGCTGTCACAGTGCTGTTCATGATGAAAAGTGAGGGGAGTGCAGGGGGTTTCTCCTGAAATCCACAATGATCACTGTTTTGACCATATTAAGCTCCAGGTTGTTATGGCTGCACCAGACAGCCAGCTGGTGAACCTCGCTTCTGTATGCAGATTCATTACCGTCATCAATGAGGCTGATGGCAGTAGAGTCGTCTGCAAACTTCAGGAGCTTGACAGAGGGGTCTGTAGAGGTGCAGTGGTTGGTGTACAGGGAGAAGAGCAGTGGGGAAAGAACAACTTCCTGTGGGCACCAGTGCTGATAGTACGGCTGTTTGACATGAATTTCCCCAGTCTCACTAGCTGTTGCTTATCTGTCAAAAAGCTGGTGATCCACTGACAGGTAGAGCTGGGAACAGAGAGCTGGTCTAGTTTGGTCTGGAGGAGTGTTTGGATGATGGTGTTGAAGGCCAAACTGAAGTCCATGAACAGGATCCTCACATAATTCCCCGGTTTGTCCAGATGTTGCAGGATGAAGTGCAGTCCCTGCACTGTGCATGTTCACTGCATTGTTTTTCATATTCTATGAAAAAAAACAACTCTGTTACATTGATTATTCTGAGAGTGGCTCCAGATGACCAATGTTCTGACTTTCACTGCAGGAGAGCCAGGCTTTGTCTGAAATCTGATGCCTTTTGGACACTGAAGCCTTTGAAAGCCTGTTTGGCTGAATTACTTCTTTGACATTAAACTTTTTCTGCCAAAAGTATTTGAACAGAGACCTGCATTCTAAATTGTGCATGGTATATGAATTGAATTGGCAAAGTATAAAACACCAGTACAAACTCTTCCATCTCTTTTAGGGCATTTGAGAGCACCAAACTGTTTATGATGGAACATTCAGTCATATGAGTATTTTATTCATGTATTCAGCTTATAAACGTTCCTCTATGAGTCACATATCATCCCCCCAGTGAGGAAAATGTGGAGCAGACTCTTTATGTCTCCTGTCAGAGCTAAATTATATTTAACTCTGCCTTACGTTCGTGAATATTTTACACCGCTGATCAGTCCAATGGAAATGAAGGATAATTTAACCAATAAATCAAGTGCATATTTACTAAAGTAGTTTGTGCTCTGGGCTTGTGGCTTAGGTAAACACAGACACACACATGCTCTCTCACACCCTTTCGCTCACTCACAATTTTTAATGTGATTATTTTTATTTATTTATTTATTTTTTTACTATGAGTCTGATGCAACCGTCTTAACTACGTCAGTTATTTTGCTCCAGACTATTAGCAGGATTTCAAAGTAGAATTCACAACTAGAATATTTACTGTGAGTTATTTTCTGTTTCTATTACTACATCACAGAAAGCCTGTGTATAAAACATTAATCACGACCCCACTGCGTAGAATTCTCATCTCACATTCTCAGTTAAATTTCCCCATCAGTTAATAATGTTGAACAATTTTCAGATCTCCTTATTTTCTCCATGGGTGGCACTGGCTATTAAATGGTATGTTGAAGTCTCTGTGCTGTTTAAGGCCAATAAGCCTGCTTCACTGGAGCTGATCATGTCTTTGAGAGAGCATGGCTCCTCACACACCATAAACACTAGTCAATTTTATTCATCCCATACATCAGGGGTCATCAGCTGGCAATCAGCGGTGTGGATGCAGACCAGTCAAATATTTTGGCAGGGTAAGAGGGCACTTATAAACAAACAAAAAAACCAAATAAAACAAAACAAAAAATACGGTAGGAGAGTTTATGAAAAATGACAATAATTCAACACCATTTTTCCAACACGAACCATGTTGGGTTCTGTAGAAGGTCCTCTGATTCTTTCTTTCGGCTTCTCCCGTTAGGGGTCGCCACAGCGGATCATCCGCATGTTTTATTTGGCACATGTTTTTACGCTGGATGCCCTTCCTAACGCAACCCTCCCCATTTATCCGGGCTTGGGACCGGCACTAAGAGTGGCTGGGGTTGGTTCCCTGACCGGGGATTGAACGCGGGCCGCAGCGGTGAGAGCGCCGCATCCTAACCATTAGACCACCAGGGGACCTGTAGAAGGTCCTCTATTTGGCATTTATGTCAATCATTTAGCTGAAGGCAGCTCATCTAGAAAAGACATTTAATAGATTTACTTGGTTTATTTACTTAAGAGACAGATAGATACTTTATTCATCCCACTGGGAATTTTACAGTGATGACAACTTGTTCCAGGCATGAAAAAATAATGTCAAAGATAAGAAAGACAGTATGTATGTGTTTTTGTTCCAATTCAGTTTTTATGTTCCTTTGGGGTAGTAATTGCTGAGCAAAGCAGTTGTATTGCCTTACCTACAAATAATGTTTTGTGAGTGATATTATTGTATTAAGTAATTTATCCACTTTCAAACTTTGTCCACTAGTTTTGAACTGACCCACTGAAGACTTTTTTGTGTCCTGCATCTGATTGCAAACCAAGTTGGTTAATTATTAGACATAATTATATCATGTAACAAATTCCCTGACAGGTCCAATCATGACAGTGGTTGAGTGATTAGTTAGCAAGGTCTAAGACATATTTTGGCATATTGACAGCATTTACTGTTAGTTTCTTACTGGATGTGATCAGCAGATACTAAGGCAGAATAAAAATTTTACTTAAATAGGTGTACAGCTGTACACCTGTTCATTAATGCAGTTCCAATCATGTGGCAGCAGCACAATAAATAAATAAATAAGGCAGATACAGGTAAAAAGCTAGAGTTTATTTTCACATCAACAACAAATGATCTCTGTGACTTTAACCATGGCATGGTTGTTAGTGCAAGGTGGGCTGATCTGTGTACTTTAGAATCTTCTGGGATTTTGACACACAACAGTCTCTAGGGTTTAAACAGGGTGGTTCGAAAAACAAGAAATATGAGTGGAGGGCATGCAGGCTGAAACATTTTGTTGATAAGAGAGATCAGAGGAAAATGACCAGACTGGTCTGAGATGACAAGAAGTATATACTGACTCATAAAGCACTCGGCGGTGAGCAGAAAAACATCTCGGGATATCAAAACTTTAGGTGGATAGATTACAAAAGCAGAAGAAGTCATCATGTTCCTGTCTAGAACAAGATTCTGAGCCTAACATGGAAACAAATAGGGAGTTAAAGACAATAAAAAAGTAAAAAACTTTTCAACTTTCGAGCTTGAGTAAGCGTTTGACTATGATAGGCTCATATTTTTGTTCTTGGCTGACAGAAGGCCCTTCTTTCTTCTGCTGTTGTGGCCTAGAAGTGTTTTGTGCATACTGAGATTCTGCTCACCATAGCCATAGAGAGTGATTAAGTTACTATATCATAGCTTTGACTAATCGTGCTATTTCCTCTGGTCTCTCATATCAAGAAGGCATTTCCACACACAGAATTGTCACTCACATAATTAAATTTTATTTATTTTATTTATTTTTTTCACATAAATCCGGCTGGATAAAAGCATATATAAGCATGTGTTCAGGTGTTCATGTAAATGTAGATAATCAGAAAAAAACATCATGGTCAAAACCTGATTTCCTTATTTTAGTTGTGTGCCAATTTTGGCACGTTGACAAGTGAATGCCTCTGAAATGTTACAGCGTGAATACCAGTAGAGTTTCTCAGTGAGACAAAAGTGCAACGCTTCAGGCCCATTTCCTTTTACTTTGATTGAAATTTGGTTTTCATGAAACGTCAACAGTGATTAATCAAAGTCATCATTAGTGTTCTAACAAATGAGAAGATTCCAATGGCAGCTTTTCTGCCCTCAGATTATCAATCATCTTTTTTTCTAGGAACGGCTTGCTTTAGCCATCACTGCGCCCGGGCATTACGCTAAGTGTCCAAGCTCTTTGACAATATGATGAAGAGAGCGGCTTTGAATTAAAGTGAAGATTGATCGCTTTCAGGTAGTGTTGGTTTCCGTCGGTGATGTATCATAGCTGTCACTTGTCCATGTGTTAGAGTTAACTGGGACATGTAGAGGTTCACTGTTGCTTCTCAATTGCTAATCTACTCAGGCAGCACTCCGCTCTTATTTTATTTTCCCATTCCTCTTTTCCACATCTCAATTCAAGCACCAAAATCCGCCATGATGCATACATCTGGCAATTAAAACCATTCGTGGGAAAACATACCAAAAGTTTCATTTAGTGTCCTGATGATTTACGTAATTTAAAACACCATAATTACTTATAAAAACCATATACAAGAATATTTTGGTTTCACTAATTATAAACATACATTTGCATAAAGCATCCATATTTTTTGTTGGTTATGTATGTTAGTTTAAAAAAATTCAAAAGTATTAATTTAAGGTACATTTAAAACTGATAAAAAAGTTGTGATTACTTACAAGTTGTCAGGGTACGGACCACGAGCCGGAAGCGGGATTAGCTCTATCATGATTTATTGAAGCATTGCACAACACAAACACCAGTCAGAGAGCGTACGAACCGTAACGTGGGGAATGCTGGCAGTCTCGGGTTAGGTCGGTCACCGTAGACATAAAGTAGGTCCGACCCGAGTGAGATGGGAACGGAGGCTTTTATAGGGGATCGGTGCTGGAAGCGGCAGAATGAGGCAGCGTGACAGCTGCCGAGGGGGGCATGACAGGTGGATACCTGACATTACCCCTTCCCCCCCCCCTCCCCCCCCCCCCCCCCTCCAGGGGCGGCACCTGACGCCCCAAAACCACCCAAACCAGGCAGGCCAGTGCATTTCGAGGAGGGCCCCCCCAACCATCCAGGGTCGAAGAAGGAGGCCTGGAACGCACCGCCAAGAAACCGGGGAAGGTCGGGAAGGACCTGGTGGAACACTGGAGTGGAGCGGCACCCTTGGCGGAACACTGAAGTTGTGCGGCGCCCTTGGCGGGTCTCTGGAGTGGAGCGGCACCCTCGACGGAACACTGAAGTGGAGCGGTGCGCTCATAGGAACTATGAGACGGAGCGACATGCTCTGAGGAACTCTGAGATGGAGCGACGCTCTCTGAGGAATTCTGAGACGGAGCGGCGCGCTCCGAGGAACTCTGGAACGGGGCAGCGCGCTCTGAGGAACTCTGGAATGGGCCGGCTCGCTCTGAGGAACTCTGGAACGGGGCGACACGCTCGGAGGAACTTTGGAACGGGGTAGCGCGCTCTGAGGAACTCTGAGACGGAGCGGCGCGCTCTGAGGAACTCGGGAACTGAGAGGAGCGCTCGTAGGAACTCTGGAACGGAGCGGCGCACTCGTGGGAACTCTGGAACGGAGCGGTGCACTCGTGGGAACTCTGGAACAGAGCGGCAAGCTCGTGGGAACTCTGGAACGGAGCGGCGTACTCGGAGGAACTGAAGGTGCAGATGTGGAGATCTGCCGTTGTCATCCCAAACATCCCCAGGAGTTGTTTGATGAAATCTGCGTAAGTGCCAAAATCGCCTCTCTTAGCGCTTCACAGCCTGCTGGCTCTAGAGAGAGCATCTCCAGACAGGAGGGAAATACAAAAGCGATCTTGGCCTGCTCGGTGGGGAATTGGGATGACAGCACCTCCACGTACCTGCCGACGCGCCGTAGGAATCCCCCCCACTTGGCCATCTCGCCGGAAAAGCGAGCCGGGAATTGCCCTGAGCTCTCGGAGGTGCGTAGCGGAGTTCAGCTGCTGATCCATCACGGTAGGGATCGCGGTAGCGCGATTCCGTTTTCGGTTTCGGTAATGGTCGGCCCTTCTGTCAGGGTACGGACCACGAGCCGGAAGCGTGAGTAGCTCTATCATGATTTATTGAAGCATTGCACAACACAAACACCAGTCAAAGAGCGTATGAACCAACGCGGGTTTAGTCCGTAAAGCCAGTATGATCCGATAGGGAGATAATCCACAGAACTGGTACAAACCATGGAACGGATATAATCCACGGCACGTAAGTAATCCTCAGAACCAGCGGGGAATGCTGGCAGTCTCGGGTTGGGTCGGTCACCGTAACCATAAAGTAGGTCCGGCCCGAGTGAGATGGGAACGGAGGCTTTTATAGGGGATCGGTAACGAGAGACACTTGCTGGGAGTGGCAGAACGAGGCAGCGTGACATATATATATATATATATATACACTGGCGATCAAAATTAGAGAACAATATATAAACAATTGAACAATTCTGAAATAATGTCATCTTCACTGCTCAACAGTTGAAGTAGTTTTTGTCCTGTCTATACCATGCTACCAGAACACCTTTTCCACAAAATAACTTTGGCATTTAAAAAAAAACCATTATTTTGCAGAAAACACACTGATCAAAATTTGAGAACAACAATGACTGTAGCATGGAAAAAGATTACAACAAAATTTTCTGAAGGTTATAACAGTCAGCAATTAGTAGGAAGTGTACAGGCCTCTGCTCTGAATGACTTCAGCACATCTGCGGCCACAGGACAGCACTAGTCTCTCACACTGCTCTGGTGTGATTTTGGTCCACTCTTCTTCCAGTCTCCTCCACAGACTGTGAGCAGTTTCAAGGAACTGCTTTACCCGTTTTGCAGTGTGACATGGAGCGTTGTCCTGCATGAACACTGCTGGCTGATTGGGTGATGAACGCATGGAAGGACCCATATGTTGTTGAAGAAGGTTCTGATAAACATTTGCATTCACTCTGCCATGTAGCTGTATAAGATGCCCAACTCCTGCTGCAGAAAACATGCCCCAAACCATGACACTTCCTCCTCCACTTTTCACTGACTTCTTTACACACTTTGGGTTCAGTCTTTCTCCAGTTTGTCGCCAAACATAATGTTTCCCATCGGACCCAAATAAATTAAACTTGCTTTCATCACTGAAGTGAACTTTGGACCAGTTCTCCTCTGTCCACACATCATGCTTAGTCTAGCCTTTTGATTCTTTCTGCTAATGAGAGGTTTGGTCACTGCAGAGTGGGCTTTCAGTCCAAATGCTCTTAAACGTCGAGACACTGTATGACGAGACAGATCCTTACCCTGTTCAGCGTTGAACTGGTGAGCAATTCCAACTGCAATGTGGAAACGATTGCCCATTGAGATCCTCCGCAGTATCCTGTCCTCTCTTGTATTTGTCTTCCGTGGACGACCAGACTTCTTGGCGGACTTGAATGAGTTTGTGATGTTGTAAAGAGTCAATATTCTTGAAATCACAGATTTGGAATGACCAACTTATTTTGCTATGGCTGATAAGGTCATCCCTTTGGCCTTCATCTGGACAACCTGCTGCCGGAGGCTTTCAGTCACTTTAGAACGGCCCACCATCTTGCAGAGTCAGTGAAACTGGAAGTTAGGCTGCCAGTTAAATAGGGGTTGACAGATAATCAAGGAAATTAGCACCAGGTACCAGATTAACACCAATAACTGGGAGGTATCTCAAAGTGTTCTCTAATTTTGATCAGTGTATTTTCTGCAAAATAATGTTTTTTTTTTAAATGCCTTAGTTAATTTGTGGAAAAGGTGTTCTGGTAGCATGATATAGACAAGACAAAAACTCCTTCAACTGTTGAGCAGTGAAGATGACATTATTTCAGAATTGTTCAATTGTTTATAAATTGTTCTCTAATTTTGATCGCCAGTGTATATACACATACACACACACACACACACACACACACACACACATACATATAATCAACATGTAATCTATTCATGATTTATTATGTACAAAATATTTCAATTGATTTAAAAAAAAAATCTGTCATTACTGACATGTTGTCTTATTTTCACTTTGGTTAATTGTCTGTTACATTATACACAATGCCATTTGACTACCTGCCTTTAAAGATGCCAGTAGTATTTACCCCTTGCTTCATCTTTATCTAAAGAGACAGTGATGCAGATGCACTTTAAGATGAATGCGCACTATGTGACTTTCAAAATCCTCAGGATTTCTGTACTGCTTATTTTCCGCCCAACTTCAACCACGTGGGATCGGTTGTCCTGTGTCTCAAAAACAACAGGATCTTTTAACTGGAAAAAATCCCCACTAAATCATGACTCATACAAAATCTCACTCTTCTTTTGAAACTAAATGCAAGAGTTGTCAGTGATTTGACTTTGTCACTACTTTATCAAGACACAAGAAAAAGGTCATTCATTTGTCTTAATGTTAGTCTTTCTGTCTAATTTGTCTCATTTACAGCATTTACCACACACAATTTTTCAGAGCAATTTGCATTTATCTCATCCTTACAACTTATACAATTGTGGGTTAAGGCTCTTTCCCACAGGCTACTACTTTCCACTAAAATTCAGGATTAGCTATAAATAAACAAATAAACAAAAAGATACTAAATTATGCCCCCAATATTTTAGTACTCTCCTGACACAAAAGATTTTCTGAAAATCAAAACTTACTAATCTTTTAGTAAAATCAGTTCATAATATTATTACTCATAGCAGAAAAAATATAAAAATGTTTGAAATTTTTGACCACATGCAGTCGTTGAATGCAATTATAAACTACTACTGAGATCAGGGAGTGTTTATCTCTGCCTCATTGTGATTTCAACTCACAATAAGTGATGTTTAAAACATGATACTTGTTATATGCAAAAGGAAAAAATATTGAAAAGGCCAGCTCTGAATGGGTAAGCTTTGCCTGGGGGCTTCAGGTATCTTTCCAGCATCTCCGACATCATTAAGGTGGCTCGGTGTGGAGGCGGGAGTGTTTCAAAATGGTGTCAGGGAATGTATTCATTGCTCCGGGGTGCAGGGACAAACAGTCCTCAGTTATTCGGGGGAGGTGCCAGTTGTTTGGAATGAAGTAGCGCCGAATGTGACCTTTGTCATTGTGGTATAATTGAGTCGCTGCAAAAAATATAAAAACCTCATTGTTGTTTTGAGTTACTGTGAGCCACTGGCTGACATTCAAATGTCTCTCAATGCTTAAAACATCTTGCAATTCCACATGGAAAACAGCACACAATGGTCCAGCCTGTTTTAAAAACACAAGCATTGCCCTTTGCCAAAATATCACCAGAATGCAATTAAACATTAGTTATAATGGATTAGTTCGTTAGACATGTTGGGTAATAAACCTGACAACAAAATGTTAAGAAGATTTCTTTGCTCATATTTTTATGATATTCAATACCATGAACAGGTCTGATTTGTAGTGAATGCTGTGTGCAATGTGCTAAGGACATAAAAGAAAGGTTTTTAGTGCAAGAAAAAAAAAATCCAGACAGATTCCTCCTCTGCACTTTATAATGCAATGTTTGTATTTTTAGAACTTTTCTCACTTAATTTTCATCCACAATCTCTCACTTAATGCATGAAGCAGGCAGAGGTTTAAATGACATCCATTTTGCACTCTAACAAAAAAGGGGAAAACATGTATATGCTTGTAGAAATAAAGTGATTTTGTACAATGGTGAGATCTGAAAAAAAAAAACAGAATTTGTCTATCAGAAGTACATTCAGTATCAAGAGATATTGGAAAAAAAAAATTATGGTCTGGGCTACATGGAAGTAGTAAGTGTATACTGTAGTGGATAAAACAGAATGTTCAGTCTGAATATTTAAAATCATATTGTTGATCTGTAGAAAAGCCTTTTTTTTTTCATCAGTTTTTATACCTGCAGTAATTATTTATTACTATATGTAGAAAATATATAATAAATAAAATCCAGAAAATGAAGCATGGAATTTTACGTATCACCTTTGCAAGACTGTATAATTGACAGTCAAACCTGTCTGTTTTGATTTAGTGGAAGATTTCAGCCACACATCATTTGTGTTTTCAGATATGTCATACATCATATGCCCTAAACGTGAGCCAGTAGTTCAGCCTTGAGCCAGTCGATTACCATTTGCTAGGTAGAACAGAATCGGATTGCCTAGTTAATACTGATCTTACACTGAGAAGTATAAGTTTTCTGGCAAAGCTTGTTGTTCACTAGTCAATCAATACTCTTATCCTCAGATATAGTCATAGGCTGTAGGTAGTAACTGAAAAAAAAAGAAAAAGGTGGCAAGTACAGGCAATGGAAATGAGGTTCCTCGGCAGGGTTGCTTTCTCTCCATGATAAGGTGAGAAACTCGACAAGCCAAGAGAGCTCCAGTGTAGAAAGGCCATTCCTTTGAACTAAGAGGAACCTGTGTTTTGTCCCTGGTTGGCTCTGCCAGAACTGTATCAGGCAAGTCCCACTGGATAGAGACCCCAGGGCAGACTCACAAGACATTATATCTCACAGTAGGCATGAGAATGTGTAGCTGGGGATAAAGAAGCTTCAACTGACCTTTTCAGCCTGCTGCCATCATGACTCCGACCAAATGATGTGGGGAAAGAAATGAAGGAATTAAATTATTTCACCTTTGCCTTGCAGAGGTATTTCAACTTTTCCACATTTTATGTTACAACCAGGAATTTAACAGGTGTATTTGGATTATGTCATGACACAAAATAGCCCTTATTACTTGCACCAGGGGAGAAACTCAACATAGATTGCTAGACTGCAAAATAATTCATAAAATAATAATAATAAAAAAAATAGCACTTGTGATTGCAAAAGTATTCAGCTGTTGTTGATTAGTTCATACATATTGTGTAAAACTTGTTTAACTATATATCCATATCCTCAAGGGGTGATTACTTATGCAATTCACTGTAATTCAAACTAATACTGATACATTGAAATCTTTTTTTTTTTTGCCACAACAATTTTGTAATGATGCAGAGGAATCAGGTGATTATTTCCTCTCGAACGCCAGAGCCGTATCGTAAATCACATACTAACACTAACTATTTAAATTGGTAATAAAATAGAATAGTAGATAGATTTGGTAGATAGAATAGATTAATTCATAAAGAGAGTAGGCCAAAGCACAACCAATGTTATCAAATTTTATTAGAAGGTAGCATATAATATGCAAAAATTTCTATTGTACTTTTGCTTTCCTATGATATAAATGTACCTAAAACATGCAGTACATTGTATGAATGTGTATACTGTAAATGTCAAATAAATCTCTGAAAAAAAAAGTTTAGAAGTTTAATGTTGTACTGTTTAAACTCTCTTGAAATTAATACAATTAAATAAATCGCTAAGTTATACAATTGAAATAAAACACTTAAAACTCTCACTTTTATAATTTTTTTCTAGAAATGTATTTTGACAAATTTGCTCAAGCAATTTTCTTTCATATATGTCTATAAAAAGGCTTTAGTATTTGTTTAATAAGAGAAAAAGGAAAACCCAGTAGTATCAAAAGTATCAGAAAAGCATTTTTTTTTCGGTCGTGTACTAATGTAATAACTAAATACAGACTACAAATAGCTAAAAAAAAAAAAAAAGACTATTTATTTTTAATGTCTGATTTTCTCACCCATAGAACCTATTTCATTTAAACATTTATTTCATTTTTATGTTGCATTATTTATAGGCACAATAGCTTTGATTAATAGTTGGTTGTGATTTTTACCGCTGTAATAAAAGAAAAAAGAAAATAAACCCTGAGGCTATGCTTCACGGACCACTGCGTAACCCCGGATTCTACTTTAAGGTCCATGGATCTAAAACACTTACTATAAAAAATAAAGAAAAAATATATCTGACAGATAAAATCTTCCACAGATTTTTGTTGAAAGGAAAAGAGCCAGATAAGACCAGCAATCAATGTAGTTTAATGACATAACAGCTGGGATAAATACTTGAGTATATTTAACTAAAGTTTTCCCATATTCCACTTTGTCCATGTATTTTTTCATATGAATTATTGATTCAGTGTTACAAAAGAGGATAAAAGTATACTGTATATGACACATTTGTGAGCAAACTTTAGGTATAACTTGTAAAGACATAATATGCTAATATGCTTATGTTATTAATAGTATGTTATAATAGTAATTTAATAAACCCAGCCATTAGGGAGGCACAAGCCAGTGCACTCTTAGTGCCGGTCCCAAGCCCGGGTAAATGGGGAGGGTTGCGTTAGGAAGGGCATCCAGCGTAAAACATGTGCCAAATCAAATATGCGGATCACAAATGAGAATTTCATACCGGATCGGTCGAGGCCCGGGTTAACAACGACCGCCACAGGTATCGTTAGCCGACAGGGTACCGGTGGAAATTGGGCTACTGTTGGCCGAAGGAGGAGAAGGAGAGGAGGAAGACGTCTACAGAGACGGCAGGAAAAGGAGCAGTGTAGGAGAGTGGAGGTTCGGGTTGGTACTTTAAATGTTGGTACTATGACTGGTAAAGGGAGAGAGATAGCTGATATGATGGAGAGGAGAAAGGTAGATATGTTGTGTGTTCAGGAGACCAAGTGGAAAGGGAGTAAGGCCAGGAACATTGGAGGTGGGTTCAAACTGTTCTATCATGGTGTGGATGGAAAGAGAAATGGTGTAGGGGTGATTCTGAAGGAAGAGTACAGTAAGAGTGTAGTGGAGGTGAAGAGAGTTTCTGATAGGGTGATGAATGTGAAGCTGGAAGTTGAAGGGATGATGATAAATGTCATCAGTGCCTATGCTCCACAAGTTGGCTGTGAGATGGAGGAGAAGGAAAGATTCTGGAGTGAATTAGATGAAGTGGTAGATGGTGTACCTAGGAAAGAACGATTGGTGATTGGGGCAGACTTTAATGGGCATGTTGGTGAAGGGAACAGAGGTGATGAGGAGGTGATGGGTAGGTATGGCCTTAAGGAGAGGAATGTGGAAGGGCAGATGGTGGTAGATTTTGCTAAAAGGATGGAAATGGCAGTGGTGAACACTTATTTTAAGAATAAGGAGGATCATAGGGTGACGTATAAGAGTGGAGGAAGGTGCACACAGGTAGACTATGTTCTATGCAGGAGATGCAACCTGAAGGAGATTGGAGACTGTAAGGTGTTGGCAGGGGACAGTGTAGCTAGACAGCATCGGATGGTGGTCTGTAGGATGGTTTTGGAGGCGAAGAAGAAGAGAAGGAGAGTGAGGACTGAAAGAAGAATAAGATGGTGGAAACTGAAGGAGGAAGAGTGTAGTGTGAGGTTCAGGGAAGAGGTCAGACAGGGGCTCGGTGGTGGTGAAGAGGTGTTGGGTGAGTGGGAAACTACTGCAGGAGTGATGAGGGAGGCAGCTAGAAAAGTACTTGGTGTGACATCTGGAAATAGAAAGGAAGACAAAGAGACGTGGTGGTGGAATGAGGAAGTGCAGGAGAGCATAAGGGGAAAGAGGTTGGCAAAACAGAAGTGGGATAGAGTGATGAGAAAAGTAGGCAGGAGTACAAGGAGATGCGGCAGCACACAGGAGAGTGTGTTGAGAAGGTGGAGGGAGTATTTTGAGCAGCTGATGAATGAGGAAAATCAGAGAGAGAGAAGGTTGGATGATGTGGAGTTGGTAAAGCAGGATGTAGATAGGATTAGTAATGAGGACGTGAGAGCAGCGATTAAGAGGATGAAGATTGGAAAGTCGGTTGGACCAGATGACATACCTGTAGAAGCATGGAGATGTTTAGGAGAGATGGCAGTGGAGTTTTTAACCAGATTGTTCAACAAGATTCTGGAAGGTGGGAGGATGCCTGAGGAATGGAGAAGGAGTGTGCTGGTACCGATCTTTAAGCATAAGGGAGATGTGCAGACCTGCAGTAACTACAGGGGAATTAAGTTGATTAGTCACACCATGAAGTTATGGGAAAGAGTAGTGGAAGCCAGGCTGAGAGAAGAGGTGTCCATCTGTGAGCAACAGTATGGTTTCATGCCGAGGAAGAGCACTACAGATGCCTTATTTGCTTTGAGGATGTTCATGGAGAAGTATAGAGAAGGACAGAAGGAATTGCATTGCGTATTTGTGGATTTAGAGAAAGCGTACGACAGGGTGCCGAGAGAGGAGCTGTGGTACTGTATGAGGAAGTCAGGGGTGTCAGAGAAGTATGTGAGGGTGGTGCAGGACATGTATGAGGACAGTGTGACAGCAGTGAAGTGTGCAGTAGGAACAACAGACTGGTTCAGGGTGAGGGTTGGACTACATCAAGGATCGGCCCTGAGCCCTTTCCTGTTTGCAGTGGTGATGGACAGGTTGACGGACGAGGTCAGACAGGAGTCTCTGTAGACTATGATGTTTGCGGATGATATTGTGATTTGTGGTGAGAGTAGTGAGCAGGTTGAGAAGAGCCTGGAGAGGTGGAGATATGCGCTGGAGAGAAGGGGAATGAAAGTCAGTAGGAGTAAGACATGAGTACATGTGTGTGAATGAGAGGGAGGGCAGTGGAGTGGTGCGGTTGCAGGGAGAAGAGGTGGAGAAGGTGGAGGAGTTCAGGTACCTGGGGTCAACAGCCAAAGTAATGGAGAGTGTGTTAGAGAAGTAAAGAAAAGGCAGTGCAGGCAGGGTGGAGTGGGTGGAGAAGAGTGGCAGGAGTGATTTGTGATAGTAGGGTATCTGCAAGAATGAAAGGGAAAGTTTATAGGACTGTGGTGAGACCTGCGATGTTGTATGGATTAGAGACAGTGGCATGGAGTAGAAGACAGGAGGTGGAGCTGGAGGTAGCAGAGCTGAAGATGTTAAGGTTTTCGTTGGGAGTGACGAGGATGGACAAGATTAGAAATGAGTTTATTAGAGGAACAGCGCATGTAGGATGTTTTGGTGACAAGGTGAGGGAGGCGAGATTGAGATGGTTTGGACATGTGCAGAGGAGGGACATGAATTATATTGGTAGAAGAATGCTGAGGATGGAGCCACCAGGTAGGAGGAAAAGAGGAAGGCCAAGGAGGAGGTTCATGGATGTGGTGAGGGAAGACATGCAGGTAGTTGGTGTGAAAGAGGCAGATGTAGAGGACAGGGTGGTATGGAGACGGATGATCTGCTGTGGCGACCCCTAATGGGAGCAGCCGAAAGAAGAAGAAGAAGAAGATAATAGTAATTTAATAGTAATTGAAAAGTTTCACAAACTCTTTTTTTTGTACTATAGCAGTAATTCTTATTCTTATACCAGACACTGATTTACCTCAGGCCATTAGCTGTTTGCAATGACATATAATGTTTTTTATCTCATAAGAAGACACAGTAAAACATTTTTTTTAAAGAAATTATGTAGTGATATAAAAAAATACAAATAAAAAACCAAATCAAGTAACTTTGTCTCCACAAATAATATAATTGGTTACCTGCATTTGTATTTGATACTTTGCGCCAGTTTTCCAACACATGAGATGGAAACAGAAGGTTTCAAACCTAATTGTCTAAATAGAACCAACAAAACCCAATTGAATTGCACGGGGATGGACTGGATCGCAAGGTCAGAAAGAAATCACACATTTGGCAAGTTTTACACAACGAAGCTAAATGTTTGGAAAAAATTACTGTCCAAATGCCAGAAGTGTGAACAAATGTTTTTAATGCTATGGCAGGAAAATAAGGTTGAACTATTTATTAGGATTTTATACATCTGTATATTTATGTATTTGTTTGGTCAAAGTAAATCTTAATATTATCGAATTGGCAAGTTTGTTGCATATAAACAAAAGGAATATGCATGTGTTTCTCAAAAACATGCATATTACTTTGTAATATATTTTTGCAATCAGCCTTTTCAATTACCCAACTCAAATCAATTCTAAGTACATTGTTTTGAAGTTTGACAAATAAAATCACACATCACTTGTGCATAATATTTAAACAACCAAAATGTTGCACTCCACCACTAAAGCCCTTTTTTTATATATATATTTTTTTTTACGAAAACAAGTGCAGGGGAGGTGAAAGAGAAAGTGTCTAAAGGTCTACCGCTGTTATATTAATGTGTGTGTTCAGCTTTGACATTCTTCTAATGCGTAAGGTGGAAACTTTCTAAATTCTAAAATAAACCTTAGGGTATAAGCGGGTGTTGATGAAGGGTCAAGCACTCCTGAGGGGCTGCCATTAAAGCCATTGATGCATAGAGAAGTGAATACTGGAGTGGACACTAAATTCACCACCCCCTCCCTGCCAAATGAGAAATGGAAAATGCTTAAAAAGGCAGTACCACTATGTGAACAGGGGAGCACTTTAAACAATGTTACATTTGGAAAGGTATTTAAGTGCAGACATCTTCTTATATTGCATTGCATTTCTACATTATCATTTTCTCTTCTCAGTATTAGACAATTTGCAAAAAATAAACCTAAAAATGGTCTAAATACAAGGTTCAGATAATAAGAAAAAGTTAGCGGTGACCTTTTATCTCAACACCGCAAATGCAAAACAAGGCAAAGGTAGTATAATTGGCTGGCGAATGGTATGAAAGAAAACGTGCATTGTTATTATCTTAGACACACCAACAAACCATTAAGAAATGGAAGGAACTATAAGCTCTAGAACTATCATTCTTGGAAATGAAAATGCTGTATGCGTTTCAATGCACACACAGTTGTTATCTTACTAGAGAATATATTTTGTTTATTCGTTTGTCTTCAAGGGCCAGTCTTTTCAGGTTAATTTAATAATGAAGCCTGGAAATACTGGGCAGGGATTCACTATGGATCTCAACCCACATCACATCACAGGGAACCATGTACACACACTTACACCAAAGGGCAATTTAGAATCTAGAGGACTGACCGCCTGTCATAAATAATTAGAGTAAATTTTTTCATTTAACATTCAGACATTTAATATATAATTAATTCATGAAAAATTATTAATCAATCAAACCGTTGTTTTGATTTAGCTCTATCTAAAATATGGCAAAAACAGCTAGGGCTATTCACTAGCACACTTATCACTTCTACTGGGCCATTTATTTCGCTGTTAATATACTTATATAGTGTGTGACAAGCATCATTAATCCTAATCAATACAGCTTTAATGTTAGAGTATGGCTGGACCAGATGGAGTGCAGTGTGTACAGCAACTCAATTCTCAGCTGTATTATCTCCTAAGGACAAATCATTTCAGATTTCTATGAAATGATGAGCTTAGCTTTATACCAAAACACAGTCTAACGAGGTCCTTGTAGTTTTCTAAAGCTTAGGATTCTATAGTTTAGGGTTCAGAACATTTGTATCGATTACTCTTGTTTTGAAGCAAGCAAATATACAATACCTGCCTGGGGAGCATGAACGTGCTTAAGGAGGGAAATGACCTTGCAAGCAATTTTTTTAAGGTAGAAAACTTAAAATACTACTGTGCCTTTCATCTTTGTACAAGGCAGTGTTGGGCTGTCAGGGCCAGCAAGGCCTTCTCTAGTTATTTGTTGTAATATTTGTTTCATGAAATTGTATAAATTTATTCCCAACAGTCTATTCTCTTAATTGTTTCTCTTGGCTGCACTGCCTTCCAGTACGTGTATGTAGATGTTACATTTTTTGTCCAATCAGATTTCAGCCTCTATGTGCTGCCATGTCAATCTAATTTTCTCAGGGCCTACAGAATTACTAGTGTTGGCCAATGTACCTTTAACTATATTAGCAATGGATCTGTTTCTTTAACCAATCAGATTTCAAATTCGCCTCACAGGGCAGCTAGCTGGCCCAGAATAGCGTCAGCATTTTTCCGTCCTCTGATTGGTTGGTCAGAGGGAAACTGTTACAGCCAAGTTCGACTGGCAAAACATGTCTGTAAGGATCAGCACACATTAATACATCTGAGTTAGACTTGTTTATGCCCACAATGGCTGACAGAGGAAGAGAAATTTATTTGGTCTCGGACATACTTAAAAATCCACTTCAAGGCGGACTTTTTCAGAAAAGCTAGACATCGTGAGGAGAGGTCGCCCCTCCTCTACCCTGAAGCTAGCTAGCTTGTCTCAGCCTGGGAAAGGATTTGTTAGCCACTTCCATAGCAGTGCCTACGAGCGGTACCACTGGCTTACAGCCTCTGAGGAGCGGTGCAAATTATATGAATATGCATTATGAGTCTGCATCTCTGGTGAGTAGGTTGTATTTTATTTACATTTTAAAAGTTTTTGCCATGTTATTAGACAAATCTTGATTCTGAACTGCTCCAGATGATGTAGGTGCACAGTTGCGGTTGTAGTGTAGAGGTTTGGAACTTGCTTTAGTAAAATGGTATTCACCCTCAATATGCAAAATGCCTCTCTCTCTGTAATGCCACGTGTTGTTATATTGCGTTTTTGTATAGTATCAAATCAATCAAATCCAATTTTTTATTTGTCACATACACATACATACAGAGTACGACATGCAGTACTGATGGTTTTTAAAATTACGACGTGATAGTGGTGGTAATAAGAGGTGGATTAAGTCGGGTAAGTCCCCACTGAAGGCCCAGGTACCAAATGCACAGCCCACCACTAGTATACATTTTTTTTTTTTTTTCTTTTTATACTAATCTCTAAAAAAACATAATCTTTGAATTTCTGAGCAACTCAAGAACTATGAAAATGGATTTGGATTTTAATTAATATAGCTGTATAACTTGTATGTCTTGCTACGGCTTAGGACTGCAGTTTGTATGAACAGTTCTGTATTTAAGCACCAATCACTGAACAGTGGATAGATGGATGGATGGATGGATGGATGGATACTTTATTCATCCCAATGGGAAATTTACACCGTACACCTCATCAATAAATGATCTATAAAGAATGGACATTTGGTGCCACCGAGATGAGGATGGGTTCACTTTTGAGTCTGGTTCCTCTCAACTTTTCTTGGTCATACCATCTAAGGGAGTTTTTTCTTGCCACAGGGATAATCTTCATAATCTCCATATCTGTAAAGCTTCTTTGTGACAATGGCCATTGTTAAAAGGGCTCTACAAATAAAACGAACTGAATTGAATGTTCTCTGTAAATAATTCAGACATATTTTATTCATCAGTCTTTCTTTAAATGTTATACAACTCTAGATCAGAGACTTGACCTGGATGAACTGTGGCAAAGTACGAGACCCATCATCACATCATTATGACTTTGGGTTCTCCAAGGTAACCTGTAGCTTTGTTTATCCGCAGGCTTTGGCTTTCCATAATTTATGACCCTTGTTACAGGGCTTATTATCAAATGTCAATCTACTAACCTCAAAGAATAAACAGCTAGAATATTATGTGATGTCTGCACTGTGGTACATATTCAATAAATGCATAAAGCAGTAACAGGGTGAATTTGGAATCAGGGGTTTTAAGAGTCAACAAAACACTGATTATTCTTCTTGTGTGCAAAACCTTCCCCGCTCTCCCTTAATATTCTGATCATAGACATTTGCTTGAATTATTCCTTTTCTTCCATCTTCCATCTGTTTTTGATGCTTAAGGTTGACATGGTATACAGCATCACAGTTTCTAGATCATTACTAGATCTAAAGGTTTGCCAGATTGGAATGTTCTTCCTGTTTCTGAGAATATGTAAGCATTTCAAACATATAAACGTACAAGCAGAGTGATTGCTGTCCCCTGCTTTATGTAGATAAAACATCAATAGATGGTTTTAAGTTTTGGCCTCATTATCAGATTGTATTAAGGGAGATTATTTAGAACTTTTATGGAATCATCTTGTTCAAACTTACTTCAGGTCCTCTCCATATGACACAAATGAACACAGACACAAACACATACAGAGCACCTGATCAGGCATATCAAGAAACAAACGAACAAACAAACAAAAAAAGACATACAGTAAGGCTCACTGGGAACATCTGCAAGACACACACACAGATACACACACACACACACACACACACACACACACACACACACACACACACACACACTCTCACACACACACTCTCACACACACAGGTGCAACATTATTTTTGCAAATGCATAACCTATATGTATGATTTATCAATTTATCATTTACAACAATAAATACACACTGTACACAAATACTAGAAAAAGTTGAATTTACTGGTATCTAAATATTGGGCATGTATTGCATCACATAGTGTACACATATTGTGCTGCCTCTCTGTGTATTTGTAGTACTTTAGTCTGCACTAGCTCTTACTGCCTTACATTTACATTTGCTGCATTTAGCAGAAGCCCTTGTCCAGAGCAACATACAAAAGAGCTTTGAGTCTCTAGCAATAAATAAATCTACACTGGTATGCCTTGAAGTATACTTACCTCTTACCCTGGGAGAAGGTGGTACCAGTTGAGCAGTGCTGAAGGATCTCAGGCAGCGTGCTGCAGTGTGAGGTGTAATGAGGTCTCTGAGGTAAGAGGGTGCTGGTCCACTTTTGGCTTTGAAGGCAAGCATCAATGTTTTGAATCTGATACGTGCAGTTACTGGAAGCCAGTGAAGTGAGCGCAGCAGTTGTTTGGTTTGGGAGAACTTGGGCAGATTGAACACAAGTTACGCAGCTGTGTTTTGGATCATTTGCAGTGAATGAATAGCGTTCAGAGGAAGACCTGCCAACAGAGAGTTGCAGTAGGCCAGTCTCGAAATTACAAGATACTAAATAAGCACCTGGGCAGCCTGTGTGAAAAAGAAATGGTCAAATCCTTCTGATGTTGTAGAGAAGAAATTGACAAGAACGAGCTATATTAGAAACATGTGAGGAGAAGGACAGCTGATTGTCCATTGTTACCCCAACGTTGCAAGCAGTGGCTGAAGGGGAGAGCAGAGATTTATGAAGAGTTATTCGAAGATCTTGACCTGGAGATGAATCACCTGGAATGAGCAGCATTTCTGTTTTGCTGGGGTTGATTTTTAGTTGATGAGCATTCATCCAGGAAGATATGTCTGCCAAGCATGCAGAGATCCGAATGAAAGTTGTGGTATCTGAGGGAGGGAAGAACTGATAAGTTGAGTGTCATCAGCATAGCAGTGGTAAGAAAACCCATGTGAGGATATGACTTCACCAATAGAGGTGGTATAGAGGAAGAAAAGGAGGGGTCTAAGTACTGAGCCTTTTGGGACACCAGTGGAGAGTCTGCGTGGGGCAGATGTGGACCCCCCCTTCATGTTACCTGGTATGAGTGACCTTCCAGGTAGGAAGCAAACCATTTCCAAGCTGCTCCATGGATACCGAGGCTCCTGAGGGTAGACAAGAGTGTCTTGTGGCTGACTGTGTCGCATGCTGCTGAAAGGTCAAGGAGGATGGGTACAGATAACAGTTTGGCTGATCGAGCAACATGTAGTTTCTCAGAGACAACCAAAAGGGTCGTCTCTTTGGAATGTGCCGCTTTGAAGCCTTACACCTACTGACACCCATCATCTTCATATGAAGCATCTGCATACTCCAACTGTAGCTGTAGCTCATTTCAATGCATTTTTGTATTGACTCCAAATGTGCATGTAACAAATAACTCAAATTTCGGGATCTCTGTAAACTCCACCTGGCCTGATATTTTTTAACCCACTTCACTGACACACTAGCCACGTTTACTTGGGCACTTTTTTGTCATTCCGCTTAAAATCATTCCGATTAAAAGATTCGGTGGACTGTTTACATGAGACATTATCTAATCCGACATGGTGTTTACATGTGTCCGTGCTTTCAATCGGAATACATGCGCACATTAGCCTCTGTCCTGTTTGTCGCAACATGGAGTTCCATTTTCTCTTATGCATGCTATTTTTATGCAAAGTTTTGCTTTTAATAAAGCAAAGCGAAGACTATTGCTGGAAGGTCTGAGGAAAAGGAAGCTGAGATGTTTGGTGTCGGTACGTCTATATGGAGCATCTCATCACCCCTCCCTCCTCTGAAAAGCAAAAGCATGTGGATAAAAGGCCGTAGTAAGGACTGGTGGGATCAGTTTGTATTGCTCGTGTTTAATGACCTGGAAACTAAAAAACTTACAAGTCTTCCACCTGTTTTAGATTTGTTCGATGGTACGGTCTGCGCCAGCTTTTTAACATTTTTTTTTTTTACAAATTCTTTTGAACAATTCCGTATTTCTAACCGCCCTGCCATCCAGTCGTGGAATTATATTTAATTCATTCAGTGTATTTGATAAATGTGTTGTTTCAGTTAAACTCCTGTTTGATTTCGCCGCCGCCATTTTGCTTTTTGACGACCCCTGAACTCTTGACGTGATGACGTATACACAAAGTAATCGGTTTAACCTTTTATGTTTAACCATTTTGTTTGATTTATAGAAAGGCTTGTCTCACCCCTGTCAAACTGCTAACAATTTCATTCGGTTCAGGCATTTTTATTATTCAAATTGAGGTGTTTACATAGCACATTTGCATTCAGATTGGACTTTTAGACAGATTACAATGCTCCAAGTAAACGCACCTACTATCAGTAGTAAAAACATGATATGTGCCATATTTCCTACACAAATTACACAAAACGACAGACATGTTAAGTGTTTGCTTGACTTGGAAACGGGAAAAAAAAAGTAAAAAAAAAAAAAAATGAAGTGCAGCTACCAATCTGTCTTTAACCCCACATCATTCTTATAATGCCATTCATTAGACCTTGTGATAAAATACATTGATCAACTCTTATAGTTTAATTGTCAAGCTACTGATAGATGTTACATCTGAGTGATCTCATTTAATACCACGAGCAGTCATCATTGATTGATCCAGCTTGTGTTTTTGGCATGTCCATTCCTGTTTTTTTTTTTTTTTTTCCAAAAAGAAGAAATATGCAAACTCTGTAACCACATGAGCCCGCAACAGACTTTAATCAATAAAGCTTTAATGACTAGAGCATTGCTGGGCATCTATGCACATCAATCAGTGCCTCTCTTTCACATTTCACGCTTTTAAAATCCAGACACAAGTGGGATTCTAATACAACAAACTATCAATGCTGAAGAGGGTAACGTATGATGCCAGCTCCAATGCAAGCTTCAGGGGATGAAAAGCTCCAGGGTCCATTAGGATTTTGGTGGCACTGTATATTAGTATAGGACAAAACCAACTCCTTTTAGTTGTTTTATTTTTTAGCCAAAACATTGTAAAAAAAAAATTATTTATTTTTTAAAACAACTGAATAAAAATTTGTATTGCTTTGTAAAAGTTGGTTCAGAGCTGATATTCAGTGTAAAAAAGTAAAGATCAGAATACTAAGCTGTCACAACGTTGTGTTTAAAACATTTTGGGTTTTATGTATACAGTATTTGCAACTGCCAAAGATAAAAAATGAAAGATTGCTGACTTCTAGGAGAGAAGGTGGGTTCCATATGAATAGTGTGTAACGTGAAATGTAAACAACTAGTAGCACAAAAATCATTGTAGAAACTCCTGACAGTTGTATGACGGAAGCAGGATGAAAATAACACAGATCGAAATATTCCATACTAAATGATTGAGTTCATTTTATATTCATAGAAAATTATTATGCATTCGTTCACCAAATCTGATATGTATTGTGTAATCACATTTTTGACTTGCACTTCCTAAAAACTAAATGAACACATCAGTAAATAATTCATTACATATTCGGTCTTGAATGCATTTCCCCCCAGTTTACGTGTATAAGCTTGACACTGCCATACACATTCTGACAGTCACTTTCCTCTAACTCGCCTCCTGTTTGTGTAGGATTTTTTTTGTCTCGTAAATCTCTCCGGCATTTTCTGCTTATGTTTCTTCCCCTCTTTGTGTCTATGCTTTTCTGTGTCTGAATGATCTTTTACTTCCTTTCGTTCCAGACCACAAGCGCAGGTTCCTTTGGAACTAGTGGCATGTTCGTGTACACTTGTTTCCTTGCAGAGTACAAATAACAAAGATGTCATCTCAGGACTGTAAACCCACAAGGGTAGTCCCTACAAGATTGCTTCTATACTGTGATGTGATATGTAGGCTATAGTTTTAGGTAGGTTTAAAAAAAAAAAAAAACAAAAAAAAAAACCAAGATCTTAGTATTATATGTACAAGATATAGAAACTTATAATATATAGGTCATGGATAACTATTAAATGCTAAAACACTTTCTACTTAATATAGTACAGATATATAAATGAATAAAAACTAAATAAAAAAATTTATATGACTGACATTTTGGGTCAGCTATATTTTGCATCCATCTAGCTATCCTTTCATCCATGCATTTATCCATCCACCTCTTAAATAATTTACAACGAACAAAATAAAAGCATTAATAAATCATTTGCTGCATGTTTATGCAATTTTCCCCTTGTTGATGTGCACAGCAAAGCCACCAGTATACACTGATATCTGTGCCCTTTTTTAATCAGTAGAGGATGAGCAACATGGATGCTTGAAGATATATAATTTTTTAAATAAAGAAGAATGTTTCACTGCAAAGATACATAAATAAATAAATAAATAAATAAATAAATAAATAAATAAATAAATAAATAAATGCCAATATTTAGAATATGGTCAAATGTATCAAGTATCTCTAATTGTAGCATTAAAAACAACAAGACATTTAACCAAATATTAGATTATTAAACCTATTTTAAGCTATTTGTACTCCTTTACACTTTACAAATCTTTTTTTGTGCAGATCATTTTGCTTATTTTAAGCATTTATATGTATGAAGAACAAAATATTATCTGCCGAACAGAATATGAAAACTACAAGCTTGTACAAAAATAGGTTTATTGATCTTACATTGATCTCATACAAAATATATTTGACTATATTCAATATATTATCATTATCATTATCATTATCATTATTATTATTATTATTATTATTATTATTTGTAAGATTACTTATTTTTGCAGCGTGTTTAAGAGTTAGGCTTTTCTAAAACATATGCAAATCTATAATTAAGAGTGTAGCTGTAAAAAAATGTCAAGCACTTTAAAGGAGCAGTAAACAAAGAGCTTGTTTCTTGTGAAAAACTGTAAATAATTTCAGTGCACTTTTATTTAAATTCTAGGTCACAGTGTTTTTTCCAAATCAATTAAATCCAGAACAATTCAAATGTCTAGACCAATGCCACACTAAGTTACAGGCCGAACTTTTACAGTGAGGATTGAGCTTGAAATATGAATTGTGTTTTCCCCCCAAGGCTCAAATATAGCTTGATGCCTTCGATCCAAATGCTGTCTTCTGGTAAATATATGATACTTCCTGATCTCACTTACAGCACCACAGTAGCAGAAAGTAAGCAAAGTAAGACAAAGGAAAACATTTTCTCACCCCTGGCTCCATTACATGCAAGAGTTTTTGTACTTCTGAATACAAACAACCCTGCAACATGCAGCTAGATTGTGCTTGCTGATTACTTTCGGGAATATGCAGATAATTGTTCCTTTTATGCACTCACACCCACTGAAATATTTAACATGTTTCATTAACTTCCCTCCAAATATCAAATGCTTTCACCCATTGTTACTTATGCTACTAAAACAGCTGTTCAGATTTCCAATGTCAAACTTACTTGAAAGCATGCGGTAACTTTAAATAAAATAAACAAAATGTGCGGTATACACATATGAATAATTCATTAGATGTAGACAGAAGGCGCTTTTAGGTTAAGTGTCTTTTGAGAACAAAGATATTCGTTTTACTGACTGAGTTCTTGTTAGAAGCTTTACTTTACATTGCTAGGCAGTGAACCATTTCAGGGAGGATACAAATGTATGCCTAAAGGTTTTCACCATTTGAGGCATCCTCCACTTTATGAGCTTGAAGTTTTTTAACTACAAAAGAAAAACAGTAACACATACTTTCTTGTATTTAAAATATCTCCTGGATTACATGACAAGTTTAATGTCCAATGGCCACATTTCAAGCCCCCAAAATTGGATTAACTCCCTACTTTTTTTAATTAAATCATTCCAGATAAACAAACACTAATCTCTTTCATTTAAAAAGCTAATTTAGTTATTATTGCTAATTTGTTAGTGCTTGCGTGATCATTTTACCACACTATTATAATCATTAATAATTTAGAATAGGTTAGGGTGAACATAGCACACTTACACGTTTTAGTTTTCTTACATTTATATCCCTCATTTAGTTTGATATACAATAAGGACTTTCATGCAAATAGACATAAATACAGTATAGTTGTGGCAGCAGGGGCGTGGCCGAGAGCCGGTTTTTGAATGGAGGGTGAGGCTGGGGACAGAAAAGCGGTAAGAATCACACACGTGAGGGAGTTTTTGCTAATGAGTGTTCTCTGTTTGCGTGTAGTCCCGTGAAACGCTTCAATAAACTGGTCAGAACTGGTTTTTGTCCTGAGAGTGTACCTTCCCCTGAACCTCTTGCTTCATCACCACTTAGCACAGTTTAACCACTTACAAGAACTTATAATGATCTTCTATAGTAATACTATACATACATTTCATTCTGTTGTTTAGTACTAACTTATTTGTGTATAACATTTAATCTGATGGCAATCCGATTCCTAAATCAAATTCTTGAAATTCTTGTGTCAGATTACAACAAAGTATTTCTAATCTACTTTTGTTGTTTTGAATAAGCATCTGTTGAGTCATTTTTGTTTACGGTCAATAATCCATTTTGCTTGTAATAATTTACTACACACCACAAAATCATTGCTTATTATCTGTAGCCAGCAGCAATCTGTTATTATGAACACACCATTATCTAGTGAGAACTGCATCCACTTCCCTTTCTTTCCATATTTTTCTTCTTCTTCCTCTTTTTCTTCCTCTTCTTCTTCTTCTTCTTTTTCTTTCAGTTTCTCCCATTAGGGGTCGCCACAGCGGAACATCTGCCTCTTTCAAACCAACTACCTGCCTGTAAGCCTTTATGGACTGGACTTGTTTGTCTACCCCGTACCACCTGCACTGACTTGCATTCTTTTCACAGTACATTTTAGTGGCATCTCTGCCACAGGTAAGACAGACAGACAGACAGACAGACACACACACACACACACACGACCATCAAAATGATGCAAAAGAAAATGTGATCAGACCACCTTCTTCAATTGCTTCATGGTTCAGTCCTGATACTCATGCAATCTATTTATTTCAGTAAAGTTGTTTTGTGACACTGCCCCTTGTTAAAAGTGCTATACAAGTAAAAGTTAATTCAATTCAATGTCCATATTGTTGACACTCAGGTTGTGGACAGGGGTCAGCATGAGCACTCTGACTGGTCTGCAGTTACTTAACCTTTTCAACAATTTGTGCTAGGAGCAGATAGGAGGGATAGGACCTGAAACTATATCATATTAAGCAAAGGCTTCTCACGTTCATCTATGAATTTTGTGTGTTCACTTGTCCTTCTTTGGACCACTTTTCGCTAGTACTAACACTTTTTCATTGTATACCAGGGACACCTCACTGTTTTGGAAATGCTCTGATCAATCACATTATGGACCTTGTCAAAATCACTCAGATCCTTACACTTGCACATTTCTCCTGTTTCAAACAAATAAACTTTGAAAACTGACTGTTCACTTGCTCCCAAATATATTTTACCGCTTGAAAGGTGCATTGTTACGAGACAATCAATGTTTTTCAACTCTCAGTGGTTTAAATGTTATGGCTGATCGGTGTATACAAGAATACCACTGACCACCCAACAAGGAAGTCTAAATCATAACAAAACACAATAAAACACAATATATAAAACACTATATGGACAAAAGAATTGGGATGCCTGACTTTTCCAGCAATATGTGGTTCGTCACCAAACTGTTACACACAAAGTTGGAGGCACACAATTGTATTAAATGACCTCAACCCTGAATACCATTTGGATAAATCTGAATGCTAACTGCACCCCAGGCATTCTCACACTACATTAGTACCTGACTTTACTAAAGATGTTGTGGCTGAATGAACACAAATCTCTACAAGCACACTTGAAAATCTAGTCGATAATCTTCCCAGAAAAGTGTAGGTTATTATAGCAGCAAATGCGGACTAAATGTGGAATGGGATGTTTAAAAGCACAGACTTGTCTGTATAGTGCATAATAATATATTATAGTATAAAACAAAGTGCATTTGTACATTATTTGTTTCACACCGGCTAATATATTTCTTTTAGCCACCTGCATTACCGAATATGGCCTATAGATAAAAATATATATATAAAAAAAATATACAGTGGAACCCGGTTATGTCGCCGGCCTAGG
Organism: Silurus glanis; assembly: GCA_014706435.1. Taxonomy (NCBI): domain Eukaryota; kingdom Metazoa; phylum Chordata; class Actinopteri; order Siluriformes; family Siluridae; genus Silurus; species Silurus glanis. The sequence goes on from JAAIIK010000003.1 coordinate 9,316,248, forward strand.
GGACGCCAAAAACGTTGAGATAACCGATGATCGAGACAAACGAAAACCAATATGGCGGCAATATATTAACGTGCTTGAAATTTCTTTATGTACATGATGTGCGTTATTAAATGAGAATGTGCATGCACGTGTTTTTTGGAGGTTTTTTTACACAACAGCGTTGCCGCAATTTGTTCGATTGGTCATGCGGATCGAGATAACCTGTAATGCGGATAAGGAGGCGGAAGCCGAAGTAAACGCAAACAAAGTTTATTGAGAATACTCAGGAGATAATCCACCAATACTTGTAGCGAAGCAGTAATATCCAGTGGTGCGCTCCGGGAGCGCGGTCCACGAAGTTCTGTGAAAGCAGAGACAGTTCGTGTAGAGAATCCACGGATCCGCGCTATGGAAAGCGCAGCGCTGGGCAGCAACGGATAAACGTGGTGCAGACAGCGTGAACATGGATAACAGCAGGATCGGGGTAATCCGGGGTGCCGTTGAGAGAATGCGGAGTCCGAGAAGAAGGGTACGTAGCGGGATACGTATACGCGCTTACACAGACCACCATGAACCAACACATACGATCATGCACATACAATAACGGACCGCGAGTGTGTGGAGGTGAGGGGCTTAACTAGGAGATGGGATGAGTGAGTGAATGAGAGTCAGGTGTGTGTGATCAGCATGACTGCGATGAGCTCGCCCGCACGGGAGAAGATGCAGGGTGCTTCGGGGAATGCCGCCGCCGAAAGGGGCGTGGCAGGGGGATTCCTGACATAACTGACGTTAAGTGGCAAATTTGCCCCCCCTTGTGCTCGAGATATTAGGGTTCGGCGACATAAAAAAAATCGACATAACCGATTAGAAAATGCTAAGACAAAGCGAGAATTTGACGGTTCCACGAAACGTCGACTTAATAGGGTTGGTGAGTTAACCGAGGTCGGGATAAGTGGGTTTCAAATTCCAATATTTTATTCAGAATACAACATAGATGACGTATCAAATGTTTAAACTGAGAATTTATCATTTTAAGTGAAAAATAAGTTGATTTTAAATTTCATGGCATCAACACATCTCAGAAAAGCTGGGACAAGGCCATGTTTACCACGGTGTGGCATCCCTCTTCTTTTTATAACAGTCTGCAAACATCTGGAGACTGAGGAGACAAGTTGCTCAAGTTTAGGAATAGGAATGTTGTCCCATTCTTGTCTAATACAGGCTTCTAGTTGTTCAACTGTCTTAGGTCTTCTTTGTCGCATCTTCCTCTTTATGATGCGCCAAATGTTTTCTATGGGTGAAAGATCTGGACCGCAGGCTGGCCATTTCAGTACCCGGATCCTTTTTCTACGCAGCCATTGTAATTGATGCAGTATGTGGTCTGTCATTGTCATGTTGGAAAATGCAAGGTCTTCCCTGAAAGAGATGACGTCTGGATGGGAGCATATGTTGTTCTAGAACTTAGATATACCTTTCAGCATTGATGGTGCCTTTCCAGATGTGTAAGCTGCCCATGCCACACGCACTCATGCCAATCCATACCATCAGAGATACAGGCATCTGAACTGAGCGCTGATAACAACTTGGGTTGTCCTTATCCTCTTTAGTCCGGATGACATGGCGTCCCAGTTTTCCAAAAATAACTCAGAATTTTGATTCGTCTGACCACAGAATGGTTTTCCACTTTGCCACAGTCCATTTTAAATGAGCCTTGGCTCAGAGAAAACGCCTACGCTTCTAAATCATGTTTAGATATGGCTTCTTTTTTGACCTGTAGAGTTTTAGCCGGCAACAATGAATGGCAAGGGGGATTGTGTTCACTGACAATGTTTTCTGAAAGTATTTTCCTGAGCCCATGTTGTGATTTCCATTACAGTAGCATTCCTGTATGTGATGCAGTGCTGTCTAAGGGCCCGAAGATCACGGGCATCCAGTATGGTTTTCCAGCCTTGACCCTTACGCACAGAGATTGTTCCAGATTCTCTGAAACTTTGGATGATATTATGCACTGTAGATGATGATAACTTCAATCTCTTTGCAATTTTTCTCCGAGAAACTCCTTTCTGATATTGCTCCACTATTTTTCGCCGCAGCATTGGGGGAATTGGTGATCCTCTGCCCAACTTGACTTCTGAGAGACACTGCCACTCTGAGAGGCTCTTTTTATGCCAATTGACCTAATAAGTTGCAAATTGCTCCTCCAGCTGTTCCTTATATGTACATTTAACTTTTCCGGCCTATTATTGCTACTGTCCAACTTTTTTGGAATGTGTAGCTCTCATTAAATCCAAAATGAGCCAATATTTGGCATGACATTTCAAAATGAATCACTTTCAACATTTGATATGTTATCTATATTCTATTGTGAATAAAATATGAGATTAGTAAATTATTTCATTCATTTTTTTTCACAATTTGTACAGTGTCCCAACTTTTTTGGAATCGGGTTTATAT
>JAAIIK010000003.1:9327814-9341049 GCA_014706435.1 Silurus glanis
CATATTATGCCTGAACCTAAACATATCTTTTTTTTTCATTCCCCATATTAATCAAATGCTATTGATTTTCTTAAGTGATGCATTGACTTATATGACACCTGCTACTGAAATATTCAGACTGACGAAGGTGTGGATGTGAAGGAGTTTTTTTTTTTTTTTTGCTGCCAGCAAGGGAAACTGTGAATCAGAGAGTTTGACTGACTAGTGCTAGTGTTATTCATACCCATGCAGGAGTGCATTAAGAGCCACTGGCAAGGACAACATTGCATAACACTGACTCATAATAGTAATTGGCCGAGTTCATATTTGCGATGTAAGAAAAGCTATAACTGGTGGTACTGTAGGTCTCTTTATATATAAACAAAGCAAAATTACATCAGAATGTGTTTAGTCATCAGGTTGAACTGTAAAATATCTAATATTGCAAGCTAATTTATTCACAATTAAATATGAAATACTTTCAGGATTTTACAGAGTTGTCTGACATAACTCACTAAAAAAAGAACAAACTTTCAATGATTAGTGAGTCACTGAATCAAGCAATTTTAGAGTGGCTCTCTCTCTATTAAATTGTGTAAAAAAATAAATTACAGAAAAGTTTAGATTAATTAAACACAATAAAAAACTTACCTTAACCTTTATATTTTACAGTTTCGCTTTGTACTGTTAAAATCACTGAAGTTATAGGGAAAAAAAGTTTTGTGTGTACTATAGGGTTAAAAATGCAGTTGTATAACTACTAAGTTTACTATAGTTTAGGAAACTGTAGTTTAATGGTTAAGATAACCAAGCTATCTTTGCTGGGCCTTTTAGCAAGGCACTTAGCCATTAACTGCTTGGAGTATAAATGAGATCCTGTGCCAAAAGTTTGGAAACATTTTGTTTTCTATCATTTTTGAGAAACACATGTATGCTCCTTTCGTTTATTGACAACAAACTAAGTAATTTAGCAGCATGGAGATTTACATTTACCAAACAAACATATAAATGTAGAGAGGAATGTACTTTGAAAAAATTCCTTTCTTAGCATAAATAGCAGCTTTGCACACTCAACATTTGTACAGTTAGTTTCACCCAACATTCCGCATAAATACTTTGACATGCCTCTTGTCAAACTCGCCAAATATGTTCTTCACTAGTTAGATTTTTCTCTCTGACCTTGCGATTCACTTCATCCCAGAGCAGTTCAGCAGAATTTTGGTGCAGTGACCGGGCAGGCCATTCTATGACAGATAACTCCAGTGGACATTTTGTTCTCTAAATAACGCTTACAGAGCTTGGATGTATGCTTCTGTTTTTTTTATCTTGTTGTATGGTGAAATTTGCTTCATTGAACCACAGTCAAGATAGAATGGCATGGCATTGAAATATAAAATAGTAGCCATGTTGGTTCAGTATTCGTTTTACCTGGAATAAGTCTCCAGCCTTGCCTGCTCTCAAACAACTCCAAAACATTAGGCTTTCATGTTTGACTGTGGGGGTGAAGCAGTTTGCTAACATTTTCTCTCCTGTTGTCTGACGTACATCAGTTTTTCTGTTAGAGATAAAAATGTCAAATTTTGACTTATCTGTAAACAGAACTTTTTGCCAGGCATTCACTGTCCAATTCTTGTGTGTTTTTGTATTTTACCTAGTTTGTTCACTATAATATAATAAAAATGGAACATTTATTTATCTCCAAAACGAAAACTTTGGAAAACTCTGTGTTTCCAAACTTTTCACAGGCATTGTAACTGTAACGTGTTTTACAATTTTGCTTCATCCTGAATGTATTTATTTATTTATTTATTTATTTAATGGAGCCAACATGCCCTGAATTTGGTTTCAATCATCACTATGTTGGAAATTGTTTTTTCTTGTCACTGTCACCTCTATCTTGCTACATCCCAGATTTGTAAAGCTGCTTTGTGATCCATTTTTAAAAGGATGAATGCACAAGAACACAGGGATAAAAAACAGATTTTACCCAGAGATCATCAGGCTTGTGAACTACTGTTTTGCACTGCACTGAATTAAATATTAAATAGACACTTCAAAATATGCAATTGATAGAAATCAAACTACAAATCAAACAATTAATTAAAAAAAACACAAGCCATTCAAATACCATTAAGAACAATCAGTTCTGTAAAAACATGTTTTATTAGTAGCATGGACGTTGGTACATTCTTACAGTGTTATATTTTTCATTCCATTTTTGTGTTATTCAATGTGGTCCTGCTATGGCTTCCTATGGTAATTGACTCTATGGGAGCTGGACTCCTTGCTGTGTGTGGAGTTGATTTAATTATGTGAATGCCTCATCATTGCAAATATTTGTTTCTTTGATGCCTTTCTTAGCCTTAAACCATTTAAAATGTGCCAAAGATAAAGTCACTTTGCTTCTTAAGCATGGTGAGTATCCATAGCTTCATAATGCTCGCACAGCCTGAATGCCAATAAGCCATGAATGTGCACTAGCTTATCACTTCCAAGTAATTAATTTGCTGCTTGAGGTTATTTTATTTAATGATACTATAGGTGCATAAATTAAATACACCTGATTGAAGGTGTGAGTGGTGATTTTTTTTAACCAGGACACTTTTTATAGTTGGTTCACATTTTGTCAGCTATTAAATAAAATACCCGCTGAAAGGAGGAGTTTGGGACTCTCATGCTTCATAAAGGGAAGAAAAAAAATGTGGCCTGCCAGAATTTAACCAGTCAGAATAAGAAGGCATTTCTGCTGACACACATGCTACTTTTACACTAATATTTAGGTGGTACAGCCAAGCTAAGTTTATGACTTGCGCATGAGGGCAGAACTACAGGCAGACTGCATTTCAGTGAATCTAAAGCCTGAAAATGTTTAAATGTTTGTATTGGTTTAACAATTTGCTTTCTTGCTACTGATACATGACTTAATCAATTAATTTATAAATTGATGGTAGGGCCCTTGTGTAGGACATAATAATAACTCCAGGATGGTTTTCTCTCATTTACTGGGTCACACTGTACACCTGGGCTATGTTCATTATAGCCCTTGCACTGATTTAGGTATATTTCTGCAATGGCTGTTAATGTCATTCGAAACATTTAAATATATGAAATCAAAACCTTGCATTGTCCTATAATACATTTTTAACATTGAAAAAGTTTAATATTCACATAGAGAACTGTTTAATGGATGGAGCTGAATTAAACATTCCAAACTTTTGTACAATCATGCAAAAAATTATAGATTTCCAGTAACAATTTATTCCTGGTCAGAGTCACTGTATATCTGAAGGTTATCCCAGAAACACTGGTCACAAGGTGGGAATGTGCCAGTCCATCATAAGGCACTGTGCTCCCTTAGACACACACACACACACACACACACACACACACACACACACACACACAGAGCTTTCACACTCATTTACACCCAGGGGCAATTTTACCAAAGTCAATCCACCTACTGACATGTTTTTGGAGACAGGAGGAAAACTCAGATACAGGGAAGCACGAAAATTGACAACACACAGAAACCTGAGCTGAGATGTGATGCAGAGACTTTGTGTGACAACAATGCTACCTATTGCACAAATGTATTGAAGTAGCATTCATTTCATTATTTCTTAACTTTGGATCAGAACAGCATTTTAGATAAAGGATTTCAGTCAACCCAAATTTGTCACAACAGTTTGGGAAAAAAACACATATTGGTGTGGTGATCAAGTATCCACAAACCTTAAACCTCACATAAACAACACAGTGTTTATGTAGTAATCAAAGTGAATATTAATACAAAAGTTTTTCTACACTGGCTTAGGACTACAATTGCCACTAACAGTTTTACAGTCAAGTCTCAATCAGTAAACAGCTGATAAACATAGACTTCATGTTAAAGCTGTAATGAATCTCCTGGTTACACAATTTTTGCACTTTTTGTCAATATAGCACAGAATAATAGAAGAGAATTATTTATAATTGCACTATTCGGGTTCACCTGAAAGAGTTCTATTTTAAGTCTGGTTCTTCTCAAGATTTCTTCCTCATATTGTCTCAAGGACTTTTCCTAGTCACTGCTTTCTCTGGATTGCTCAATAGGGATACAATTATAGTGATACATGTATTCATTTTTAAATATCTATCCTGAATTTATGTATTTCTGTAAAGTTCTTCTGTGACAATGTCCATTGTTTAAAGCTCAAAACAAATCAAATTAATGATTTGAATTAATAAGCTCTCATTTGGTTCATGCTGTCTGAAGCCTAGCTTTAGTAAATTCATGCTGAGCACAATTCTCACTTGTACATATGTTGCCTGAGGCCGATCATCCCTGAGAGTGAAATTGGTTGCACTTATTGGGTTGGAGGCACATCAGAGTGTCTTTAAGTGATGCACCAAATAATCAGGGCATCTGCTTGGACATCTAGATAGAATCAGGCAGTTACTTTCTCCTCCCAGTGGCTTGTGCTGTTTGATGATGGCCTGGGGCTAGAAAGTGAAAACAGTGTGTGGTGTGTGTGGAAGGTTTTCAGAGTCACCACATATAACTGGCACTGTAGCATGTCAGATGAGAGAAATATAATGGAATGGAGATTGTTTGCTTTCCTTTTACATTATATATTAAAATTTTTATCATCAGATTTTAGGTACTAGAGTAAATGCACCTCAGTAGTAAATGCAATTCAGATTAGCAGCTTTATTCATCAATAATGAAAGAGTAGGGCTCATAATATCGCACACTGGTGATATCGTGCTCTTTAGCTAAAATGGTCTTTTCTGGTCTTCTTTTTGGCCCTCTGTGTCTTAACCCCTCTCAGTAAATGTCTGCTGGGGGATCAAAATGGCATTTTAGGAGATTTTGCCATTTATGGAGTTCCCCTTTGATCGCTAACTGCTGCATTTGTGACATTTTAACTCACTTTTTCTTCACTTATTACATTTTTGCAGGTAGCAAAGCCTTCTAGACATGAATACTTTATCAAGTAAAATTGCAATTGGACTTTTCAGTTTCAAGTTTTCGTCTAAGAAGGCCACTGGTGTCTGGAGGCTATGGTTTGTGCGCAGGACAAATAGAAATGCTAACATATCCAGAGGCAATTCCCCTACTGGTTTAGTTCCATTGCCTGTATGAGCAGGCACAATTCAAAACGTGTGAAAATCTCCTATTATCTAATGTTAATAAGTTTTCAGTCTACACTGGATTTAGAACATTTCTGGCAGTATTGAAATTGTTGGAATTGCTCAGATTAATTTAGAGGATAGGTCTTAAAGCTTATGTTAAATATGGACTTCCTGAGGAAACTGCTTAAAAATAGAGTCTAATTTGAGAAAATAGACCCGTCTCTGCTTCTTTACATCAATTCAAGCACTTTTTATGTGTTGGGGTGTGGGTGTAAAAGGATAGAAAATAAGAATTAAACAGTAAGAAAGGTTATTTATAATCCATAGCTGCTGGTACAAACGAGACATCTAAATACGCGTTAATGGATTTCTATTAGTGTTGCTAGTCTGTTATTGCAGCTATATTCATATTTGTATTTTACTTCTTGTAAATGACTTTTTCTGCAGATAAATGTGTCTTTCAACTACTGACGAGATAGAATTCAATGACACATTTGTTCTTTTATTTATCTTTACCATCTTCGAATCTAATCAATTATTTCAAAATGTCAGCCTGGTTCTTTATTACATCTCGTTATTGGTACATCTATTTATTAGATTACATTATCAGTCTACGCATGTTAAGAGTGTGTCTGACATTTAACTTTGCCCACCTATTGTTTTCTCGGTATAGTCGAACCAAGGTGCTAAAGCTCTCATCTCACTTTGCTTTAAACATCAATACTAGTGTGAGGAAGCCAGAGGTTATGGTTTGGTTGTGGCCTGAATGCTGAACTCTTGCATCAGGGTTTAGACTCGTACAATCATTCATGCCCACACGGTTAAGAGGTTTTTCAGAGATGGACTACCTTCAGAGATGGACAAAAATCTAATAAAATGTTGGATTTGACCTCACCAATCTGGTTAAGCATACATTAAAGCTTTTGAGGGTGAAATACTAGACAGGGTTTTGAATTTTCATGTCTTAAGCATTGACATTTTCAGGGAGAGGATGCACAGGGAATAAAATTAGGACCTGCTTTCAGCAGCATCTAATAAGGACTGGATAGCCTAATACCTATTTGTGGGTTCAGGGGCAGCATCAGTTATCGGTAGTGGAAAACAAAAACCAAACACAAACAATGAAAATTGATAATGGGATTTGTTTAATACATTTCCACAGATTGAAATCTATGGGCAATTATCTGTGCTTGAAGAATAACTAATACCTTCAATATGCATACTGATGTGCAAGACTCGACTGACTGTTATGACAACAGATATGACCGGTTCTCTGATCTAACATGGCAATAATTCCAGTTTGTGACTAGGTATTCCCCTAAATTTTAACTTTGTTCTCTCAGCGAATGAAACACAAGCAGGCCATTTGAATGCAAACCTCATTATGTCCTGGAACATACAGATAGAGAGAGGTCCAATTTGCATTTAGATTGTTTCTGGAGAAGTAAATTAATCAACACTTTTACACACACATACACACACACACACACTGAGGTAAATGCACATTTTTTAAAATCATATTAACACAAATTTTTACATTTTTTAAACTGGTGTTGAGTACTGATCCCCTAATGCTTGATTCATGCTTTTCCTGACCCTTACAATAAACAGTCTGAAGGCAGACATGGTTTTTACAATTAAACCTGGAAGTATAGAGATTGGCAGGGTATCTTTATTCTCATGTATTTTGAGATAAAGAGCAAGAATGGCATAAAGATGTACCCATCTGGGATTATCTCCCTAGGTGATATACATACAGTATCTCACAAAAGTGAGTATACACTTCACATTTTGATACCCAACTATATATATATATATATATATATATAGATCTCATCAAAACCAGACGATACAGCTCAATTGGCTCGGATAACTGAGTGTGTTAAAGAATTTAAATATTAGATGACTATTAACTTTCTATTGTTAAATTCTGATAAGACAGAGATTTTGCTCATCGGCCCAAAAAACAGTACACAGAAGTTCCAGCATTTCAACCTGCATTTAGAAGGATGTACTGTAAATACTAGTTCAACAGTAAAAGACTTGGGAGTTATTTTAGAAACCAACTTGTCTTTTAAAATACATATCAACCATGTTACCAAAACAGCCTTCTTCCACCATAGAAATATTGCTAAGCTAAAAAACATGTTGTCTATATCTGATGCAAAGAAGCTCGTCCACGCATTCATGATGTCCAGACTGGACTATTGTAATGCATTACTAGGTGGTTGTCCTGCATCATTAATAAACAAGCTGCAGTTAGTCTAGAATGCAGCAGCCAGAGTTCTCAGACGGTCGAGAAAATATGACCATATAACCCCAATCTTATCATCCCTACACTGGCTACCTAAGTTTTGAATCGACTACAAACTACTGCTACTTACTTACAAAACACTAAACGGTTTGGCTCCCATGTATCTATCCAGTATTCTAACACGCTACAATCTGTCACGCTCCTTGAGATCACAAAACTCCGGACTTCTAGTAGTTCATAGAATAGCAAAGTTCACTAAAGGTGGTAGAGCGTTCTCACATTTAGCTCCTAAACTTTGGAATAGTCTTCCTGGCAGTGTTCGGGGTTCAGACACACTCTCCCAGTTTAAGTGCAGATTAAAGACGTATCTTTTTAGCAAAGCCTACACATAACACACATCACGTATCATAACCTTGTGCTCCAGTACATCTGATCAAATGCACATTATCAACTTATGCTTGTTAATATCATGAACAGCAGCTATTCTAATTTCTCTCCACTGCATCTCTTTCTCTACCCATCCCGAGGCATCCTGAGGTTGCTCCAGCCCCAGTCACGTCCCACCTCATGAAGATTGTGGCCCTTTAAAGAAGTAGATGCCGACCCCGCAAACATCCCGAACCATCTAGAGTCGTACCAGCGCCATTTGGATCCCACTTCATGTGGAGTTTGGACATTGGACCTCTTTGAGTGTTTAAAGGCTCTCGCATGGAGAAGCTGTTGTTGGAACTATGATGATTGCAAATGTTAAGCTATTTTATCAGTTGCTCAGTAGTTCATGGTTCCATAATCTCAAATGACTGTATAAGACTATAGAAAGGACGTTACTCATAATTTTACATTCAATTGCTCATGTTGGTTCTCACTCTACAGTGTTCTTTCTCATCAAGGATAAATACACATCATTCACTTTAACTGTTACATTCTGTAAAGCTGCTTAGATAGAATAGAATAGCCTTTATTTGTCACATATACATTACAGCACAATGAAATGTTGTTCTTCGCATATCCCAGCTTGTTTGGATGCTGGGGACAGAGCGCAGGGTCGGCCATGATACGGCGCCCCTGGAGCACACAGAGGGTTAAGGGCCTTGCTCAAGGGCCCAAGAGTGGCAGCTTGAACCCCCGACCTTCCGATCAGTAATCCAGCGCCTTAACCACTGGAGCCACCACTCCCCCAGCTTTGAGACAATGGCGCTATAGAAATAAACTTGACTTGACATTTTATCAACTATTATAGTATTTCTTCTCAAGGGACAATACTATAAAAATTTAAATTGGATATGTCCTCTAAAAATAACTCAGCATACAGCCAATATTGTCTAAATATCTGGCAACTAAACCTCACCTTCACCTTCCTCAGCAAGGCAGTTGTCATCTTGGCGGTGTGTTTGGGGTTGTTAGTATGCTGGAAAACTGTCATTCAGCTCAGTTTTTGAAAGGAAGGCATAATGTTCTGCTTTAGAATGTCACAATATATGTTGGAATCCATGTTTCCCTCAATGAACTGCAGCTCCTCAGTGCCAACAGCACTCATGCTTCAGACCATGATGCTACCACCACCAGGCTTGACTGTGGGCAAGACCCAATTTTCTTGGTTCTCCTCACCCAGGCGTCACCACACATGCTGGACATCATCTGAGCCAAACAAGTTTAGCTTCATCTCATCAGACCACAGAACATGATTCTAGCAATTAATGCTTTTGGACAGATTGTTGGCAGGCTTTCTTGTGAGCCAGTTTCAGGAGAGGCTTCCTTCTGGGATGACGGCCATGCAAACCTTCCACTTCTGTAACCTAAAGCAATGCTGCACCAAATTTTAACTGCTCTAATACAATATACACATTTGTATGGTCCTGTATAGCAGACAAAAACATGAACATGATAAATAGGACATGTGACTTTGCATTGATAAGAGACGTACAGCTGTTATCACTTAGGATGTACTCACTTTTGTTGCCAGCTTTTCTGACAATAATAACTGTATTTTGGACAATATGTTGGACAGTAAATCTATACTGCTATACGAGCTGCACACTGACTGCTCTAAAATATATCCAAGTTTTATTTCTTTAGTATTGTCCCTTGAGAAAATATACTAAAATGGCAACGTGAAGGGTGTACTCACTTTTGTGAGATACTGAGTGTGTGTATATACTGTATATAGCCCACTGAGGAAAAAAATTCAATCAAATTTTTGAAAACAGACTAAAATAAAACAAGCATATACTTGTAGCACTTGTTTAATTAACCTTTCAGCATTTTTACAGGCAAGTGTCATTAGAATCACTATAAGAGTTCATATACACACACATTTTATTTTTATATATATATATATATATATATATATATATATATATATATATATATATATATATATATATATATAAAGTTGATTTTTTCCATTTAGAAAAAGAATGGCTGGGCATCTTCAATGCAGTGAACGCTAAGCTGCCAACAGTTTGTGTTTAGATTTGTGTGTGGCATATCTCACAAGCCATAGGCTTTTGTGCAAGTTTGCTACAATGGCTTCCTGTTTTCAGAAACAAAAATCTTTTCTGCATGTCTGGTAGAAAGAAATCATTTGTCATCCATGCATGCTTATTAATGTAATTAGTAACAACCATGCTACACTCAGCCAGAAGAACGATCACCTGATTGTGTAGTGCAGCAGGTGTTGGATTATATAATAAGGTGCTTGCTCTTTCTATAATTACAGCATTAAGGTGTGTCTCACCGCTATTTAAAATGCACAGCATTTACTTTTGTTCTTTTGAATCAACAAGGAGTAGGGTTTTACACCCTTGCAACTACAAATAAAAAAGATAATAGCCAGAATGCAAAATCTGCTTGATCATTTGTCCATCCCTGCTGTCTACTAGCCCTCTTGGTAGCATTTTCTATTAGTTGTAATTACATACAGCATGGGGCAATTACCCATTTGTTGGCTCATCATTTCCATATTTATATTTTAAAGTACCCCTTAAGTGGTATGAAAACCACCAACCCAATAGGCTTGAACAGCGATAGTGTCACACTGCAATAATTATTCACAAAGTTAATTATTCACATGAAGTTACAGGTAATGTAAGTTAAATATGTATATGCTTCAATATGTGCATAGTATTTAATGTGCCATATGATAGACAGTTTAGGGTAATAATGACATCTAATAATGCCTAATAACATCTGCTCACAGAATACAGAGAAAATATGAGCCTTGTGGGTCTAGCTCTGTCTAGTATAACTGTTAGTGTAACTAATTAATAAAATAAACAAACAAACAAACAAACAAACAAATAAATTAATTAATGGAATGATATAGTCCCCCAAAATGCTTTAGTTTACATAGTATATGTGTACCTGACTAAAAAGGGTAATTCGGTATAGGTGAAAAAATAGGTAATAATGTCTGTAATGGTCTGTAATTTTTTAACCTTTACCTGAAAGAACATTGTTATTGATAATAAAGATCTTCCTGTGGACATTCACCGAGCATTATTTTACATTATTTACTAGGTACTTACAGAAAGACATGTCTACCAGGTTATTAGATCTGAAATCTATACACTTGTTAGCTCTGAGTAATCATTTCAGAAGTAGAAGAAAGCAGTGCTGTCATTCTAAGGTGCTAATTTAAGTAAAAAAGTTACATCAATATGAGGGGAAAAAATCATGCTACACAAACACTTTACTTTAGGTTTTTGTTAGATCTTTTTGTTAGGGCATTCAAGTTATTAAAAATGATCTCTTTGTATATCACAACTCCATGACTGCCACATGTGTAGAGGTCTTAATAGACCAAACCTGCATTCCAATACACCTATTTATACGATGTAATAAAAGGTTGTACTCATTTTGAGAAAAGTACATACAGTGCCTAGCTACACATGCTCGAAACAAACTTTTTGCTTTTCAGTTTTTTATCATTCATTTTTTTTAATATAATTTAAATGACAATTTCCATGTTTTATTTTCCCACATTTCATCGACACCTCTCAGAAATGTGTCAAAGCGAATGCCAAACACAAGCAGTGAAGTTAACCATCACTAAACTCCTCTTCTTCACATGATAAAACTGAAAAAGGCACAGATACACACTTTAAAAAATCTACTGGAATATCATCAGAATGATCCAGGTACCTTTGGGATATGTATTTTAACATATATGAATAGAGACACATTAATTCTAGGTTTGATTTTGTTATTAGAGTCTAATATCTTGTAATAAAGCACATTTTTGCTCCTGTGGTCAACTTGAAATAACCTAATATTTTGCACTTATAGGAGAACATCTATATTTCATCTATATTTTGCTTCAACTTGGTAAACACTTTAATGTGAAAATGAAATACAATATAAAGGTCATGTACGCCATTGTACTTGGAAATGTTTTCATTGTACCAATTTATGCTTTTAAAATAAATAAACAACTAAACAAGCACTCATTTGCTGGCCTCTATGGGCATGATTCATATGAATAATTCATTCATTATACCATTATATTTCGTTACATTTATTAAAATACTGCATTTAATATTGCCCTTAAATAGCAACCCATATTGGTAAGTAGATTTGAGTGTTTGTACTCTATAAATTGTAATTGCTTCAAAAAAATTTTTTTTTCTAATTTTTAATAGAAAAATAAAAACTCTCCCAAGCCACTGAATGTGCATCAAAGCTATATTTAGTGTTTGTACAATTCTGGTATTAATTGGTAACAAAATCACTTTGCATTACTTATAATCTTTAAATCTTAAGTGACATCCAATATTTAATTTCTAATGCACTGTGGACATTGTGCTACATACACAATTCAGATATCTTTGGAAAGAAGACTCTTTGGGTGTTACTGTCCATCATTCAAAGTTTATATTGCTCATAAAGATTATGAAGTGCCTTGAATATACTTTTCCTGCATTTTATTTTTATTTTTTTTCATATATAAATACATGAAATCAGTCCTGGAACAATCCAGAAAAGCACTGGGTTGAAAGCCCAGATGTCAGGAAAAATGTGATGCCTACAAACATTTACCTGAGACTATGTCAGGGGAGGCCCTGCTTGAGAGCCACCTGCTAGACTCAGGTGGTCATTCATACAGTCTCATTTAAATAATGGCTGACCGTTAGGCTATTGTTATACATGTTTGGCTATTGATATTGATTTGGCATTCATATTGATGGCCAGGTAGCCAGACAAGCTATTGTTTTACAGTCATGGCCAGGCATTTCTCTTATAAAAACAAATGGACAATGAAACGTATAACATTGTATAAAAGTGTAAAGGAGGGTGTATATATATGTAACTCACAGATGTAAAATAGGCTCATATTTTCCATTCCCATTCAGATCACCAGGTTGCTGTCGGTACTCCACGCAAGAATATTTTCCTAATCGCTGCTTCATGCAATCTCCGATAAAACCAACTTTTTTGACAGTCCATTTTTTTTTTGCATACAAAGCCCAGTTAGCATGAGCTGAAAAAAGCTGTTTGTGCAGAACCGAGAGCTGCATCCACTTCCTGCCAGGTGCGTCACAGTGCATGTGATGCGTTCTTTGAACACTAAGAGCTTCTAAAGAGAAATAAAACTAAGAACAAATACCTTCCATATATCGTTAGAATTTGGCACTCATTGGCTACATTTTCCAGCAATTGTGTTGTTTCCATAATGCTACTGACTGGAAATAAAAGGTTTGAAATGATAGGTGGTTCATAACAAACGTCACCACACCTGCAGAGAAAGAGGATGCTCAGGCCCAAGATTCTGCCTATCTTTGTATTGTTTTTTATATGTTTTGGAATAACTTTTGCATAAAAAAACAACATATTTGTGGTAAAATTATATATATATATATATATATATATATATATATATGTAGGGAGA
>JAAIIK010000003.1:9341449-9369617 GCA_014706435.1 Silurus glanis
TCTCCCTACATATATATATATATATATATATATATATATATATAATTTTACCACAAATATGTTGTTTTTTTATGCAAAAGTTATTCCAAAACATATAAAAAACAATACACCCTCCAAAGTACTATGATGTAAACAAAGGAATAACCATCTAAATTACAACACTATTGTTTGGTTGGACCAAAATTACTTTACAGCATGTTGTTCAGTGGACCCTTATCTTTCAAAATAAACCGGGATTTGCAGCAGTGGATGCGTTTGTGACTCATTATTACAATCATAGTGTAAGTACTGCATTTTTTTATGCCTGTTGTTGGTGTGTACTGCTTACACAAATTCAGCAAATATATTGTTATACGTTTTCTATTGAAAAACAGTGATCTAAAATCGATGCGTGAGGCTTAGACCTTTAGAATGATAATGTAACACTCACTGGTTCTACGCTGGAAGAAAGAGAGACAGGCA
Organism: Silurus glanis; assembly: GCA_014706435.1. NCBI lineage: Eukaryota > Metazoa > Chordata > Actinopteri > Siluriformes > Siluridae > Silurus > Silurus glanis. The sequence goes on from JAAIIK010000003.1 coordinate 9,341,912, forward strand.
AAAGTTCACCAAGCAGAGCTGTCTTTATTTTCTTTCATTCTAACCCTGGTGCTTTCCTTTCCAGTACTCATGCCAGGGCTCACCCACACACTCATGGTTCGGGACACCGTTTCTATCTTGACGTTCGCCGCCATCTCACTCGCAGATCAGTGTGCTTTTTCTCTCTAGAGTTTCCTCGTGGACCAAGTTCACTCGCCGGCCAGCACGTCTTTCCCCGGCGCCTGTCCGTGCTTGGTCGCCATTCAGCGACCCTTCTGTCTTTCTGTTGGTGGACCTCTCCTGGAGGTTGGCGTCTCTCCTCTTTATTGGCGTCAGTGGACTGAACCAGATCATACTGATTAGTCTCATCAGCTGCAGGTGTTTCTTACCGTTTGTTCCATCAGGCTCTGTCCTCCACTTGCGCACCGCTGGTACATTACCCCCCTACGCACAACTCAGGCCAGGGAACCGTCCGGCCTGAGCTGGCTCCCCTCCGCGGCATGAGAGGCAGAAGGTGGTGGAAAGTGCTCCCAGATTCCGAGAAGCGTGCGGGTGGGGAAGGTCGGTGGAGAAGGAAAGAGGAAATGAAAGAGAGAGAAAGAAACTGCCTGTCCCTGGGTACAATGCCATCAGGACTTCCCTGAAGAGGCGTGGTAGATGATGGTGTGCCTGTTTTTGCTGCCGGTCCCATCTCGCCGCACAGGCCTGGTCCCACTCCCTCCATGGCATAGTCTTCCTGGTGTTAGACTTCTCTTCCAGCACGGGGTTTCGGCACCAGTGTGGGAGAGCAAGTGGTTAAAGGGAAGGAACACTCTTAGGACAGAGACCAGTTCTGAACAAATCAGTTTAATTCACTGTTTACGCAAATACACACACACGAATCTCGCAGGTCTCTCTCTCTCCAGCGCCCTTCTCTCACTCCTTTTATCTGATTCCTCCACTCACTGCAAAAGAGAACACTCATTACATCAAACTCCCTCAGGTGTGTCATTCATACTGCTTTCCTCCACCCGGCCTCGCCCTCCGTTAACAAACCGGCACTCAGGCCACTCCCCCATTGCCACAAATAATAATACATATTACATACATGTAATGATGTGTAGCTTGGTTAATCTTGTCCCTTATAACTGAATCTATTATTAAACATTAACACCTGCGAAGAATGGGATATCGCATGTGTGGGTGCGACACTGAAGGCTAAGGGGTTTTAAATCAACATTGTGGTCAATTCTCACCTTCCAGTTAAAAGTTTTCTTGATAACCCACAATACTTGTTACTACCTGCTTCTGCCAATGGGAATTAGCTCTTTTTCATCTCTAATTAAAGACAACACCGCATGATCATTTTAGTCCTTTAGTCGGTTCTTCTTCTTTCCTCTCTGTATGCTCTGTTAAAACAGATTCCAAAGCTGAATTTTCAAGCTAATATCACAATTGATGCCATCATGTGTGCCATTAATAACCATCCTAACTAATAACTAACACTAATAATTAACTAATAACATGATTAATAACTATTCAAGCAAAGATAATGCTTTAATTCTGGAGCAAAAAGTCTAACTTTGAGTCTAACTACATGGGAACAAATAGCACCAATTAATATATTACCATAATTTTCACTAAGCACTATTTTTTTCAATATATTTAACATGCTTCACAGTGGGGCTTTAAGAGGCTTATTATGTTGCATGATTAATTCGTATCTGAATATGGCCCTAATTTACGATGCAAGATAGGTTTCATCTTTAAAATATTTAAGGTGGGTATCAGCCATCACTATTTATTACTACACATTTGGTCATGAAATAATAAGCAGTTGCATTTTTTTGTTTGACCAAAATATCAAAATCAGCTCATCATTTTTGCCCATACTGTCACAGCTATTCTCCCTGCAAAAACACTTTTTAGCAGATATACTGGCATCCTTTGGGAGTGAATCGCATGCCTGCGGATGTTAATGATTAATCGATTCATACTGAGTGCTGACCCCTCTCCCTCGGTCAGCCTGTCTAAAAGGTGCCCTTGGTTTATCCCTACAGGTATTTGGCAAGACTGAGGCAAAAATGAGCGGTGACAAGGCATCCAGCATATGGTGATCCATTTGGATGGCAGATGGGATGAAGGTGTATTACCTGGCATAAGTGTTTATGTGAATTAGGGTGACAGTAAGAGGCCAGCAAGCATTGCAAACTTGCAGCTAAAAGCAAAACAATAGCCATCAAGGTTAAAAGCTTTAATAGGCTAAGAACTCATTTATCAGACTTAAACATGAATGCAAGGTTCAAGTAGCTACAAGAACATATTAGACTAATGAATATAAATTCAATGTGTGAATGATATAATGATAGACAAATTTGACTCTGACAGTAATTCTCCCTCACAGGTTACAGTTTTGTCTTCTTTAATACATTGATGTTGACTCAGTAAGCACCTGCTAATAAGCTGATAATTGGATTCGCTGTCTAGGATTCCAGTAATGGAAACAACACAATATGCAGGGAAAGGTTACTCCAGAACAAGGACTTGCAAATATGGCTCTGGTTTAGTGGAAAAAATAAAATGAATGTTTAAAGAAAGGTCCAGTTAAAAAATTCACCATTTTGAATATGTTGGCTAATTAATTAAATGCTTTTTAGAAGGATTATACAATAATGCAGTAACTTTTCCCACATATTAAATCTTATCCAAATTCATCTTATTCATGATATTTTGATGTGTTATTCTGTAGAAAGCATTTTTGCTGCAATACTTGTCTAGTTAGACATAAAGCATCAGTGCTAAGCAATGCAAAATTTTTCTGACTGATCATCTTTACAATATAATGAAACATTTTAATCACAGGGCATGAGGGACTAAAACGTTTGATGAGAAAGAAAATGACAAACTGCATCATCTTTAAAAACAAAAATATAGAAAATGTCTTTCAGATGAATGTAGTTCATCCTTACTGTACAGTTCCAGTGACAAGAGAGTAAGTATTCTGTAGAATAGAGAGGCCTTCTTTTAAAATCTCTCCAAGGCTACATGATCTCAGCATTTTCTACAGTTTGAAAACAACCAAAGATTGTGAAAATGGTTTTTTTTTTTTCTTTCTGCTTTTATGGGCAGTGGCAAGGATTCTTTTATTGCAAAAAAAAGGTGTCATGGCAACATTTGAAGCTGGTGGTTATTTTTTTTTCTTTCCTTTTTTCTGTAATGTACAGTGTAAAATTGTCATATTATTAGTAACATTTATTTTATTTTACTTAAGGCTCATGTTAACTATGTTACATAAATCATATTTTATTTGATTGCAAGATCAGTACAGTCCAAAAAAACGTACAGTCCAGATGAACTAAAGAAAAAGCTTTTGTTTAAATTCTGCTAAAACTTATTTAAAATATTGATGAAAGGTGAAAGGAGGGGAGTGTGGGTGGTCGTGGTTTAGCTGAAGTCACCAGTGAGAGCATGGATGTATGACTGATTACCATGGCACACTTGTAGTTTATATTAACAAGCTGACTTTCTGTTGATCTCTCTCTGTCACTGAACAGCACATTTTGTGATGGAGCGAGAGCGAGAGCGAGAGAGAGAGAGAGAGAGAGAGAGAGAGATAAAGGATCCACAGAATTGCTGCTAAAAAGCAGAAAAGCTTTTGTTTCCTATTATATTCCTTATTTTAAAGTTTAACCTCACTGTTTCTACTCCCTGGGTCTGCTGTCTCCAGTTGTGCCAGTTGTCCATCACAAGTTCGCTTTACAACTTTTTTGTTCATTATATAATGAAACATATTTTGTATTTCATACACTAGAGGACCGAAGATTTGTAGACACCTGACCATCACATCTATATGCTTGTTAAATATCCCATTTCAGATTTAGTCTTTCTCTTTGCCATTATAAAAACTTTGACCCTTCTGGGAAGGATTTCGACTAAAATTTGGTTTGTGGTGATTGCCAAATGACATAAATGTAAGTGAAAATTCACTGATGCCCTTATCCAGAGTTACTTACATTTGATCTTATTCATACAACTGAGTAGCTATGGAGTTATGGGCCTTGCTCAAGTGCCTAGGAGTGGCAGTTGGATGTGGCTGGGATTTGAACTCATGACTTTTGGATCCAAAGTCCAATGCCTTAACCACTAAGCTATAAATTTGTGTCCATTTAGTAACATAAGGCACTGGTGTTGGTTGAAGAGGTCCGGCACATAGTCTGCTTTTTAAATCCTCCCAAAAGGTGTTAAGTGGTGTTGAGCTTCTGAACAAGGCTCAAGTTCTTCCACACCAGCCTTCAAAAATCATGTCATGATGCTGGTTTTGTGCACAGGAGCAATGTGATGCTGGAATGGGTTTGGGTGTCACTAAAGGGAAATTGCAACGCTACAGCATTCAAAGACATTGTAGACAATTATTTTTGTTAAACTTTGTATTCACAGTTTGCAACAGAACCAGATGCGTGCGATGGTCAGGTGTCCACGTGTAGTTTAAATGTCTTCACATTTTTTTCACATAACTATTTAACTATAAAGATAAAAAAACCTTACAATGAGCAGGTGCATCCAAACCTTTGACTAGACATTTTCCCCTCTGTGTGAAGTGTGGAACACAAGGCAATAAAACACACAAGGCTAACGCGTTCAAGTCCAATGAGGCTGTTGATTTGTCAGCCACATGACAAAACATCTGAGCATGAAATGCATGCTAATTTGAGGGACTTTATGGATGAAGACATTTTCAAGTGTATAATGAGATAAAGATCAAGCTGATGTGAATCTTAATTTGACAGCAATGTGTTGACTATCCAATCACTTTAATGTTATTGGTGGTTATGTTCTTATGTATAGCTGAGTGTTTGCTTTACATACTCTAATGTATGCCTATGTATATCCAAATGCACAATGGTAAATTTGCAGTTTATTTATTTGTGTTTGTGTGCAGGGGTTAACACTTGGCTGTAATGCATCATAATGCTAGAGAAATTGGGTTTTGATTGATTTTTTATTTTTTTTCTATTAAGATTTTGGAGAAGTTGGGTTTCATTTGAAATATTTTGGGATCAAAGGTTGTTGGTCTAGTTAAGACTTGGCCTAGTTTGATTTTACTGAAAAGTTGTAAACTGAAAATGCTTAAATCCCTTCAATAATTAAATTTTAATCAATATTAAACATTTTCCTCAGACAGGAAAACTTATTTTGTGACCCAAGTACCAGTTTATTTCAAGGTTGATGCTGAATGAAAGGACATACATTTCAGTATGTGTTTTCAATAGTTACTTCTGACTTCACGGTCACTTTCACATCCTTCTGTAATTATAAAAGATTTATTTACCAATTGGTTGAATTCCACTGTTGAAATTTGTCAGTAAAATGCAAACACACAAGTAAAACTATCCCTTATAAAATGCTAAAACTCTGAATACATTCTTTAATTGTGGGAAAATCCAAGATGACAAAGAATACTGTGGATTTCCTTGGAAACCTGATCAGGAAGATTAATGAATGAATATGTTACAAACACAAATATACCTAAATGTACAGCTGGTATCTATATAAAGAATAAAACTGGTCAAATGAACTAAGGATATTTGTATGAACATATATTATGTAATAATCTTTCTTTTACAGTCATGAGCACACAGTGGAGCAACTGTGCTTTTTCTTTTCTTTTCTTTTTTTTTTTTTTTTTACTCTTATTAAATCACTGACTGTCCATTCCCCCATTTTATACCTGAAAGTGTGTGAATTCACTTTCTTAGTCAGCATTTCTTTTTTTTATTTCTTTTTTGCATTGCACTGAATAAAGAGTTAAAAGAAGTGTGTGGACAAAATAAATTAAAGTGCTATAAGTTTGTATATATAGAAACGATGTCCAATATCCTCTATATGTATACCTCTGGGAAAAAAAGAAGAAACACTACACAACAAATAGATGAAAAACCTTCTCAAGATGTTATGTTCACTTTGAAGCAGTTTTGTGTTAACGGATATAAACTAGGACTTACTCTGTGTGAACACATTGCATCCAGGTGCAGGTGAAAAACTAGTTAGTCAGTTTGCATTTTATACCATTAACTTCAACAATTTATTCATGTCATCTGGCCAATTAAGACACGGAATGATTGTGGCATATATTAACGTGAACGGAATACATTAGCAAATTATATGAATTGTGGTGAGAGGGTCAGATAAGAGGGTTGTTATTTTGGTCTATTCAGAGGTCATTCTGCATCCACTTCACTAATTCAGTAAATGAGTCTGAATTGCTGCAGGTTTTTATCACAAAGCAGTAAAACCATACTCTAGTCAAGAACAATGCACACAACACTAAATACAAACACATTAACAGGATAAAGAGAAAAACAAAGGTGAAAACATTAATGGTCTAATTTATTGTCCGTTAAGGGCACAATTATAACTGAACTTGTATTTTAACAATGGAAGCAGGAGAAACTGTTTTTTTCCTCCTATATAAATTCCTCTCACGCAAAATATTCAAAGTAGACTTAAGCTCACGAGCCATGCAAGACTTTAGAATATGCTAATGTAAATGAGCACTAATGAATTTCCATCGTTGCAAGGACACTATTGATAGAAATGGAGTGTAGCAGCTGAAACAGAGTGAAAGCTATTGACCAGCTGCTGCAGTCACACCATGAGTAAGTACTCTACAACCAACTTCCACTTCAACACAAGCTAAAGTCCTTGCACAAACAGCCAATTAGGGATAAGAGGAGAAAAAACACAGGTGTCATTTTACTTTCTGTAATTCATAATATTTTCTGTTTCTAAGATTTTCATTTTCAAATGGTCAACACATAAGGGCACGGTATATGTGAATTTTATTATTTTTTTAAAACAAATCAATACAAAAATCAAAACAATATTCGTTAAGGGCTATTATTTCAGGTGTACAAAACTACAAAACAACAGAAGCTGGTTCAAATTAACCTGGTGAATTCGGTTGACCATTAACAACTCAAATAAAATGAGCCCACGCCTCATCACTTTTAGAAGAATTTCAAAGGTTGTTTGCCCCAGCTCGTGAACAGAACGCTTTGGGGAAGTTTAATCCTCTGTGGACCTTTTCCTCCATGGAGAAATATGCTCCCTGGGCTGCCTTAATAAAAATAAGCATGAAGAACACACATATGCTATAGCAGATTAAGGTCCTGGAGTGACATCTCTGGAGTGATAATTCCCATGCCAGATAATTCAGGTGACCCAAGTGTTTCTATCTATAGAGGGGATTTGCATATTTAGCATTTGCTAGAACAATAAATCCCTTTCTTTTCAGGACCTTTTTATTCTTACTCTTATTCACATGCAGATGTTGGCCCTATTTCTAATCCATAGCCCTAGATCTAATCTTAATCTAAAACTAATCCCTGTAGAAAGTCATATTCGAAAATGTAAAATGTCTTAAATAAGAGCAGTTTATCTGACATTTCTCCTTATTAGATTTGAATATAACAAATTGTTACCTCAGTATGATAAGGTCTCATCTGGCACCTGGTGTACTTGATGCTCCTGGGCATGTACATACTGTATTTTATGCATGTTATGCATGTTATGCATGTTTTCTAGGTGTTGCATGTATGCATGCGTTGCACCTATGTATGCATAGTTATAAACGTATGTATCCATGTGTGTGCTGCATGTACAGCATGTATCCACCATTTATTTAAACCAACAAATACATTTAGCTTGCCTTACCTGCTAGCCAACTGTCATATCTGAATACACAATCAATGTGTCCTTGGTTGACAAATAAGAAAGAAACACTTGTTGCAGGTCATGTGTGCACTTTGAGGTGAATAAAAAGTAAGTGCATACAAATCTCATTGATCTACTAGTATTTACTTGTGTAATTATTTTATTATTGTGCATTAAAAGGTTAATGTTATACATTTGATAACACTAGCATGCATGTATGCGTCTGTCTATTTTATACTGACCATTTGTTAACTGGTTTCAAATAGATTATAACGTAAAAATGGTAAATATACTTTTTTTTTTTTCATTTTATTGCCCCATATCGATGAGTTACTTAACGTAATCCCGGGTTCTTTGATAACAGAGTGAGGTGTTTCACTATGGGAATCGCTTTGGGCGTGACCAACTACGGAAGCTCTTATGACACCACGTCTGTCTTGACAGACAGGTCGACCTGAGATCAGGCTCCGCCCCACCTTTATCCCTCAGGTCGACCCCTTCTAACATCATTGCAGCGAGATTTCTTCCCATCCCCGTGCAAGGAGGGAAGTGCTGGTGAAACACCTCACTCTGTTATCAAAGAACCCGGGATTACGTTAAGTAACCCATCGTTCTTTTTCTAACTTCGCTCGGTGTTTCACTATGGGAGATATAGACCACTCCCGGATTGCACATGATCCCGCTACACCCAATCACATGGGCACAGGACGTCTGGCTCCCAGCACTGCATGTGCCAAGGACGACCCAGACACATCTAGTCTATAAAACCGCACAAAGGTGTGTGGCGTAGCCCAACCAGCCGCCGCACAAATTTTCTGAACAGAAACTCCCTTAAGTAGGGCCCATGATGTCGCCATCCCTCTAGTAGAGTGGGCCCTCAGACCCGCAGGTGCCTGAGAACCACAGCATTCATACGCTAGAGATATAGCCTCCACAATCCAGTGGGTTCCCTTTGTGCGGGGTAGCCCAAGACACAAACAGCTGGTCAGACTTCCTGAAACCCGCTGTTCTCCTGACATACGTATGGAGGGCCCGCACTGGGCACAAGGAACTCAATCTCTCCTCCTCCTGAGATGAGAACGGAGGAGGGTGAAAAGCCGAAAGTTCCGTAACGGGACATCTATAAGAAGAATCCACCACTTTAGGTACAAACGCCGCGTTAGGGCGAAAGGAAACTTTTGTGAGCCCAGGGGCAAACTGTAAACAGGATGGACTGACAGACAGGGCTTGCAGCTCGCTCACACGCTTAGCAGTCACTAGAGCCACAAGCAGTGCTGTCTTAAGAAAAAGAAATTTCAGCCCTATGCCATCCACCGGCTCGAAGGGGTGATGAGAAAGGGCCTCCAAAACCAAAGACAGGTCCCACTGAGGCACTAACTGCCGAGACACCGGCCTCTTACGGCGTGCACCTTTCAGAAACCGACTAATCAAAGGGTGCCGACCCGCAGGTTTGTTACTAAACCTGACATGACACGCAGAAATAGCCGCCAGATACACCTTCAAAGTAGAAAAAGCTTTCCCTTTATCCAGCAAATCCTGGAGAAAGCACAAAATGTCTCCCACAGAACACTGGAAAGAGACAATGTGACCACGGCCACACCACTCCTCAAAAAACTCGCCATTTATTGTCATAAAGCGTGCAAGTAGACGAGGCCCTAGCACTCTAGATAGTGTGTAAAACCGATTGGGGTAAACCTGCCACACTCAAGTTCCACCTCTCACGGGCCAGGCCCAGAGAGCTATCCTGTCCGGGTGCGGATGATAAATCTCCCCGCCCGCCTGGAAAAGAAGGTCCCTCCGTGGAGGGAGTGGCCACGGCTGATCCGACAGTAGCTGAACTATTTCTGCGATCCAGTGTCTGGACGCCCAACGTGGAGCTATCAGAATCAGTGACAAGCTGAGTTCTCTGACCCTGGCCAGGGTGGGGGAAATCAAGCTCAGTGGAGGGAATGCGTAGAGAAGAACGTTTGGCCATGGGTGGGGGACACGCGAATAGGAGAACATTTGCGTGTCAGGTCGCACGCTTCTTCTTCCGCTCCTCAGGGTGGGGCGGATGGTTTCTAGCCGCCACGGCCGCAAATGAATGCTTTCCCCCACGGTCCCGTGCCATCCAATCTCGGATGTTGACCAGCTTGCTGTCCACCGAGAGCCAATCTCGCACTCCTCGCACTCATCGGTCTCCCTCTCACAGCCGCAGCTGCGGCAAAACCCCGTCGCGCTGGCTGAGGGGGCTGGTTCTGAGACAGCTTACGAGGCAAACAGAGGTTGAACGCTTCGTCCTCCTGTTTCCTGAGAGTGCTGGTTTCTCTCATCTTTTCTAGAGCTGGACCAAACAGACCTTTAGCGGGGTCGTAGGCAGCATCCATGACTTCCGCTTTCTGTGTGTCACCCAAGCCTGACAGGTTAAGCCACAATGCTCTCTCTCTCACGATGATAAGCCACCGAAGGCTCCACAGCTGGGGGTCCGGCCAACCCCAGCTCTTCCATCCCTTGAATCTCCAGCTTGGAGCACCCTTTTGAGGGAAGCTTGCTCTTGAAGGGGCTAGACCAGTAACGAGACATCTCCTTCATGCAAGCCGGCATGGCAGGCAGGAGCTGTCTAGCAGCGGGTTGAGCAGGTGGCAGCCTTTTCCCGTTGTAAAGGTCTCTCACAGCTCCCTCCGCGACCTGGGCCGCGGGCCAAGCTAGTCCTAGCTTAGCCGTGGCTCGCTTGCATACCTCGTGCAGGTTACCTTCAGCCTGTGAGGTTGCATCGCCCGCACTCTGGGGTCTCGACTGTTGGGCCGGGAAGGGACCACTGTCATCCTCATCCTCGTCCTCCATATCCAAGTCGAGGAGGTCTGAGTTCGCATCTGCGACCTCGTCGCACGGTCGTTCCTCATCCTCCGCGAGGAGGTTATCAAACAGAGGCGGCATGCTTGCGGGTCCGCGAGCGACGTTTGAGTGTGCTTCGGGCCCCTGCACGTGATGCACATCGGGTGAGGGTCCCTGCCCGAGATGGTTGCTCCACATGATGATGGACACGGGCGGGATGCAACCTCCCTAATCTTTGACTCATTCCCTTTGGTGGGGGGGGATGACCGTCGACATGGCTGAGTATGGAGAATACTAGACTCATCACAACACGTTAGTCTGCCAATGTTCGCAGGGTAGTTAGCCCTCCGAAGGCTTGGCCTTGACGCGCTAAGCCAGTAATAGCTTGACGCTACTACGTCCCTACCGTGTAACTTAATACCCAGCAGGTTGGAATAGGAATAGCTCTCCTCGATGCAGACACTATTCCATGATGTCGCTCAGCATGATCCCGTACGACTGATCTCGCGTTCGGTGGCGGAATCCAATGACGGCCCGCACGATGAACATTTAAGCGAAAAACAGCCGAGAACTGGATGTGCTGAGAGAGCTTAGTGTAGTCCCTCACGGGAAGAAAGCGCGAATGATGTTAGAAGGGGTCGACCTGAGGGATAAAGATGGGGCGGAGCCTGATCTCAGGTCGACCTGTCTGTCAAGACAGACGTGGTGTCATAAGAGCTTCCGTAGTTGGTCACGCACAAAGCGATTCCCATAGTGAAACACCGAGCGAAGTTAGAAAAAGAACCACCCCATAATAGAGAATAGAAGAAGAAGAATGAAGATATATACATTTATTAAGTGTTCTAACTGGGCCTAATATAGGCTTAATAAAACATTTGCACTGTTAGACCATTTAATTAGGTCCTTATTTGAGTTGAGGGATTTCTTACTGAGAAACAGTAAGAAAACAAAACGATGAAGCAAATGTTTGGGCTTACAAAATAATACATCATTAATTATTATCCTGGTCAGGATCATGTTAGACCCTGAAGCCATTCCCAGATTTGAGATAACTACAGTTGAACAGCAATTGTAGTTTGAATATCTATAAAAGTTTTACAACTTTTGATGCTCGTAATTATATAACAGAATTACACTTTGACAGACTCTTACAACAGTAAGCTCAAATAATAAGTGATTATATGAGATATTATACACCTTTTCCCATACACAACCATCTCCTTTCATGCTTGAAATAGTCTTATTCTATATTTCAAGAATTCTAAATGAACTGTTAATTGAATAAGACAATTAAAGCTTGTACTACAGAGAATACTGTACATTGCCAATTAAAGCACAATACAATCTACAGTAATTCACTGTAAAGCATTATTACAGTAAAGTACAATTATATCTTAACCCTGTATAAAAATAACATACAGTGTTTGTTTGGCTGATTCAAGATACAGCAAAGCTAAATGTTAAGGGTCGTGCTGGTATTTGAATGCACAAAAAAAAAAAACACAGCTGTATCCCAAAGCATTAACCACTACCTCACCACAACTAACATACATTGCTTCATCTACTTCTATCACTGAATTAATTCCAATTGAAGGCAAACTAGTTAAGGTAGGTTTAAATCTTTTAGTTGTGGATAAAAAGGTCAAACAGTAGAGATTTCAACATCACCACACTCATGCAATTTGTTACAGCTATATTTAAAACACTTAACACCACAACTGTAAAAACAGGCCTTAAAAATCTTATTTGCTTTTATTCAAGAGAGGTACAAAATTCCAGGAGTGTAATCCAGCCTCAGTACATTATATTCTGTTTGTATCTACTTCAATACTATAACACAAACACATCATCTATTCCCTAGAACACTAATTTCTAGTGGTATTGTGCTGTGTTAAAAAAAAAAGAGAAGAAATTCAAACATAAGTAGCGCTATCAAAACATTGTTTAGGAGCAAACATGGGAGATGAATCAAAGTTTTTCTTTTACAGAGCAAATCTGACATTTTGCCTGAACATCTACAGGGAAAAGATTTCACACCAGCTTAGCAGGTATACAAGACTTCTCAAGTATATGTAGCTTCAAAATGAGAAGCAAATCCTTCTCCCTAGGTCTTGGTAAACATCAGTCTTGGATTTCACAACATGCATTCTGCTAAAAAAACCAACAACAAAGTGTTGATATAAAATTAAAGACCCACTATATTAAACAATTTTTTAATGGATTTCATACAGAGTTGTGTGTTGTAATCCACTTTTACAACAAATAGCATTATTGGAGCTTGGAGCTATTTTTCAAGAAATATAATTTCAATATACAGATGCTCCCCACTTAAGAAACTTTTACGGATATGAACAAACGTGTCCTCAAAGTGAAATTTGTTCGAAGTTGGAAAAATTCAAAACGGAGGAGAGCCACCACTAACTAGTCGTCGACCGAAACAAGTCTACATAATGCGCACTGGACTCGAGCAAAAAAACATTTTTAAGTTCATTTTTTCATTAATTTTTATAATTTCTTTTATTACTTAATACAAAATATTGTATACAGTATTTCAATTATTTAGATTTTTTTTAGTATATTTTAGTGCTTATTTCATAGTATTAATAGCGCTTACATTATTAGGAAATATGTGTAGTCAGTAATGAACACAGTAACAACTTACGAACAAATTCATGGTACGAACGGCCATTTGGAATCTAACTCTAAGCTATAAAGCTATAAATACTATCAAATAAACAATAAAATATACTAAAACAAATGTCATTCAAATTTTATTTGTATTAAATTGTTGGCTTCTGGGTTATAGTTCTTTCACATTAATCATTCCTGCAAGCAAGTTATTTTTAAAATAAGTTTGAACTAAATTACCCTCCATTAATAGACCTTGTAGGCTTAACCAAGTACAATATACAACATTTCTCATTTTTTTTATCTGTTACACAAAACATAATGATTCAGTATAAGTAAACCCAAATAAATAGCAAAATGTTTTTTCCCCTTATGCTATGCTCTTCAATATTTTACATCCCTTTTGTACATGCATACACAAAATATACATTCATATTGGCATGATTTTACATATAGAGTGGTCTCAGATTGCAAATCCACACAACAATTCCCAAGAAATATGAACTGTTGACTGCTCTAGATTTTGATGTGTAATTAATAGTCTTTGCACAAGGACTTACGTCATGTCAACACCAGAAGCACTGTCACACTGTACAGCTTTGGGGCCTACAAATATGGCCTAGCAAAATAAAATTTTCTAAAGTGCTTGTGGCCTACAGAAATGGTCACCACAAATAAAGGACACAACACCATAAAACCCTGTCATGCTCCGAGGTGCCATCGTACTAATCCCACCATCTTGAACACAATCATAACCAATCCTATATAAATTCACACAAGCTTACAGTGCTTTGTGAAATATATTCTTAGTGTATTTTCTGCCAAGACTTATAAAAAGATATATCTGTGTGTTGTTGATTATCATGGGAAATGGGGTCCAGGTAGCTATTCACCAGGGATCACTATCATATGATCTTCCACAAACTAAATAGCCTTGTCCAGGGATTCACTGTTACACAGCTGATGCTTGACCACCGCTGCCAAACATGGTTAATGATTTGTGCTCTGTTTTTTATTCTCATGCTTTGTCTCTTAGTCTGCCTGTGCATCACCTGACACTATCCTGTTTTGTTAATACAACCCTACCTTAATTTTTTTATTTTTCTGTTTTTAACTAAATCATTTTACCTGCATCAACCTATGTTTCTGTTAGCTGATAACATGCGTCTATGTCTAATTCTTCAAATTGCTGTGTCATCTAAATAAATGGGGATTTAAGTCATGAATCAACTTCGGCTGTTTGTAAACAAGCACTTAACCACCCTTTACATAATGGTGAAATGAGAACGGTTAGATGTTAATTCACTATTTTATTGGAACAATCGAACTCTTTTATTGCTCCACTCAGCCAAGGCACATATTTATGCTTTACAGTTAATACTACTGCTGTCTCAGTCTTTTATCCACAAGCATAACAGGTTTATCATCTTGCCTTTAATAAAACACTCATTTATAGTCACATTAGGTAAAGAGCAACTAGTTTATATGGTCTGCAAAAATGCTGCTTTCTTTATTTAATTGCTATTTTGTGTCACTTTATTTGGGCTCTACCAATAATCGTGATTGAAGTATAAAAAAAAACTTCAGAAACTCCAAGTATAAACGTTTTATCAGGCAGTGTTCCAATTTACACAACTTTATGGAGGTAAGGTGATGCTGAGGCAATAGTGAAGCTCCATTTATTCAAGATATGCCAAAGTAAATGTGGTGAAAAACACTTCAGTGAAAGAAGGAATGTACCAAAAAGGATTGATTTTGTAGTCCATTGTCTTTCACATAATTAACAGTATCAAGAAATACAGTGCAAAACACACAAGTGAAAATAGCTTAAAATAAAATTCAATAAAATGTGTTAACCTAATACCCTAGTTTAAAGAGAAATACTGTACATTTACATTTTTGGCATTTGGCAAACAACCTTATCCAGAGAATTTAACATTTATCTTGACTATGCAACTGAGTAGACCTTATGATAAAAAGTCCAATGTCTTGACATTAACCACAACCCTAACAGCATTAACCTTCAAGTAGGTCAAGTAGTTTTCAGCTAAAAACACTGACTGGTTCAAGTTTATTTTGGCCATCCTGGAGATACTGCAGTAATGCTATTGTGGAGATTGATTTGCTTCTGTTTTTGCAGGTAATCACTGACAGCCTTTATGTTTTACCAGAAAAAGGCTTAATTAATAAAAGGGTTACATGGTACCTACAAAAAAATTGATTCCTGTAATGTTTAATTTTTGTTGAAAAAGTAATATTTGGAAAAACACTTTTTTTGTATTCTTTTGTATTACAGAGAAGCAATACAATGCTGTAGGGTTTTTTTTTCTTTTTTTTTTTTTTTTGCAATTTGCTCGAATCTAGAACAGGCCAAATTTACTTAAGTCTGCTTGAATTCAAGTTTTAA
The DNA here is from genome assembly GCA_014706435.1 of Silurus glanis. Lineage (NCBI taxonomy): Eukaryota > Metazoa > Chordata > Actinopteri > Siluriformes > Siluridae > Silurus > Silurus glanis. The sequence goes on from JAAIIK010000003.1 coordinate 9,357,432, forward strand.
GAAATATTCTTAAGCATTTTTAGATTTCCCTCTTTAACTGTGTTACTTTTTGCTGTACTGTTCTGACTGAAGTGCTGCAAAGTTTTTCCAGACGATGATTGAGATTCTAACTGAAGGTCATTTATTTCAATAAATAAAACGATAAAATAAAATGAATTCAACACTAAAGTAAAGGAACACTACCTCCACAATGAATAGTATGTTTTAGCTTAAATTTATGTAACAACAAACACACACATAATGATCTCTTAATGGTCTTTGAATGGGGTTTAAATTGTGTCTCATGCATGATAATTTGTCTGCTGCTTAATTCAACAAATTACATTTTGAAAACAAACTAAATTTTATATATCTACATTTGTTTATTCATAAGATAAATATTATACCCAAAATAAAATGTATAAATAATTAAACAAATAGTGGAATTTCTGTATATGTTCTAAGATCAGATTGCTAAAATCTTAATACATATTTATTAAAAATGAGAAATAAACAAACAAGTTATGTTTATATATCACACTTTCATATTTCACAATGCTCTCAGCAAATATTGTTTGTTAGATTTCAAGTGCGCACACACAAACACACACCTACAACAGCTTAATTCAGAACAAACCAAGTGGGAAGGATTAGACTAAATCCAAAACTGGATGCATTGTTAATCTATTATCTCATCGCTAAATCCTCTCTGGATCCTTTATTCAGAGTCAGGTGAGAGATGCTTGAGTGTCTGCCGAAGTGGTAAATTACAAGACAAAAATATAAAGTTTGGATTTAGCATAGATTGACTCTATTATACTATCGTGAGCCAATTTAAATTGTCCACGCTGCTATTCTACTCCTGTAGTGGTTATGCATAAAAAGCCCTTTTGAAGGTTCTATGAAAGACATAGCAAATTTTTATGAAATACTGCATACACTGTAGATAAGTTTATTTTATTATTCTTTCATATTTCTGCTTTTTATAACCTAATATGTTCTTAGTTAACTTTTACAAATGCAGTGATTCGTGAGCATCATATAGTTCTACAGATGGTTAAACATGGGAATAAGCTTTGTTCAATTATAAATTGGCTAAATATAAATCTTGTGCTAGATATTAATTTATATATAGATGAAGTTAAATTTAATAGAAAAATACCCAACAACTCCAGCCTTTATGAGAATTTAAACCTTTGTTATACATCAATTTGAGGATATGCTTCACCGGTCAGAACAGCTGGTCCACATGCATTCATGGTCAAATGTCTCCTGAAGCTTAGACAGAAAAAAATGAATGAATACAGTAATCACCTGCTTTACCGCGGTTCGAATCTCGCGCCTATCGAATCTCGCGCCTCAAAAAGGTGATAACAGATGCCACAGAATCAAGGTGAAGTTTTACTTCAGGCAATACATGTTTCCGGACACAGCTAGCATACACAGAATTTGAACAAACTCAATGAGATTCGGTGAAGCACAGCCATCCAGAAAAATAAAACAATAGAATACCCTGCATTACTAGGTGGATGTCCTGCATCATTAATAAACAAGCTTCAGTTAGTTCAGAATGCGGCAGCAAGAGTTCTTACTAGGTCAAGAAAATACGATCATATAACCCCAACCTTATCGTCCCTACACTGGCTTCCTGTTAAGTTTCGAATAGATTTCAAACTACTGCTTCTCACTTATAAAGCACTAAATGGTTTGGCTCCCATGTATCTCTCCAGTCTTTTAAAACGCTACAATCCGTCACGCTCCCTGAGATCTCAAAACTCTGGACTTCTAGTAGTTCCTAGAATAGCAAAGTCCACTAAAGGTGGTAGATCATTCTCACATTTGGCTCCTAAACTCTGGAATAGTCTTCCTGACAGTGTTCGGGGCTCAGACACACTCGCCCAGTTTAAGTGCAGATTAAAAACGTATCTTTTTAGCAAAGCCTACACATAACACACATCACATCATAACCTTGTGCTCCAGAACATCTGATCACATGCACATTATCAACTTGTGCTGTTAATATCATGAACAGCAGCTACGCTAATTCCTCTCCACTGCTTCTCTTTCTCTCCCCATCCCGAGGCTTTCTGAGGTTTGGCCAGCTCCAGTCACATCCCACCTCGTGAAGATTATGGACCTATGGGTGATCATGGAGAAGTAGATGCCGAACTCGCAAACATCCCGAACCATCTACAGACGTATGAGTGCCAATTGGATCCCACTACATGTGTGGCATTGGACCTCCTGGAGTGTTTAAAGGCTCTGGCATGGAGAAGCTGTTGCTGGATCTGTGATGATCACAAATGTTGAGCTCAGTAGCTCCTACTTTTATACCAAAGACTGTAGAAAGAACATTACTTATAATCTTATACTCCAGTACTCAAGTTAGTTCTCACTCTCCAGTGTTCTGTATTGTTGAAAGATTTATGATCAAACTCTTGATGTCACCCAAATGAGGATGGGTTCCCCTTTTGAGTCTGGTTCCTCTCAAGGTTTCTTCCTCATTACATCTAAGGGAGTTTTTCCTTGCCACAATCGCCATGGCTGCTCATCAGGGATAAATTCACACCATTCACCTTGACTGTTGATTTCTGTAAAGCTGCTTTGAGACAATGTCTGTTGTGAAAAGCGCTATACAAATAAACTTGACTTGACTTGAATTGACCTGTCTTTTTTTAATCCAATGCATTTATTAAAAAAGAAAGTCTGTAATAATACATACCAGTTTCATTACAATAAGCATCCCTGAAGTTTTCATTTTAGGTACTATTTATTTATTTATTTTTTGTTGTTGTTGATGCCAGGTGTCATGAAACCTTGCCAAATATCAGTACAATGCCAGAATACAAAATATATCTCTCAAACCCAAGGCCTGATGGTTCTGCTTTTTAACTCCAAAACTCACAAGTGTCATTGACACTTGTAGAATTTGCATATTAAAAAATATATTTTAACAAAATAGTATTTAAAATTTACAGCTAAAGGAACAGTTGAGAAAATTGTCTCACAAAGTGCAACAAATTACAGTACACTGGATATAGTTGCTATTTGGATAAGGGGAATAGGGGAAATTGGGTCCAGATCTCAGTAGATAACTACTGCTAATACATAATTACCTTGCTTGGTAAATTGTGATGAAGCAAATGAAATACCAAAGCAATAGAAATTACTAAAGAGAATCCTATTTTTATTTTTTTTTTAAAGCTTACACAGTGACATCTGGACATACATGTTTAAGTCAGAATATACAGAAGACGAACTGCACCATAGAGAAACCTCTGAGGCAATTAATTGATATAACTCAAAGATACATAATAATGTAAGATTGCTAGCTAATATTTTGTGTTGTTATTGTTGTGTCCAGCTCCATTTTTTTTCCAGCCATGAATCTTCCCAGCTCTCCGTTTTGTACTAAATATAGACAGACTCTCCATGTTCTTTACTGGAATGTCAAAAAATTAATTTTCAAATCACTTTTATAATCCTCAGATTTGAAGTGTTGGCTGCACACTCATAAATATAAAATATTTTGGCCTTGAAGAGGCCGATTTAATGTTTGTAAAAAAAAAACAAAAAAAAAAACAGATTCCTAATCGAGTTAGATAGATGTGATTGGCTTAGCAAAAGAATTGCCTGGTTAAAATATGACTATATGGAGAATTTCATTCAGGAATCAGGTTGATGATTTTTAATATTTTATCCATGTGTTATTACTATGAATTATCAGTAAATGGTGGATGGCCAAGTGTATGCACATTGCTTACCTTGGGGAAGAAAATGGCACAAAACTGCACAATTAGAAGAAAGCATGCTGGTGGAGGCATTGTTATGCTCTGGAAAATGTTCAGTTAGGAAACCTTGGATCCGGTCTTTCATGTGGATGTTATTTTGACCCGTTCCACCTATATAAACATTGTTGCAGACCAAGAGCACTTTTTTAAGACAAAGGTATTCCTTAATGGCAGTAGCCTCTTTGAGCAGGATAATGTGCCCTGCCACAAATTGCTCAGAAAGGGTTTGAGGAACATGACAAAGAGTTCAAGGTGTTGACTTGGCCCCTAAATTCCCCAGACATAAATCCAAAATAAAGGATCTATGAGATGTGCTGGACAAACAAGTCAGCTCCATGGAGGCCACACCATGTAGCTTACAGGACTTAAAGGATCTGTTGCTAAGTTCTTGGTGTCAGATATCACAGCACACCTTCAGAGATCTTCTAAAGACAAAGACTTGATGGGTCAGAGCTGTTTTGGTGGCACAAAAAGGACCTAAACTATATGAAAGAAGTAATATTAATGATATGGCTGGTTTGTGTAAATCTTATTGAAAAACTAAGAATTTATATTAGATTGAAACTGAAGAGAATGATCAAGTCTCATGATGCCTACCTCTTTGTGGTGAAGTTAAATTTTATTTTATGATTAGAACATTGGAGATGTTATTAGACTGAAAGATGAGGTAGGTGCTGCGAAGACATATGGTATAATCTCATATGTATGCTAAAGTTACATGGTTTTGTTAGAATGATTTAAACTGAGCCTGTTGATGTCTCTGCTAGCATGCTTGTTTTGTCTGATGTATATTGTGCTATTTATCTTGGATGTAGTGAAAGACTAAGCATTTCAGACTGAAAATATCCTCGGGAAGTGCCTGAAGAAACTGCCACACACTGGGTTGTGTGTGTGTTTTTTTTTCCATTGAGTTTATATATATAAAAGTGTATCGTCATTTTTTTTTTTTGCAAACCCGTCATTAGCTATGCAGGAAAATATGTTCATACAAAAGAATTAATAAAATAATTGCGGTGGCCGAGAAGTGCAAAACACATTAACAAATCCGAAAACAAAATAACAAATGCAAAAACAAAACAACAAATTCAAAAACAAAATAACAAATCCGAAAACAAATTAACAAATCTGAAAACACAACCAACCGGAAAAGGTAGGTATAGTTTGTGAATGGTAACATACAGATCATTGGACGAGACACCTGTCATTCAAAATATACAGGAAGTATGAAATCTTATAACTTTGTTTCTGTACATGTGTAAAGTTCTCCGTTTACTTTCAACTATTTTTTATTATTTCGATTAGTGCACATTTAAATATTAAAAATAACAGAAGTAAACATTGGCAAACAAGGAGAAACTGGAATAAATTCAAAGCTACTTTGAGGAAGGACATTCATATGCAGTGATGTTGGAGATGCTGCAGTGTATCATGACATAAAGATTCGTTTGTACACTTTTACATATACGTTCCAAATTACTCCTGCCGCAGACTGTTACTTCAGACGCTTTATGGTCTGATATCCATAACTGGCTTTACCCAAAGGTTTCCCATCTAAGAAATGTCACTGTGAATTACATTATCTTTGGACTTGTAATGAACAATAACAAAGATGACTTTCTTGTTAATAATATACTTCTGATGGGAAAATGTTATTTACAAAATCGAAATACTTAAAAATTAAACCAACGTTTTTTTTTTTTTGCATTTTATAATGAGTTTATTTCTTTCACAAAAGCCCTTAAAATGATTAAAAAGAAAAATGCAATGAATCTTTTGTCCTTTATAGAAAAATATAATTTACAAAATGAATTATAGCCCTGTTTATTTTTTTTTACTTTTTTTACTTTCATTTTATTATTATTATAAATTGTATTTATTTATCTATTTTTTCCCTCTTTCCCCTAAATATATGTGTATATATTGTATTTTCATGCTCCTGTTCTGTGTATTGCAATGTAAATTGTACTTGTTATTGCCATGTTGTTTGTATATGGTTAATTGCTTAATAAAAACAGAAATAAATAAATAAATAAATAAATAAAAAAGAAAAAAAAAAGACTGTTGTACTTCCTCTATATTTTGAATGACAGGTGTCTCGTCCAATGATCGGTAAGTTTACATTCACAAACTATACCTACCTTTTCTGGTTTGTCTGAATTGTCGTTGTGTTTTTGGATTTGTTAATGTGTTTCGTGCAACAATTCAGACAAACCGGAAAAGGTAGGTATAGTTTGTGAATGGAAACTTACAGATTATTGGACAAGACACCTGTCAGTCAAGATATACAGGTGAATGACAGGTGTCTCGTTTCCATTCACAAACTATACCTACCTTTTCCGGTTTGTCTGACTTGTCGTTGTGTTTTCGGATTTGTTAATTTGTTTTTGGATTTGTTAATTTGTTTTCGGATTTGTTATTTTGGTTTTGCATTTGTTATTTTGTTTTTGGATTTGTTGTTTTGTTTTTGCATTTGTTGTTTTGTTTTCGGATTTGTTAGTGTGGTTTGCACTTCTCGGCCACCGTAAATAATAGATATTATGTCTTATTTCAATGATCATTGCATTTATTTATTAGTTTGTATTTTTTTCAAATCAGTGTTGTGGTGAATTCAAACCTTCACCTGAATTCACTGAAAGCTATTACAGTAAAGATCTCTCTCTTACACAGAGACACAGACACAGACACAGGCACACACACACACACACACACATGTAATTTATTCAATCAATCTAACAACAGGTTTTCTTGGAGGTGAAAGAAAACCAACGTGAACATGTGAAACTTCTCACAGACAGAAACCTCAAAACGTGTAGCCTCTTATTATTACCCGAGACCAAACATAATGATACAGAATAGAAATTAAATCAGGAAAACTAAACCTCTTTGCCAAGCTTATTAAGTGGTCGATATCAGATCCTAATTGGACTCTAAATGAGTGCTTTATTAAAGGCAGGTACAATTAGATAGGCTGATAAGCCTGAAGATAAAAGACAGTCCTATTATTAACAATAAAATTCAAATACAGCATATGCTGTGCCTAAATGGCCTAGTTCGAGTGATAGGCTATTAAAACCTTTTCAGATTAGATTAGATATTTATTACTATTTTAAAAAGGAAATTCCTAACATTTTATATTCAGTAATTATTTGACTTTTAAAAATGCAAATCCGAATTCAGGGTGTACAAAATAATTACTTGCTGAAAATGCTGAAATGTGGAGTTTTTAAAAGGTTATGACTGGAAGTGTACTCTATACTGTATTATACTGTGTACTGTATTGTTCTGCGATACCATGTATCTTTATAGGATTGGCATAAGGGAAAAATATACACATTATGGTTAATTTTTTATTACTATTAATGCTCAATAGTTTAAAGCATCACAATTCCACAATTAAAATGTTATATTAAATTTGTTAATACAGATTTTATGACTGTTTAATACTTTATATATAAATACTTTTATTTCTATAAAAGTGCATGTAATCAATATAAATGCAAACTATGGGCATTGGACTGGTGGTGCTGCTTTTTGTCAGTTATGCCATATATATATATATATATATATATATATATATACGATTATGAATATTTTTTCCTATTACAAGATTGCTCTTGATTTTTATCTTCTAATGTTGTCAATTCTTTGCTGTACCCCCTGCTAATGCTCCAGAGGCCGTGTATGTCAGAAACAATCAGGCAGACTGCAGTGTAAAGTCATGGTGGCTTGGCGTAGCTGACAGCACTGACCTTCTTCACCAGCGCCATCACTGAGTGAATGCCTCCACAGCAGCCATGCCAAGGAGCTGTCTCTCTACTGCTCTTTGACAGCTTGTGCAGCCATGTTGAGTTCCTTCACACACTGTGCCTTTCTGCTCGACCTGTTCCAATTCCTCCACAGGAAAAAGGCCAAAGTGAGAAAGACATACAATTGAAACAGAAGACATGCTTAAATGGAGCACTGCAGGACACTCAGGTTTCCGAAGGTTCTTCTGTATATGTTTTTGTTTCATTCTGATGGGCAGCTAAGTGTGGTAGAGTCGAGAGATTTGTGCTAAGCTGCTACAAATCAGGTTCATTTAGTTATATAATTGGACTTCTATAAGTAGTTTTATTATATTCATAATTCTATACACAATTTAAAATACTGGATGCTTTTGTTCTTTTAGCATTTGGTATTATATTACATTTAGTACTGGTAATGTTTAATATTAATACAAACTATTTTTAATTGATAGTTTTTCAAGGACATGCAGTCCTGCCCACTTTATTTTCCAAATCACTATGCCCAAAAAGTTTGAACATCACTGGTTCTGTTCCTCTTAAAATCTAAAATCTAATGGGCTAGTTATTTAAATTAAACCTACAGTAAATAGACCGTGGGTATAACTCACATTCATGCCAAAAGCTTCACTATTGTTTGGAAATAGACTTAATAAACTTAATAAACTTGATAGACTTAATAAATCAGACAGAATTTATTATTTATTATATATTAAAAGTCTTTTTTTAGTTTAAAGTAAAACACACTGCTGAAGTTTAACTAAATATTATTGAAAATTAGTTGTTGTTTTTTGTAAGGTTCAACAGGTCATGTGAGCTAAAAGTTTTGATGTGCACTTCTACTTACAATAATATTGTCCCTAATACAAATCTTGTTTTAGCTTGCTGATTATTTAGCACTTGCAATAAATGTACTATATTTATTTTTTTATTTTTTTGCAGTTTTGCATCAAGTGGTTCCTACAAGTGAAAATGAAGTTCCTACTAATACCATATCACTTGGCTGCTTTTCTATAAGCCTTTGATTTGAGTCATACCAAAACGTCTCTACCATTATCAGTTTAAGTTCATCTTGGCAGTCCCACTATAGAGATCTGCTTCAGAAAAATCAACCAAACAATTAAATAAGCATAATGTGCCTTTAAATAAAAATGCATTCAAGGGAATGATAATAACTATAATTCTGTCTGTCTATCTGTCTGGCCATGTAGTGGTTGGAGACACTGGGTTATACTATTCTTGTGGAATGCATAGCTAGTTGCATGACTTCCTCTTAGCAATGTTGCAAAACAATTCAATGAAAACTGTCCAGCTGAATGATAACTATTGTCACAAAAGCATTGACATTACACACACAGACACACACGCACCCCAGCACCATGCACAAAACTCCTCTACAGATCTAATTCTTATTTGCAGAAATCCTTTCATTTGATCCTCACTCTTCTGTAGACAGCCACATTTTAAATTACCTGCTTTTCCACAGTACTTTGCTATATTTAAAAGATTTGCTCAAGGTAGTGTGTGAGAATATGGAAATGGCAGAGGACACCCTCATAAGAAAGGTCAGTGATCAGTGTGATCTATCATCCTGTCCTGGATTCATATGCAGTGCACAGAATTGGTGGAGCTTTATTAAAGTAGAGAAATGGGTTACAGTGGGTTTTTAGGCCCAGTGGCACACCAGTCGCTCCTTTTACTGACCCAGTCTCAATCCTCTTGTAGTACAGTATTTACTATGTTGGTAAGATGTTATACCAGTGTGTTAATGGATTCTCAACAGCATGAAATGTTTATTAATATCTCAACAGCATGCTGTAATGCAAATCATTAAAGTTAACATTGTTGGTGCTTATCTACTAAACTTATCTTGGAAAATTGGAGATTGGGTTGATAAACTGTTTGATAAAAGTCACCTGGCACGTAGTTTACAGTACATACATTTGTTTTTTTTTAAGAATGTAGCAAGTTGGTTAGCAGATGATGTATTATTATTCTCATATAAGCGACTGAGAAATTAACATATACAAAGTAATTAGAGCACTAAACTAAACATACATATCACACAAGTCATTGATATACATGAGTGACATGATTGATATCCAAGCTATATTAATTAGTTTTTGTTGCACTAACAGAATAACTCAGTCATTTCAGATGCAGGATTTACTGAATATAAATGCGCTTGGTATAATACCATATTGTTTCTATAGTAACAACTTATACAGAGACTTGTAATTCACATGGCTTCATGTAAATGTATGTATAAGAAATTGCTGTTATCCTTTTTCTTAGGTCTTCTGTTACACAATGTATATTTAGCATTTTAGAGTCAGAGGTAAAGCTGCAACTTTGTCAACTTTATGACACTGGAAACTGTTTTGCAGTTTCTTGGCAACACAAATTATAAATGTTTTGCCTTTAAAAGAAGCAGGTAAGTTTCAGCTATTGTAATTGAAGTAATAAGGTGTTGTTCTTTGGATTAAAAATTGTAAAAATCGTTGATATATTCTTTAATTAATACAAAATGTCTACAATTTCAATCATTGGTATATTAAAAGAGGAATATAAAACTTCAGGAGTAGCAGTTATAGGAAAATGATCAACATAGGCTGGTAATAGTATCTGTACTTCACATCAGGAAGCAGCACCCAGCCAAAGATATTTATTTATTCCTTGCATAGCCAAGTAAACTATTGATATATAATAACTCATAATTCTTTGTTATCTACCATACGCTTACTCACATTCAAGGCAGAATATGGATTTAAACCAGAAATGATTATTCTTTACACTTTACACATACACTAACACTATATCTGAAGAAAGGTTTTGACCCTTAACCCCATTTCTTACAGAAACCATAGCTGGTCAATATTTTTCATAGATTCTTCCTTGTACAAATTCTCATAAATATTTAGCTGTTAGCATGTGTTTTTGAAACAAGAGCACTTATTTGGCAAGCTAATGTTTCAAGTAACTGGAACAATTGGAACAAGAATGCTCAAACTAGGACTCGTCCCCTATTAACCTCAATGGCTTAAGTCTATAGAATGCAATATTATGTAGTGGTTTTTGCTTATCCTACCTCATTCGTCTCATTCAGTTAGTGTTCCATCTAGCCAAACAAAGAAACAGCAAACTAATTTTTCATTTTGAGTTCAGGTTTGATTTCTGTTAGGAAAAAAAAACTGACAATAAAAAACTAATAAGGGTTAATGACACTCCTAAATAACTGTGAGAATGGAGCCATTCGATAACATGCGCCTCCCAAAACATGCCACCACTGAAGATACATTAGTGGTGTAATCAGCCTACACTGCTTCAACTATTAAAAATGAATTAAGCCAAACAAAATTACGCAGCATTGTCATGCAAATGTGGCAGGACTTATTGTTCCCAAGCGAAATACATGTTTAATCTAATTGAAGGAAACTATGGCTTGTTGGTATGTTGCATTTGTGCTGAAAGAAGACCAAATAACTCAGAAGGAGAGGCCAGGGAGAGCATGATTCCATTTCTGGCTATTATTATTTCCATCAGCACATATGGCTGAACTGAAAGACCCACAGCATTCTTCAGAAGAGTTTAGACATGCTCTCAGGGGCTTCTTTATTCACCAATCAATACACTTCAAACCTTCACATGCTAGTAAACATATATAATTACAAATTACACAGACTTTCAAGTGCTTCTATGGTTGTTCAAAATTTGAAGTAATTTTTCTTCAGAGCCAAAACACACATGACATATTCCAATCTCCAGACAGTGCATTTAGAAGACATTATTACAGCAAGAAAAGATCTATAAAGTAATAAAGCATATTGAAATAATGCAGATAGATTCTGCTAATAGCAAGGTTGGCAATATGAATAACACATAGCAAGTCAGGTTAGGTATTAGGTTGTGAATTAGTTATGAGAAAAATATTTGTTATATTTTTTTTATTTTTTTATTTGTAGTCAAAGGAATATGTACACAAAACACATTTAAAAATCATTCATGTATGATATACAGCATACTGACAACATGCAAACTCAAATTCCTGGTGTTATATCAGTCTGACTACGGTAGACAGGTGTTTTTTTTTTTTTTTTTTTTTTTTTTTTTATATTAATGCTTTATAGCAGCAGGGGGAAAAGTGTCAAAACTAGAATAGGCACATGTGAGAACCTTTGCTTCAGAGATGCCCAAACTAGGTTTAGCAAGCCAAAGTTGGTCTGTGGTGACTTTAGAAGAGAATAAATATAAAAGGAAAAATCATTGCCACAGATCTCCATTTATAATTTAACATTTAACATAATCTCTGTGAGCTTGACTTTATCAGTAAGTCTGCTGCAGCCAATTTTGCAGGAAAAAAAAGAAAAAAAAAAGGAGGACCAGCATCATGTCTTTCAATGGAGATCAACAAGATTACAAGCACATGGTTGTAATAGCTGTTTTATGCTCTGAACTCTATTGTACTATAAATGGGGTTGTTACCATGTGTTCACTTAACTAGAAAACGTATAAATAAAATAATAATAAAATAAATAAACCTGCATTAGTTGTGCAGACTACTAAGTAATGTTTTCTGTCATCTATCTATCTATCTATCTATCTATCTATCTATCTATCTATCTATCTATCTATCT
>JAAIIK010000003.1:9370287-9392755 GCA_014706435.1 Silurus glanis
ATAGATAGATAGATAGATAGATAGATAGATAGATAGATAGATAGATACTTATATTCTATATACACCTACTTATGTTTACCGTATTTTTCGGACTATAAGCCGCTACTTTTTTCCCACGTTTTGAACCCTGCGGCTTAAACAACGAAGCGGCTTATTTATGAATTTTTCCTGGGTTTTTCCCGGTTTCACAAACTTCAAGCCAAAAAACTGAACCCCATAACATTAGACCAATGAAATTTCCGAACGGAAATGAAAAAACGCACCTCACCTGTGTTCTGAGCTGCACGGCATCGGGAGAAAAAACTTTTTTTTAAACGCACGACGATGCCAAAAGATAAACTCCCGAGAGAAATAGTTGTGAAATGAAGGAGGAAGACAGTGAACAATGACTTTCTTGGTAGGCTACTGTTTAGATACAAGCCGTTTTAACGCATTGAGTCTGGGTCATGGGATAGCTCACTAACTCCAGTTGCAATAGAAATCATATGAGCACAGACAGGGTTCCAAAACTCGTGCTTTTTTATTTTTCTTGGCAACAGCGTTACGGGTTAGTCAAAGAAACTTAGAAATGAGCATCAGAAAATAATAAGGACATATTCCTCGGTCTTACACACATGCAGTAATAGCGGAAAAATGCGGCGTAAGGCTATTCCCAAAATGCCGCTCTGCTCTTAAAGGAGCCACAACATATTTCACCCGTTACACCGTGTAATAGACACTGTTTTTCGTTAAAGCCTGTGTAAAGTTCATTAGTTTTAGTGTAGACACCTGCGGCTTATAGACAGGTGCGGCTTATTTATGTTCAAAATAAAAATATTTGTCAAATTCAGTGGGTGCGGTTTAGATATGGGTGCGCTTTATAGTCCGGAAATTACGGTATATACCTGTATGTTTTATGTCTATGTGTCAATGTCTGTTTTTATAGATTTACATATGTTGCATGTGGTCATGTGATGCACATTTCATTCCTTTGTATGTCTCCACATATAAAGCTCAACTTGACACATTAGAATAAAAGGTGTACACTACTCAAGATTTATTTTAAATTACCTTTAGTGTGAACATTATTTTACTTCACTTCCATCTATTCTTGTTAAGGTATAGGCAAACAGGATAATCATACTGTAGTTATATCCATAATCATACATGGTAAGACCAAATACTGGAGTAAAACTAGAAACAAAGAACAGGGACCACAGACATGACTCAAATAACCACACAAAAATTATGAGTTCTGACTGATTCCAGACTGCAACCTGCCTCACTCCAAGATTCACACCAGACACATGACTCCAATAGGTAGATTTGATTACAGTACTGTGCCTTGATTCTATTTGCTTATGAAAAAGGTATTTTAGTCAGCAGTTTTATGCAGCAGCGCTGCATACATAGTGTGACTCGTCTTGATCTAATGCAGAGAGTGTGACTTTCATTTCTTATAGATTTTTCCTTGCAGTGCACAGCAAAGCCCCTATTTAAGTTATTCCTTTTCCTCTCCTCAAGCCATTATAGTTGCCCACAATCTTTAAGCCCTTGAAATGAGATTGCATTTTAGCAAGGTCTAACTGGCACCACCGAGTATCACAAGATATCAATTACACATTCAGTCCAATCTGGGGAGGTGGTTTAAATATTATTTTTACCTTTGTTAACAGCCAGGTGTCAAGAATTCAGAAAGACAAAATGTGCACTGGGTCTTGCATAAAACCACTGAAGTGTATTTAAGGTATCACTATGCCATTATCTTACCGTCCTAGATGCATAATTGGGACTTTTCATTGTAACGTATGTGGGTGGAGAAGTGTATAGTGGAAGCAGTGATGTGCTTTTGTTTGAGCTAAGGGAACAGCTATTTTCTGTCTCAGGGTTTTCTAACAGGCTGTTATTGTTTGGAATGTCACTGGTGACTTCTCTATGCATATAAAAAATACAGTTTGGTGTCTCACAAAGCTCTGTTATAGGCCTACTTTTAAAAGCTCATGCATACACAACCTTTTGTTAAAATGAATATTATTATCTAGCCAAACTAGATAACAGATAATAGTCTCATTATAAGGGAAGTATGAGAAATATCTAAAGGATATTATACATTGGATGTTTAGCAACTACAACCTACTTAACTCCAATAAGACAGTAGTAGTTCTAAGGCAAAAGGAGCTAGAAGCAAGCTCTCTTATTAGGTAGTGATTCTTGATGCTCTTTCAGTTACATCATATGCAGCAGAAAAAGACCCTAGTGTGAATATCGACTCCGGGCTTTCATTAAAAGCTCAAGTACTGTAGATAATATTCCCAGGGATAGTCTGTTTTCATATCAGGAACATTTCTAAGCACAGATATTCAATATTGTTACATAACGAAGTACAACATTACCTCCAGGTCAGACTAAAGTTACTCGGTCAGTAACTATGGTAACTCAAATATCGGTATCTGGATTTTCCAGTAGGTGTATAAACAAACCAGTTATTCCAGTATGCAGTAGCCTTACTTAAAGTCCATACCAGAATTAAAAGTAGGAAAATGTGTTTTATCCACACTTCATTGGCTTTCTTTAAAACTCTGCATTAAAATGATAACATGCCTTATTTTGGAAACTGCCCTGGCTGCTCTTAACTTCAGAACATGTGCATTTTATATTGATGTGTCTTCTTCGTAGAGCTTCTGCACTTGTGACTCACCTTCTGCTGTGGCCATCTGCTGTGGCTGGTCCCACATGGATACTCTAAAGATTTGAAATTCCTAAAAACTGTTTATGCCTAAGATTTAGCCTCATTTCAGTGGATAATCACCGAGAGGATAGTGTGGGTGTGCACCTTCTAATAACTGCGGCTGTAAAAAAAAAAAAAAAAAAAAGAAACTGTCCTATGCTAAACCCAGGACTCTAGATCACATATGGTCATAGTGAACATCTTTCAAAAGATGTAATACTGTTTGACATTATAGAAAAAATTGTAGAAGTGTGATGACTTATAATCTCACATGCTGGTGTTACCCAATAGAAGTAATTCTTTGCCACAGTCATAAAATAGCTTAGCTTGGGTTATTAGGGATCTAAACTTATGTGTTTTTTTCTGTACGTTTTGAAAGCTCCTTTGTTACATTGTCTATTGTTAAAAACATTCAACATAAATAACGTAATTGAATTGCTGTATTAGGATATTGTACCCTGTCCTAGTTAGAAAGCAGTAAGTGCTAAATATTTCAGTTTGCTTATATAACCTCTATAGACTTCCCTTATAAACAAAAGAACAGTACATAACTGGGTAACTTCTACAAATATAATATTACCCAGCAGCCTTGGCTCTAACATCCATCACCCTGGCTCTTACACAGCTGCTGTTAAAATGCATGGTTTGGAAATAAATTGCTACTCCAGAAAATATTACCACACTTCAGATTATAGGCTGCATATTCAATTTAGAATATAAATGGCCTATTTATCGAGTGTTATCATAACAGTTATACATACTCCAAAACTCTCTTGATTAATTACAACCCAAATATATTTGTAATTATTACCGTCCGTTTCACAGATGCTACAAAAAGGCTTTCCATTTTCCATGTGTGCATGCACAAAAAACACTGTACAGGTAACTTGCATGTTTGATGCTATTATTTATTTGTTAATACACACGCCATTCCTTCTTAGCAATGTCAAGCAAGGTCAAGTTATGAGTATCCAATAGAAGTGTAGAAAATGAGATCCATTTTGGACATCGGTGGGCACAGGCTTAATTTAAATAAGAAAATTCCACTCATTATGCAGAATCAGGTTCAAATCAGTGAGAAGTCAAACTATTAGGCAAACATTGTAAACAATGTAACAAGGTCAAAAACATAGACCTTCACCTTCATACAGTAACTTTTATTAAATATTGTTTTTTTTTCTTTAATGTTTGTATAATTTTTTTTACATTGATTGACATTTTTCCCCATACAAAGCTTAAAATTGTTTCATAAGGCCTTTAGCAGTATAAAACCAACACAAAAACAAAACAGACTGAATACCATTTAAAATTCTGCTAGCTAATGTATGCCATTTAATGAAAGATGACCAGGGGAGAGGCATGTTTTTGTGGCTATTAATACTCCATCACTACAGATTGAACAAGCATGTACTCATCACATTAAATCTCATCCCCGAGCCCCTGAATGAGAGTTCCAAAATTAAACATTCTTTTTCAGATGGATAAAAATCTTGGACCAGTTTCATCATGTGCAGACAGGGAATTGAATAGGCAGAGGCAAATGCTTTTAAAATAAATCAAATGGGAACACTAGCTGGAATATCTGTATTGCTGCTTTTAGAAAGAAGTCGGATCTTTGAGACATAATTGTAATTTGAGTGTTTCCACTTAAAGCTCAGTCACCCATTAGAATTCATAGCATGCGTCATTTGGTTCTCTGCATTGATCCTTTGACATTATCCAGATTGCTGTAAGTATGAAACACTAGAATATCTTTCCTACTGACTGTGTCGCATTCCAGCAAACCTTGAAACACAATTTTCTACAGGGATACTTCATTTTAAGAATAAAAAAAATCCTGCAGTGCATTTTGAATATACTAATGAAAAATGTCACAGAGTTAAAAAAGGATCTCTGAAATCAAAGTATGAATTTGTAAATGGCATGATATTTGAAATAATTAGATTTGAATCTAAAGATAAATCAATCTTAATTATATTAAAAGAAAAGGAAAGCAAATGCCATTTTATATTATTCATTTTTGATCATTCTTCCTGTTACCATTTCAAGCTTGCTTTGGAACCGGTGACATTTCAGAGGCGTTTCTTGATGCACATCCAAGTGCTGGCATCTAAATGAGAAGAGTTCAAATGTATAGATGGAAGGAAGCTTTTCAGATAATCCCCATCCACACTTGTCAATCAGACAATGGTGTATTTAAAGCACAGTATACTGTGCACTAATCTCTGAACTACACCAGTAAGAGTATCTGAAGTGCAGTTTTTCAGAGGCAGTGAACACAGCCTACATAATTTCTATTCTCAGCATTTCCCTTGGCTGACATCATCTCTTCATTTCCATTAACTTTCAACAGTTGGATCTGTTCTTGTGTAAGATTAGAACAAGATGAAAAAAAGCAATCCACTACTGTGTATGGTTTTAACAAGTTTAGTCAAGTTTTGAAGCCCTACCGATTTGGCAAATTTAGTAACATTTACTAGCTAGGTAATAAAAAAAAAAATAAAAACCAAAAAAACAATTAGCTGTCTATCTTTGGGTATTAAAGTCACAAGTCGTTAATGTTTTGGATATCAGCAGTATTTTAATTTCCTGCTTGCACAGGTTATAAACAGACATGTATCCATTTTCTTTTCAACTTAGACACTGCTAAATAAGGATATGGCTATTCCAGTCTTGTTTTCATTAATAAAATAATATGTATTCTATTGTGTAATGCTGTTATTCTTCTCTCATATTTGTTGCAGATACACCAACGCATGTGTACACTAATTAGATATCTATCTATCTATCTATCTATCTATCTATCTATCTATCTATCTATCTATCTATCTATCTATCTATCTATCTTCTCCCGCTTATCCGGGGCCGGGTCACGGGGGCAGCAGTCTAAGCAGAGATGCCCAGACTTCCCTGTCCCTAGACACTTCTTCCAGCTCTTCCGGGGGGACACCGAGGCGTTCCCAGGCCAGCCGGGAGACATAGTCTCTCCAGCGTGTCCTAGGTCTTCCCCGGGGTCTCCTCCCAGTGGGACGCGCCTGGAACACCTTCCTGGGAAGGCGTCCAGGAGGCATCCGGAACAGATGCCCGAGCCACCTCAGCTGACCCCTCTCGATGTGGAGGAGCAGCGGCTCTACTCTGAGCTCCTCCCGGGTGACCGAGCTTCTCACCCTATCTCTAAGGGATCGCCCAGCCACCCTGCGGAGAAAGCTCATTTCGGCCGCCTGTATCCGGGATCCTGTCCTTTCGGTCATGACCCAAAGCTCATGACCATAGGTGAGAGTAGGAACGTAGATTGACCGGTAAATCGAGAGTTTCGCCTTGCGGCTCAGCTCTTTCTTCACCACGACAGACCGGTACATCGACCGCATTACTGCAGAAGCTGCACCGATCCGTCTGTCAATCTCCCGTTCCATCCTTCCCTCACTCGTGAACAAAACCCCAAGATACTTAAACTCCTCCACTTGAGGCAGGAACTCTCCACCAACCTGAAGTGGGCAAGCCACCCTTTTCCGACTGAGGACCATGGCCTCGGATTTGGAGGTGCTGATTCTCATCCCAGCCGCTTCACACTCGGCTGCAAACCGTCCCAGTGCGTGCTGAAGGTCCTGGTCTGATGAAGCCAACACGACAACATCATCTGCAAAGAGCAGAGACGAAATCGTGTTGTCACCAAACCGGACACCCTCCGGCCCCTGGCTGCGCCTAGAAATTCTGTCCATAAAAATTATGAACAGAACTGGCGACAAAGGGCAGCCCTGCCGGAGTCCAACATGCACCGGGAACAAGTCTGACTTACTGCCGGCAATGCGAACCAAGCTCCTGCTTCGGACGTACAGGGACCGGACAGCCCTTAGTAAAGGACCCCGGACCCCATACTCCCGGAGCACCCTCCACAGGCTGCCGTGAGGGACACAGTCGAATGCCTTCTCCAAATCCACAAAGCACATGTGGACTGGTTGGGCAAACTCCCATGAACCCTCCAGCACCCTGTAGAGGGTATAGAGCTGGTCCAGTGTTCCACAGCCTGGACGAAAACCACACTGTTCCTCCTGAATCCGAGGTTCTACTATCGGCCGTATTCTCCTCTCCAGTACCCTGGCATAGACTTTCCCAGGGAGGCTGAGAAGTGTGATCCCCCTATAGTTGGAACACACCCTCCGGTCCCCCTTCTTAAAAAGAGGGACCACCACCCCGGTCTGCCATCCCAGAGGCACTGTCCCCGACCGCCACGCGATGCTGCACAGGCGTGTCAGCCAAGACAGCCCCACAACATCCAGAGACTTGAGGTACTCAGGGCGGATCTCATCCACCCCCGGTGCCTTGCCACCGAGGAGTTTCTTGACTACCTCGGTGACTTCAGCTTGAGTGATGGACGAGTCCACCTCTGAGCCCTCAGCCTCTGCTTCCTCAATGGAAGACGTGACGGCGGGATTGAGGAGATCCTCGAAGTATTCCTTCCACCATCCAATGACATCCCCAGTTGAGGTCAACAGCTCCCCACCTCCACTGTAAACAGCATTGGTAGGGCACTGCTTCCCTCTCCTGAGGCGCCGGACGGTTTGCCAGAATCTCTTCGAGGCCAGCCGATAGTCCTTCTCCATGGCCTCACCGAACTCCTCCCAGGCCCGAGTTTTTGCCTCCACAACCACCCTGCAGTTCGCTTGGCCTGCCAGTACCCGTCAGCTGCCTCAGGAGTCCCACAAGCCAACCAGGCCCGATAGGACTCCTTCTTCAGCTTGATGGCATCCCTTACTTCCGGTGTCCACCACCGGGTTCGGGGATTGCCGCCTCGACAGGCACCGGAGACCTTACGGCCACAGCTCCGAGTGGCCGCTTCGACAATGGAGGTGGAGAACATGGTCCACTCGGACTCAATATCTCCAGCCTCCCTCGGGATCCGGTCGAAGCGCCGCCGGAGGTGGGAGTTGAAGATCTCTCTGACAGGAGACTCGGCCAAACGTTCCCAGCAGACCCTCACAGTACGCTTGGGTCTGCCGAGTCTGTCCAGCTTCCTCCCCCACCATCGGATCCAACTCACCACCAGGTGGTGATCAGTTGACAGCTCCGCCCCTCTCTTTACCCGAGTGTCCAAGACATACGGCCGCAGGTCAGATGAAACGACCACAAAGTCGATCATCGACCTACGGCCTAGGGTGTCCTGGTGCCACGTGCACTGATGGACACCCTTATGCTTGAACATGGTGTTCGTTATGGACAAACTGTAACTAGCACAGAAGTCCAATAACTGAACACCGCTCGGGTTCAGATCAGGGGGGCCGTTCCTCCCAATCACGCCCCTCCAGGTGTCACTGTCGCTGGGCATTGAAGTCTCCCAGTAGAACGACGGAGTCCCCAGCCGGAGCACCCCCCAGCACCCCCCCCCCAGAGACCCCAAGAAGGCCGGGCACTCCACACCGCCGCCCGGCCCGCAGGCACAAACGACAGTGAGAGACCCATCCCCGAACCCGTAGGCGCAGGGAAACGACCCTCTCACTCACCGGGGTAAACTCCAACACATGGCGGCTGAGCTGGGGGGCTATAAGCAAACCCACACCAGCCTGCCGCCTTTCCCCATGGGCAACTCCAGAGTGGTGAAGAGTCCATCCTCTCTCTCGAGGAGTGTGGTTCCAGAGCCCAAGCCGTGCGTAGAGGTGATCCCGACTATCTCTAGTCGGAACCTCTCAACCTCACGCACAATCTCAGGCTCCTTCCCCGCCAGCGAGGTGACATTCCACGTCCCTAGAGCTAGCTTCCGTGTCCAGGGATCGGGTTGTCGAGGCCCCCGCCTTCGACTGCTGCCCAATCCTCTCAGCACCGGCCCCTTACGGTCCCTCCTGCAGGTGGTGAGCCCACGGAAAGGTGGCCCCACGTCGCTCCTTCGGGCTGAGCCCGGCCGGACCCCGTGGGGGAAGCCCCGGCCTGGCTCCAGGGTGGGGCCCCGGCTGCTCCATACCGGGCGACGTCACGGTCCTTGATTTATTTTTTCTCATAAGGGTTTTTTTTTTTTAACCGCTCTTAATCTGACCCGTCGCCTAGGACCTGTTTGCCTTGGGAGACCCTACCAGGGGCATATAGCCCCGGACAACATAGCTCCTAGGGTCATTCGGGTACTCAAACCCCTCCACCACGTTAAGGTGGCAGTTCAAGGAGGAGACTAATTAGATATATTGAACTCAATTCCTGATTGATGTAATTGTATGATTATAAATAAGTCTGAACTGGTGAAAAGGAAAGAGTTGAAGCGTAGTCTGGCATCACTTGTTGAATAAGTAGCATTTAAAATGTTAAAATGTTTATAATGACTTGTGGCCAGCTATGTGTCTATGTGTAGAAGCTAGCTACTCTCCAACACTGATGCTTGACCATTGTCAGGGGCCAGAGATTGTGAAAATCACAGAATGATTTATTGAAATTACTGGCAATAATGAAAAAAACCTTATCATGAGGAAAATCTAAATAAATAAATAAATCAACAGGAAGAAGGTCAGACAATGTACACATTGCTAATTCTGGTTCCCTTTTAGGAACTCGAGCTTCGTCGAAAAAACTTTGGAAATGCGCTCCCTCGCGGCTCAGGTCCCAATCTCATTGAATCGAAGTGGCGCCGAAGGTCGCGGGGCTCGCAAGCCGACCTAGCAGAAGGCATAGAGACGGATGAGTCCTCCCCAGCCTCTCCTGCTGGGCCGAGCTCCCGTTCCCAGGGAAAGCACTCGCTTCAGCAGTTCCTTCTTCCTGCGCGTGTAACGCTGAGCTCTGTATTTCTCCCTCCAAGGAGGGAGAATGTTTGGATGCTAGCAAGCCCACGGACTCCTCACAGCCTGTGCTAGCTCCTGGAGGCTGTCGCTAAGCTAGAGATAGCTAGGCCCGATGAGAAGCGGAACCAACGCGTTCCCAGCAAGCTGGATGAGCGTTTCCTGTGGCTCACGGCACAACTTCCGCCCCGGGGCTTACCGTTCTTTCCCGACCTACACCCCTCGAGGTGTCTAGGTCCTGGGAGACCCCATATGCGGCCCGTACCTTTGCCCTGCATTCGTTATACACAAATATAGTTCAGGGAGTGCCCAAGGTTGAAGAGATGCTAGCTGGACACTAAAGGCTCCGGTATTGCCTACAAAAGCCACTTCGACTCTAGTAGGTAGGGCTTACGTGGCGGCAGGTCAGGCGAGAGTTGCCTCCACATGATGACTGTGTTGCAGGCATACCAGGCTGACCTGCTATGAGAGATGGACGAGGGATCCAGCGACCTAACCCTCAGGGTCACCAAGTTACGGCGCGGGCTGTAGGTCGGTCCATGTCAGCTCTAGTAGCCACAGAAAGGCTTTTGTGGCTCACCCTGTAAGCGGAGATTCTCGGCAGCGACAGGGCTTTCCTTCTGAACACCCCGGTGGCTTCTCCTGGCCTATTCACGCCGTAAGGGCGATCGCCGACAGGTTCAGGAGACCACAGCGGCATTTTAGTGGTACCTCCCCGCAACTCTCATGGGGCTGCTCGGCAGAAGCCCAAAATCGAAGGGGTCGGCCAACCTGAGGGTGGTCCTCTCCTCAAACAAACAGGCAGTGGTGCAGCGGCCCTGACAATCAGAGCGCCCTATTTCAGGGAGGGCAGTGTACACCTCTTTATACGGTGCCCGTACCTCCTCGACACTGCCAGGAGGCCAGACTGTTAGCTCTCCCACAAGACATGTCTCAGAGTGCAGTCTCCCTCCACCAGGTGACTCCTTCCATCCCCAATAGGAATAGAGGGGACCTGTGCCAGCTCAGGAAGCATTCACGGCTGCAGGGGATCTCCCCAGCTGTTCTGAGAGGGTCAGAAGCCAGCCTCGAGAGGCTGGTTCCCTGATCAGACCTCCGGACAGAGGAGGAGGCCAGGCTGTTAACTTTCCCACAAGATGTGCCTCATTGTGCTGCCTCCGTCCTGCGGGTGTCTCTCTCCATTCCCGCCCAAAAGATCGCTGCGGATGGAGGAGACCCGCTGCCTCTCAGGAGGCCCCAACGACTGCAGGGCATTGCTCCAGCCAATCTGAGAGGGTCAGAGACTGGGAGGGTCTCGAGAGGCTCGTTCTCCTAACTGATTTCCTGGCAGCTTGAGAAGGCCTGCCAGACGTATCTCAGTGGGTCCTGCACACAGTAGAGAGGGGTTACTCGATTCAGTTCGGGTCCTCTCCTCACCAGTTCAACGGGTTGTGTCCCACCATGGTGGATGCACCTTCACCAAGTGCATGAATGCGGCTCTAGCCCCGCTACAGCTTCAGGGCATCCACATTCTAAATTATATCAACGTTTGGTTGGTATTAGCTTGATCAGACCTTCAGGCGGTCCAGCATCGAGATATCATTCTTACCTATATGAAGGAATTGGGGTTAAGACTAAACGAAAAGAAGAGTGCACTTTCTCCAGTACAGAGAACCACCTTTTTGGGCATTGTGTGGGAATCGACCGTGCTGCGGGCTCAATTGTCTCCTGCCCGAAACGATGTCATCCTCACGGCAGTCAAGAGAGTAAAAGGCCAGTCACTTACTGTGAAGCAGTTCCAAAGGCTGCTTGGTCTCATGGCGGTGGCGTCCAATGTAATTCCACTTGGCCTCATCCATTTGAGACCCATCCAGTGGTGGCTCAGAGACAAAGGGGTCTCCTGAAAGGGCAATCCGTTATTATCAAGGTCTCGTGGCAAGCGCTTCGAGCCTTAGAAATCAAAGAAATCTCAAGGCCCCGTCCTGGGAGCTCCTTGTCGTCGCATAACGCTAACGACGGACGCATCCCTCACGGGGTGGGAAGAGGTCATGATTGGCTGCTCCGCCCAAGGTTGGTGGGACAAGTCACATCTCTCATGGCACATAAACTGCCTGGAGATGGCAGCCGTGTTCTTGGCACTGGAACACTTTCTCCGAGACCTGAGAGGTCACCACATGTTGGTCTGTACGGACAACACGTCGGTGGTCTCGTACATCAACCACCAGAGGGTCTCCAGTCTCGCCCCCTCTACAGGCTGGCCTGGCAGATCCTTCTATGGTCCCAGGGAAAACTCCTCTCGATGAGAGCAGTTTACATCCCAGGCCAGTTAAATTGGAGAGCAGACGCCCTTTCGAGCAAGGGCCGAGGTCCAGGGAATGGAGGCTCCACCCCGAGGTGGTGGCGCAGATATGGCAGAGATATTACAGAGCTCAGGTGGATCTGTTTGACTCAGGAGACTTCGCACTGTCCCCTCTGGTTCTCTCTTTCTCACCCTGAACCTTCCTAGCAGCTGGTCTCTCTACTGAGGTAGCAGTCCTCCATTCCAGAGCTCACTCCACGAGGAGGTTGTATGCCGCTAAATGGCATCTGCTCACCACGTGGTGTGAGCAACTGCCCGCTTGGTTCAGTTCTGGAGTTGCAGGAACAGTTTGGTCCATCAACCCTAAAGGTTTACATGTCCACTATCACGGCTTATTGTACCCCGGGGTGCAGGGCAGTCGCTGGGGAAACACCCCCTCGTGACACGTTTCCTACACGGCAACCGGAGACTGAGGCCCGGGATACAGCCCACAGTGCCTGTGTGGGACTTGACCGTTGTGCTGCCGGCTCTATCTGAGCCCCCCTTCAAGCCCTTGGCCGAGGTGGCTTTTAGGTATCTGTCGGTTAAGACCGCCTTTCTTCTGGCAATTATCTACCTTAAGAGGGTCAGGGACCAGCGCTTTTTTTTTACCCTAAACCGGGATATGTGCCTAAGGTGCCTGCGGCTCCCTCATGACCTGTCATTCTGCAGGCATTCTGCCCTCCTCCTTTCCTAGCCCCTGACCAGGAAAAGCAAAATCGACTGTGTGAGCACTGGACACATACCTCCACAGGACGAGTCCATGGAGGAAGTCGGAGCAGCTGTTTCTCTGCTATGGCCCTCATAGGAAAGGTTTTCCGGCTAATAAGCAGACGCTCAGAAGATGGATTGTGGATGCCATTTCTTCATGTTATGAGTCCTCTGGTCTTCCCACTCCCTTCAGAGTCAAGGCTCATTCCACCTGGGGTATGGCGGCCTTTACGGCCTGGGTTGCTGGAGTTTCTCTCTAGGACATTTGTAACTCTGCGAGCTGGTCCACCCCGCTGACCATTGCCAGGTTTTATGACCTCGACATCAGAGCCTCTCCCAGCTCCTCTGTCCTGCATGGCAGTTGTGTTTAGACACACTAGGCAGGGACTGGTCAGTATGTTGTGATTAGGCAGTCGTTCCCAAAGCGTTTCGACGCAGCACGAGTTCCTGAAAGGGAACGTCACTAGGTTACGTATGTAACCCTAGTTCCCTGAGAGAATAAGCTAATGCTAATGTCGCTACCATCACTCACCCGTTTTGTAGCTTCCTGTTTTTTTTTTTTTACCTGACTTTGCCCGCAGATGACGTCACAACTGCCTATTGGCCGGATTTGAGCATGAACACATGATTCAGAGCGTGAACAACGCGAGGCGTTCCCAAAGCGTTTCGACACAGCTCTTGTTCATTCAGGGAACTAGGGTTACATATGTAACCTAGTGACGTTTCTAATACAGATATCCAAACACAAGCATCAAGAAAGAAAGCAAACTAAACTAATACTTCACAATGTTCTACTGCAATGAGTGTGCTCATAGGCAGTATGTGGTCAGGAATCAGGTAACAAATAAGGTGTATGGAAGGTGTATGTAATTAGGCAGAACATTTTGAAAAATGGAATATAATGTGAATTTAAAATAGTCACACATTATAATGTACTTTTTGGGGACTGTCATTTCTTGACTTTTTTTTTTTGAGTGAAGAGTGGACAAATGTGCCATAGTGATGAGGGAATTGCTTTAAATTGTTCTGTGGTTCTTTTTATTTCAAACAGAATGCCTCATTTTGCTATTCTCATTCAGAAGTGGATTTAGCTCAATTAAAAACCTGCACTTCTAAATGACAAGGGATTTTTAATGAGCACAAATACACGATTCAAACTAAATTTCCTCAATTTTCTCTAACATTCAGTGTTTAACAGCATCTGTCAGAAAACAGCACATAGTACTTAGTCTAATTTTTGTCTCAGTCAAGCTCTGTTTTTTTACTTTCTGTCATAGAACTTATAAAAGATTTGTAATACTTTTCAACTCTGTTTTAGGGGCAAAAAAATGGTTTCAAATATTTGAACAATCAATAAACGGACCATAATGTATCTGCATATCTATCATTGATATCAGTAATATTATATAACACTGGCTGCACTGTATGATTTCAGAACAATGCTCATTTAGCTAGGTATATATAAAATGACAGCAACCTACAGTATTAAGATACAATACAAAAAGCATTAATAGGAAATTATAGGATGCTGTTAGTTTATAAGAATTATATATTATAACAATTAAGACTACAATATACAACCATTTTTGCTTTTAAACAATCATACATACCTTCTGCAAATCGTGTTGAAAATGATTATTTATTTATTTATTTATTTATTTATTTATTTATTTATTTTTAATTGTACTTTACAACTCATTTCACTTAAATTAGTGGAAAAGCTTTCAACATGCCATAGTATATATAATTTATACAACCCCAAATGCAAAAGTTTAAATAAAAGCAAAGTGCAACGATTTGCGAATCTTATAAACCCATATTTTTTATTTACAGTAGAACATAGAAAACATATCAAATAAGGAAATGTGCCTTTTTAAGAAAGAACAATTTTTATTTTTAATTTGATGGCTGTAACACTTAACTGACCAGTTGCTGAACTTCTGGGAGAAAAATGTTTTGGGAGAAGAGTCTAGCAGCTCATTAAACCTGGGTCTTCTTTGTTATATATTTTTTTCCTGATGAGGCAAAAGTTTTCAATTAGTTAAAGGTTTGAACCATGAAAAGAAGAGTTCAGCACCCAGACTTTTCTACTACAAAGCCATGCTGCTGTAATAGATGCAGTATACACACACACACACACACACACACACACACACACACACACATACATACAAATAAAATACATATTTACAGAACATTTCATTTCATTCAGAACCATTTTCTTAACCCACACTATAAATATGATAAATAAATCAGACCACAATGATTGCTAATGACATTTTTGGAAAATGTGAGAACCTATGGGAAGACTATGGATGCAATCTTTAAGAGAATATATACTGTATTTTGGCTTTAGGCTATGATCCAGAAATAGCCGCTGCAACAGAGTAGACAAGTAACGGCAACTCTGATAAATGAGCTGACAAATGCTGTTTGTGTAAGATCTTGACAGCAGTGTGAGTGCCTTATAATCCGCAATGGCGAGCAGGGAAAAACAGAGGCATCTAGCTGGACTGAGAGGTTCGCTGCCTGATGCTCTCTTTTGTGTCCAGAGGGACGAGCAGCAGCCCGTGGGACATGCAATGCATTTTTATTTAGTTGGCACAAAGAGAAAGCACGGGCATCTGCTAGCACTTCCTCAGTTAATCAGTACAAATCTTGTTCATCCAATGCACACTTTCACAGCAGTCCTAATCACAATATACTGTAACAATGTTTGATTATCGCTAATACTGTTCAGCATGAATCTCAGGAGCAAAGAAATACTGCTTTTCCCACATGGAAATTTTATATCAAACCACTCATATGTTGATGCTGCAACAGGAAAACTGGGTTCTGTTTGTTTTTAAAGCCCTGAAGCGACTTACCCATGCTAACATTGTAGACATGGTTTGTACGTGTACTGCTTCTACACCAGAGGTGTCTAAAGTCCAACCCTAGGGCCAAATGTGGCCCAAGGCCAAATGTTAACTTTTTTCATTAAGGCAGATTCTTATACTGCTGAAATGTTTAAAAATAGGTGAATAAAATATTATTCCTAACACTTAATATTATTTTATAATTTCTTTTTCTTCATTTTATTCCTATAATTTTTGTGGAGAAAAGTATTTATTTTTATTGTACTTATGGTGCTTCTCTTTAAAACACTACGATAGTATGTTGGTAGACCTGCTATAAAAATCATTTGGCAGTTCAGTTGGTGTTATTGCTTTTCTTCACCACTGACAGGTTGATTTATTATTTTTTTTCTTTCCATGAAATAAACCCAAATTTTGTTACGGCCACACTGTATGTGGATGATCTGCACCCTAATGTCATGGAGCCCATACTTGTGGAAAAAATTCATCCCTACAGAATGCAGTCACTCCATTTGGCTCTACAGGCACCTTACTTAACTACAGCTTGTGTTCATTTCCACCATTAAGTCTACAGCATTACAATTGTAAGTATATATTGTACAGTATTATAAATTGAAAGAACATAAGATAAAAGTGTTTCATACATTATTTCTGCATGTTATTGCAGTTCACAGCCTAGATGTATAATGATAAAACTTTTAGCTTCATTTTATGTATATAGTTATATTATGCAACCTATATGGTTTGGTTTTGTTAAAGATATTATGATTTATTTATTTTTCTAACATAAATATTTCAATTAATACCTTTTTGTCTTTGAGATTAAGCAAATTACCAGAAGGACACCAGGTATTTTCATGGAAGTGATTAGGTGTCATTTATTTTTATTCCCTCAACTGAGCAAGTAACAGAAATGCAGATTTTGCACTCCTTATAGGGTGGCCCATGTGCATCATGTGGTCACAGAGGAATATATCTCTGAGGAAGACTGGCATTGAAAATCAGTTCATCAAGACTATTCTTTAAGAAGATCTGCTCATAAAGAGTTCAGGCTCTGAACATTGAATCTGTGCACTATAATCAGTATTTCTTATTACTTTTTGAGGCCCTGCATTAGTTTTTCATAAATTCTACATGTGGTACGTATGACGTGTCTCTCCGGGTATGAGAAGAGATCTAATGTTTTGGCTATGTCCCACTTTTGGTCTACTGTAGAGCCTATAAAATTTATGAAAATGCATTATAACTATGCAATGTGCAAGTTATGTTACATTATTATTTTTCACCGGCCTGGGTATTTTTCAAATGCCAAGGTTTTTTCCTTCTGACGTTTATGGAAATATTTATTTTGTTAGTAAATTAGTAAATATTTAGTTACTGTACTTAAGTAGAATCTTCAGGTGTAAGTACTTTACTTCACTATGTTTTGGACAACTTTTTACTTTTTACTTATTAAATTTTTTACACAAATATCTGATTTTGTACATTGCATGTTTTCGAACCAGACTCATTACTTTAGTTTTAATCTATTTTGTGACATGATCAATATTTTTATTTTCATTGCACACTGCCCTCAACCTATTTCATGTCATTGTGTGGCTTTTTCAACCTACCATTGGTGTATCATTCACTGGCTATTACACACCACAGCTGTAGGCTAGCCCATGAAGCTAACAATAGTCAAGGCACAAGGCAACAAGAAGTTTGTTGCCTTGTACCTGAGAGATGTAAACATGACTGAGAATGTCTCTAGGTTACGACCGTAACCCTAGTTCCCCGAGGGAACAAGACGCTGCGTCGAAACGCTATGGGAACGCCCCTGCGTGACCGCGCTCTGAACCACGTGTGTAATCTGACCAATAGGCGTTTGGGACGTGATCAGCGGGCGACGTCGCGTAAACAGGAAGCTACAAATGGCTGCGAGATGGACAAGACGCTAGCTCCTGCGAGAGAAGGTAAGCGCCGCAGGGATTCAGGGAGTGTGGCACGGAGACGCAACGTCTCGTTCCCTCGGGGAACTAGGGTTACGGTCGTAACCTAGAGATGTTCCCCTTCAGGAACTCGAGCTGCGTCGAAACGCTATGGGAACGAGTGTCCAATCACGCCACACTAACCAGACCCTGCCTAGAGAGTGAGGGCCTCGGCACCAGCACGTAGGACAGAGGAGCCCGGGGTGGCTCTGAGGTCAAGGTCATAGAACCTGACAAAGGTCAGCGGGGTGGACCAACCCGCAGCGTCACAGATGTCCTGGAGTGACACTCCAGCGGACCAGGCCGTAGAGGCCGCCACACTCCGGGTGGAGTGAGCTCGGACCCCGAGCAGTGCGGGGAGGCCAGAGGACTCGTGAGCCGACACAATCGCATCCACTACCCATCTGCTCAAAGTCTGCTTATTGGCCGGGAAACCTTTCCTGTTAGGGCCGTAGCAGACAAGCAGCTGCTCCGACTTCCTCCACGGACTCGTCCTGCGGAGTTAAGTGTCCAGCGCTCGCAAATCCAGTACTGTCGCTCCTGTTCGGGGGCTGAGAATGGAGGAGGGCAGAATGCCTGCAACACGACAGGACGTGAGGGAGCCGAAGTCACCTTAGGTACGTACCCAGGTTTCGGATAGAGAAACGCTCTGGCCATGCCAGGGGCAAACTCCAGGCGAGACGGGGCCACGGACAGAGCCTGCAGATCCCCAATCCTCTTCAGGGAGGAAATCGCCAAGAGAAAGGTGGTCTTAATAGACAGAAACCTAAGGGCCACATCGGCTAAAGGCTCGAAGGGGGGCTCAGATAGAGCTGCCAGCACAACTGCCAGATCCCAGACAGGGGACTCAGCCTCCGGGTGCCATGGAGGTAACGTGTCACTAGTGGGTGCCTACCCAGCGACTGCCCCGCAGGCGGGGTGCCATATGCCGCGATGGCGGACACGCAAACCTTCAGGGTCGAAGGGGGTAACCCTGCCGCAAACTGTTCCTGTAAGAACTCAAGAACCGAACCGATCGGGCAGTTAACAGGTTCCAGGCCATGGTGCTCGCACCAAGACGTGAACAGTCGCCATCGTGCGGCGTACAACCTCCTCGTGGAGGGAGCTCTGGAGTGGAGAAGGGTTTCTCCTACCTCGGTAGAGAGACCAGCCGCTATGAACTGTGCCCCTTCAGGGGCCACAGCCACAGCCTCCACAACTCTGGGCGGGGGTGAACCAGGGTTCCGCCCGCCTGTAAGAGGAGATCCCTCCTGGGAGGAATTTCCCAATTTTCCCAATTTCCTTGAGTAGGGACACCAGATCCGCAAATCATGGTTTGCCCGGCCAACGAGGCGCTACCAGGAGGAGACGGACTCCGTCCCGGCGAACTCTCTCCAGAACTCCAGGGAGCAGTGCGATCGGGGGAAAGGCGTACAGGCGTAGCCACGGCCACGACTGTACCACGGCATCCAGACCTAACGGGGCTGGGTGAGAGAGAGAGAACCAGAGGGGACAGTGCGAGGTCTCCTGGGTCGCAAAAAGATCCACCTGGGCTCTGTAGAACCTCTGCCATATCAGCTCCACCACCTCGGGGTGGAGACGCCATTCCCAAGGCCTCGGCCCCTGCCTCGACAGGGTGTCTGATCTGACATTCAACCGTCCCGGGATGTAAATGGCCCTCAAAGAAAGGAGCCTGTCCCGAGACCACAAGAGGACCGCTCGCGCTAACTTGTACAAGGGGCAAGATCGGAGACCCCCTTGGTGGTTGATGTACGAGACCACCACAGTATTGTCCATGCAGACCAATACATGGCAATCTCTCAGGTCCGGGAGGAAGTGCTTTAACCCCAAAAACACTGCCATCATCTCCAGGCCATTTATGTGCCACGAGAGACGTGGGCCGCTCCACAGACCCTGGGCGGAGTGGCCGCTCATGACCGCTCCCCACCCCGTGAGAGAAGCGTCCGTCGTTAGCGTCACGCGACAACACGGAGTCCCCAACACGGGGCCACGGGACAGAAACGTACGGTCTTTCCACACATCCAAGGCTTGAAGGGCACGCCGCGAGACCTTGATAGTACGATGCTGGTTTCCCCTGAGGGACAACCCCCTGCCCCGGAGCCACCACTGGTGGTGCCTCATGTGCAGGAGGCCGAGCAGAATTATGCTGGACGCCGCTGCCATGAGACCCAGCAGCCTCTGGAACTGCTTCACAGTGAGTGGCTGGCCTTCCCGCATTATCCCGACAGCGGTGAGGATGACCTCGACCTGAGCAGGCGACAACCGTGCCTGCATCCTGGTCGCGTCCCACACCACGCCCAAAAAGGTGGTTCTCTGTGCTGGAGAAAGCACGCTTTTGCTGGTGTTTAGCCGAAACCCAAGCACCTTCATGCAGACGAGGACAACATCTCGATGCCGAATCACCTGGCGCTCCGAATGAGCCAGGATCAACCAATCGTCAATGTAATTTAAAATGCGGATGCCCTGGAGCCGCAGCGGGGTCAGTGCTGCGTCGACGCATTTCGTGAAGGTGCGGGGCGAGAGTGCTAGGAAGATCTAGAATGGGACGCAACCCGCCATCCTTCTTCGGAACGACGAAGTACGGGCTGTAGAAGCCTGACTCTTGAACCGAGGCTGGAACCACCTCGATGGCCCCTTTCCCCAGGAGTGTGTGCACTTCTCGTTCCAGGACCAGAGCCTGCTCGGGTCCCACCAGGGTGGGACACATAGCGTTGAAACGGGGAGGAGAGGACGCGAACCGAATCGTGTAACCGCCCTCTATAGTCCGCAGGACCCACCGGGAGACTTCTGGCAGCTCCTCCCAAGCTGCCAGAAAGTTCCTCAGGGGAACCAGCCCCGAGGGGCTGGCCTCTGACCCACTCAGAGCAGCTGGGGCGGGGCCCTGCAGCTGATGACACCTCGTGAGAGGCGGCGGGTCTCCCCCATCCGTACCGAGACTTTGGGTGGCACATCCTGTGGCAGAGCCAACGGCCCGGCCTCCTGGTGGTGCAGGGGAGGGATGGGCACCATAGCGTGAGGTGTACACCGTCCCCCTGACCGTAGATCATCAGGACCACAGCCCGTTTGTTGGAGGCGAGGGTGACCCTCAGAGATTGGAGTGGTGACGCTCGGAGAACGGGTGGTGACGCTCTGTTTCTGGGATTCGCGGTGCCCGGAAGGACCGGGCTGGGGCTGCCGCCGACCAGCCCCACGACCAGCCCCACCGACTGCTTTTTAGACTCCTGGAACCTGTTCACATCACATCTGTTCACGTCACAGCATCGCCAAACAGTCCAGGAGGAGCCATCAGTGCGTTCAAGAGCACAGCTCGATCCTTGTCTGGGGGGGTCAGACAAGGTGAGCCACAGATGCCTCTCTGTGGCCACCAGGGCCGCCATGGACCGACCAACGGCCCGCGCCGTGTGTTTCGTGGCCCGAAGGGTTAAGTCGGCAGCGTGACGGAACTCCTTAATATCAGCGGCCCCGGAGCTAAGTCCCTCATCCAAATCACGTAGCAGGTCAGCCTGGTATGCCTGTAACACACCCATGGTGTGGAGACAACCCGCAGCCTGACCTGCTGCCATGTAAGCCTTCCCTACTAAAGCCGATGTAGCACGTAGCGGCTTAGTAGGGAACACCGCAGCCTTCAGTGATGATGCTACACTAGGAGAGAGATAGCGTCTGGCTAGCTACCGCACGCCTTAGCCCCATCCACGTTCGCGTAGAGCGAGGAGTGGTGAGAAGAAGTACGCGCTGAGTACGGGGTTTCCCAGGATCTGGCCACCTCGGTGTGCAGATCGGGAAAAAACGGCAGGCCCCGGCGCCGAGGAAGTGACACAGAACGCAGAAAACGCTCATCCAGCTTACTGGGTGCGCGCTGTTTCTGCTGCTCCACTGGCCAAGCTAGATCCAGCTTAGGTACGGCTCGCGTCACGACCTCGAGGAGTTCCTCGTACAGCACAGGCTGTGAGGAATCCACGGGCTCGCTACCATCCATCAGCTCTCCTTCCTCGGAGGGAGAGGCATGTAATGCCGCGCTGCTTGCACCGGGAGAAGAAGCAGCCATCGGGCCTGCTTCTCCGAGAGAGCAGGAGGCTGGAGGACTCTTCCGACTCCAACCCCGCTGTTATATTGGCCTGCGCCTGTCCGCTGTGCCTCAGCGAGAGCGGGACCGGAGCCGTGAGGGAGAGAGCTCTTCTCAAAGAGCGCTCTCCGGGAGCGAATCGTGCGCATAGCCATGCGGCTACAATGCGAGCAATCGACTCCCTCGAGAGCCGATTGTGCATGCTCCACTCCCAGGCAAACAACACACCGATTATGCGAATCCTTACCGGTAATAAAATGCGGACACAGATGAACACACTTGCGGTAATTCTGTCTGCCAGCCATCACTCGATCAGAAAAACACAGCGAAACAGCGCTTACCTGAACGAGCAGAAGCTAGCGTCTTGTCCATCTCGCAGCCATTTGTAGCTTCCTGTTTACGCGACGTCGCCCGCTGATGACGTCACGTCCCAAACGCCTATTGGTCAGATTACACACGTGGTTCAGATCGCGGTCACGCAGGGGCGTTCCCATAGCGTTTTGACGCAGCTCGAGTTCCTGAAGGGGAACAGAGACATCATCATCTGTTCTCTGTTTGTGTTCTATTGTATATGTTGGATGTTTAGCTGGGATGCATTCATTAGGTAACAAATTTTAAATTCTTTTGCATTAATATATTAATATGGTGCGATGGTCAGTTACAAGTGTGACACTAAAACAGGTAGTAATAAGTACATGTCAGAGCCCAAACTTTGTACTTTAACCTGAGTGCAAAAGTGTAATCAGTACTTTTGAAACATGAGTTATCATATAGAATAAGGAGAAGTCCAAATATTTTAGAGTCGTAAAATTTAAGAAGCCCGAGGACATGAAGAGGGTGAGTGTACATTGCTGCCAAGTGTACTAGAGTACAACCTTGTTTAAAGTTTCCTTAAACCAGGAAAACCTGTGAGTGAGTTTGAGTGTGTTTGTGTGTAGGCTGTGGCTGAGATGAATGAAAAGAAGCTGGACAGCAAGCAGGGGTACATGAGCACACACTAAAATAGAGAAAGACAGAACTCAACCACAAGTTGGAGCAGGAAAACACACACACACACACACACACACACACACACACACACACACACACA
>JAAIIK010000003.1:9392765-9417545 GCA_014706435.1 Silurus glanis
ACACACACACACACACACACACACACACACACACACACACACACACAGGGTGTTGACTACATCTTCTCTGTTGTAATGTTGGACCTCTATATGTAGACAATTGATGACTGATTAGATGGCAAAAGTCTGCAAAACTTCACAATTTAAAACAATCACATTGCAAAGGTCATTTACACCCAATCCCTACATTATTTTATTATTTTTCCAATAGTTTGTGTTCACTTCATCTTGTTGAATCTGGAGGGTATTTATATTAAGCTTTCTCAGTGCTAATCTTTCCTCATTGTTAGCATGTTTGATATGTCTTAACATGTGTCCTCCTGTCTCCTACATGTGATCATAGGGATGTCCGCTGCCAAGGATTTGGCTTTCTGCATTTTTTTGGATAACCACGAAGCCATAAAGGCGATGAGAGACATGCAAGGTATGGGGCAGAAAGCTGGTGCATGTAAATGTGTGGCTTAATGCAAAGAGGAACACCAGGGTTGCCTTGCCCGTCACAACAATCAGGTTAAAACCGCACTAAAAATCTATCACCCACATCACTTCCATGCTACAACGTGAACAAAATTACATCAAAATTACAAAAAGGCCAGGTCACATATGACTAAGAGGTTTATAATACAACTACTTCAAAATCTGTTCCAGAGACAGATTCTGTGCCAGCTGTAGAAAGATATCTAGCTGTAGAAAGTGTCCCAGGTGTAGACACCATTCCATCAGTAAAAAAATCCCAGTTCTAGTTCCAGTTCCAAGTGCAGCTGAAACATGTATAGCAACTGTGAGCAGAATGCTGCAAGACCAGGAGACACCAGTAAAAACAAACAAGGTGAAATGCTAAAATAATAATCTATGATACCCATGTTTCGACCAGCTCAGAAACAACTGTTTACATATTGGAGTACACCACCAGCCAGAAGATGACCAGATCCAGATGGCACCTGATTTTCACACTCATATGCATGCATGAATTATGAACTGGGTTTGTCCACGTAGAAGCAAAATTCCTCCTACCAATCCCTCATCACTTTTGTGTGTTCCATTGTGTGTAGGTGGATAAAATGGTCTGGGGAGGACCTTAATGTAAAAATGGACGTGCTGATAACAGGTATGAAAATGTGATACACACACATACTTTTTATTTAAATATGATTCAAAAACATACTACATTTATTTATTGATTTCTTCATTTGCTTATTTATTTTTCTATACCCAACATAGTGAAAATAATAATGTGTCCTCGGTCATGATTGTTATTTCAATTAAAATTCTGCCATAATTTTTTTTTTTCATAATTCATAATCTAGTATAAAATATTGTAAGTATTAACTGAGAAGAATGTTAAAAAGAATTGTGGTTTATATGCAGGGAAGAGTGAAATTTAAACATCTAAATAATATTTTTCTCAAGACCAACAACATGAATACTAACCTTCTGAACAAAACTTCATTCACTTAAGTGATTAAGTTGAAAGTAGCTGATAAATAAAGAATAAAAGAATAAAGCCATATCTTTTGGAGAGTTTTTGACATTAACTGCTCTATTCCAGCTAGGCACAATTTGAATGCCATTGCTTGATTCATATGCTGCTGATGTTTTTCAGAAAAGGGGAAATATTCTTCATAACTTGCCTTGAGTAATCTGAGGATAGACTTCCTGAAAAGACCATGAGCAATCTGAAATATCTAAAATAAACAAAACTTGGATCATAATTCACCCATCATCTTGCTGGATAAGTTAAGTAAACAATTACAAATTATATATCTTATTATTTAATAGCTTAGCTGGTAGTGTCTGTTTTAAATAACACATTTTCCTAAGCCAGGGTTGTCCAAAGTCTCACCTCACGTGTTGCATCCTCTCTCATATTTTGTTCTGATACTTCATGTTTAAAAGAGTATTGGTTTGTAATCATAATGCACTGTGTGCTTATGTGTAATGTATTTGAAAGCCAGCATAAAAAAACATTTCTGATGCTCTTCCTAGGACCTTATGGAATTGCTCTAACCTCCCATAAACATGCAGGTTTATTGACTACACTAAGGTGCCCATATGTGCAAATGAATATGTAAAAGTGTGTGCTTATGCTGCTCTGCTGTGGGCTGGTGTAAGTATTTCCTCTACAAGCATTTCTGGGGGAGGTGCCAGGCCCCACCATGACCCTGACTGATACAGCACTTACTGACATTGAATGTACAAATGCACTAATTGTACAGTACAGTACTTATGCATGTTTAAATTGTAGATGTTTATGCTTGCTTATGTTCACTAAAACATATTATATGAAGTTTTCCAGTACTGTATGCTGAAAGACAGCCCCACATCATGATGTTCCCACCTCCAAACGTCACTGTTAGTATGGTGTTTTTGGGGTAATGTGCAGTGCTATTTGTCCTCCGAACATGGTGTATTATGGCATCCAAGAAGTTCAATTTTTGTCTCATCTGACCAGAATATATTCGCCTAGTATTTCATAGGCTTGTCCAAATGTTGTGTAGCAAACTTTAAAAGAGCTTCAACATGCTTTTTGTTCAGCAGTGGCGTTGGAGCGGTTAAATGCATTACTTATTGTTTTCTTTTAAACAATCGTACCTGCTTATTCCAGGTCTTTCTGAAGCGCTCCACAAGTGGTCCCTGGCTCTTGGACAACTCTTTTGATTATTCTTTTCACTTCTCTGTCAGAAATCTTGCGATGAGCAACCAGTCATGGCGGGTTTATGGTGAAATGTTCTTTTTACTTCTGAATTATGGCCTCAACAGTGCTCACTGTAACCAATGCCATCAGTATATTTTGCAGCAATAAGGTCGCGAAGCTCTTGAGAGAGCTCTTTGCGTTTACCCATCATGAGATGTTTCTTGTCTGACACCTTGGTAATGGGACACTTTTATATAGGCCATTAGTTGGGACTAAATCAGCTAATATTAATTGGCACTGACAAGGGGCAGGATTGCTTTCTAATTACTGATTGATTTCAGCTGGTGTCTTGGCTTTCCATGCCTTTTTTCACCTTCCTTTCTTCAGGTGTTCAAAACTTTTTCCCTGTATCATAACACATTATTACACACATCATAGTTTATGGACATGTATGGTTTGATTTCTTTGTATGTGGATTTTGCATGGGTTGTTACCAACATATGGTAAATTTCATGTCAGTAGCAACTTTAGAAAAATATTTAGTGAGATAAATGGTGACGTGTTTAAAACTTATTTTACCTGCTGTATGTATGTATGGATGGATGGATGGATGGATAGATATTTTTAATTTTATCTTTATGTTTATACTTAGTTATACTTTATACTTGTATTATACTTTTAATACTTATTTTTATTAATTTCATTTTTTATATTCTATTTTAATTTACATGTTAGACAGTCATAAAAAGCATTTCACTACATGTCGTACGCTGTATGAATGTGTATGTGACAAATAAAATTTCACTTGGAGCCCGTACATGGCATGTAACTGACAAGCTGTGGATCAAGTGTGTGAACGTGTGATAGATTGTATTGCTATTGTGCAAATGCTATTCAGATTACACTGATTTGAGCATATCTTCAATCGTATGTTGACGCACAATTTCAGAAGGGATGGAATTGAATGTCACGCATGATTGGGATCATGCATGTTTAATATATTAAGTACATGGAGAAATAAAGAAATGCATGACTTTTCATTAATTTTAAATCAACAGTAGGTCAGTGTGCAGTAATGAGAGTCGGGATGTAAAGGGTTCGGGGCTAATTAAAGATTATTCAGACAGGTAAAAAAAAAAAAACCTGATAACCCATTAGGCAACTGAACATTATTATGAGATGTATTGTTTGAAGAAGAAATCACATCTCATTGCAATGAAAACTGGCAACCAGACACAGACACAACAGGGTTAAAATAGACATACTAGTCAAGGGCTTAGTAGAAAACACGTGAGTACAAACAGGAACTAAGTGCATGTGACAAACAAAAACATGTGACATTAAGCATGAGAGCAGCATTTGTAGTGCTTTGAACTGTGCCACATGCAAGTCTCTCTTAATAGACTTGAAAAATAATCATCAAGCTCATCATCAATCACAAAGCAAACACATTTAGCATTTAAAGCAAATCCAATTCCATTAACAGAATCCCAGACTAACTCAGGGATGGCATCCAGTTGAGAACTTTGGATATTTAATACCCAGGGTGATTTGTAGGGTCACTTCAAATGAGTAACATGGCTGTACAGAAAGTTTTACAGTCAGTTGATCTATAATGGCAAGTTAAATCATTAATAGGATTAAGTAAATCCTAGCCTCTGTATGTTGGTGACTAATCAATAAATATAGTTCCTCTACGACTGAATCACACAGGGCATGAACGGGGGTTTAACAATGTTCCTAATTTAAGCTATTTAGGAAACACAACCACCATATGTTCATGGACCTTTTTGTGTTTGGGTGTATGAATGTGTGTGCACAAGACACTTTTTTCTCTCTGTGGCACTTTGATCTCTGTGGGTATTTACCAGCACAGCAAGAAGTCATTCAGAGCAATAAATGAAATAAAGAGCGTGATCATCAGACTCTTCCCAGGGTTTGACATCAATTAGAATTATTTACACAGAGAGCAGCCGAAACCCATCAAAGCAATCAGTATTAAAGTGCTAGTAAAGCACAGCACTGGGTGTTCATGAAAGATGAGGAAACTCTCTGCAATGTCAGACCTTTGTTTTGTTCTCGGTTTCAACCCTCACTCGAGCAATCAGACCCAAAGAACTTATTGCCTTAGTTTTTTTTTTTTTTTTTTTGTTATAAATGCCCCACTTTCATCTGCTTTGTCAGCTATCACATTTGAACATTTCATCTCCAAGAGTTTTCGCTTTGTATTGTAGTACCAGATAATCCAAAATCCCATGATTAAAGACTCATCTCATTTAGCATTGATGTAGATCATTTTCACAGCTCTGACAAGCCATGGGATTTCAAGTTGGCCATCATAAGAAAATTAATAGAGAAAATATTTCAGCATACAATATATATAATATGATATTATATGAAAAGCTATAATCTAATATCAGTGGCTTGACAATTAAACTGTTAGGGATGTTCCATGCATTATATAACCAAGTCTCATCGATAGGATAATAAAGATGTGGGGCCACACACACACACACACACACAGGTGCAAATGAGATATATAAAAAGATACATAAAGAAATATATTTTATATAAAAGAAATGGCACACAGAAAAGCTTACAGTTCTGTACAATTTGTATTTCAACTAAACTGTGTGTGCTCAGCATGTGTACTTTAGGTTTTAAACCATGGGCTTTGTTTGGGGGGGGGGGGGGTTTAAACAATAAAATGACTGCA
Organism: Silurus glanis; assembly: GCA_014706435.1. Classification (NCBI taxonomy): domain Eukaryota; kingdom Metazoa; phylum Chordata; class Actinopteri; order Siluriformes; family Siluridae; genus Silurus; species Silurus glanis. The sequence continues at coordinate 9,398,117 of JAAIIK010000003.1, forward strand.
GGTACTGAAATGGCTGGTTTGAATATTCCAAAAACTACCGATCTCCTAAGATTTTCAGTCCATAAGGTTTACTCAGAATGCTGTAAAAAATATCCTTGTTGATGAAAGTGATCAGAAGAAAATGGCCAAATTGGTTCAATCTGAAAAGAAGGCTATGGTTACTTAAATACCTACTATTCACCACCATAGCTAGGAGAAAAGTCAGAGATTACATATTTCCCCATTCAAATGATTGATGTGAATATTATATGAAGAGCTTGACCTGTATATCTACATGATGTTATGTACTGTGCAGCTGCCACATGATTTTCTGATTGGATAATATGCAATTGTACAGGTGTTCCTATTATTGTCCAGTAAATTTGAACATTGATATACTGTATATATTTAATGAAAAAAAAACCTGCCTCTCTCCCGATTTATATATTATAAAAGATTTACATTACTACATGGAACGCCTGTATTTGGTCAGTTCCCAAGGCTCCAAAACACAAACACAGGGACATATACATCACCCATATGTTTGACATACTATACAAGAAAAATTGAATAAACTTTGATATTCATGGATTTTTCTTTTCTTTTCAGAGGAATAGAAAATATTTCTCTGGGGTAATGAGAGTAAAAACAGAACATATGTCTTATATTAAAAAAATAAAAATGCTCAAAAGAACACTTAAATTCTTTAATTTTTCACACACACGCGCACACACACACACACACACACACACACACACACACACACATATATATATGGTCTGAATTAAGTCTTTAACATTCTTAAAGACTATGATAAAGACTAAGTCACAGTGTTTAATTTACAAGATTAAGGTCATATAGGGTTCTCTGATGAACTGTTGTGCATTAGGGCTTGAAACATATTGCACACTGTGTGAGGTGCAAATTGCAGTTTAAAACCAAAAGCAAATTGAATTGACTAATAGGAAATACAAATTCAATAACAGAGAGATAAATGTCTTAATGTCTCAAGTTCTTGAAGAAGGCTTGTGTCAGAACAAGTTAAACAGTGTAGAGGACTTTAATGCAGCTGATATTCCATTAGACTCCTAATTTGTTTTATCCTAATGAAAAAGGCCGCTGTGTACAGAATAAACTATTCTGTTTAACAAGTGTGCAATTGAACTGCAATCATTTGTCTTGTGGTTGAAGGTGAATCCTATAACATTTAAAACAGTGGCCATGTCACAAATATCCTGTTTACTGTGTTAAAGTTCCTAGTTATATTTAAGAAAATGTACACTACACAGATGGGTGGAAAAATAGAGACAAATATGTTTTTGTAAGGTGTTGGGCCACCAGAACAGCTTCAGTGTGCCATCAATTCTATACGCTTTCCTTAAATTGTACTTGAGCTAACCTTTTTTCTAAAAATGTATTCAACCAGTTGGAGTTAATGATTGTGGTGGAAAGTGTTGCCTAACACGTCAGCCCAAAATCTCCCACTGTTGTTCAAATCTAGCAAGGGAACGTACGCTTTACATAATTTTTATCCTCTTCAAACTATTTATTGAGGCTCCCTGGACTGCGCATGGAAGCCTTTTTTAATTCGTAATTTCTTACCGATATGATATGGCCAAGCTTGCAGGACAGATAGTATTAAAATATCAACCTACATTAGCAGGTCAAAAGTAGTCCAGTACCGTTAAGGGAGTTCTGTGGTTGTAGTGCTCGAAGCATTAAACTAATTTACAGTTTTTCTTTTTTTCAAAGGCAAAAAAGCACAAAACTGCCATTGAATTATTTTTTAAATCAGGCATACTTCACATTACTATGCTGGTACACCTATTTTGTACAGTACATAGCATACAAGGTTTTTTCATACTGCATACAGACTCTTGAAAATTTCAACCTATAAATGATTGCAAACTGCTTTGTCTTTCAGGTACTTTAGGACTAGGTCACAAAGGGGTGTATGACTAATGAATCACATAGAGTAACTCTCTGAATAATGTAAGGACATAAACCATGTAGGCGTCTCTGAATAGCATGAGGGGGTGAATCACATAGCATTCCCAGAAGGATGTACACTCTATGGCTAAAAGTTTATATATACATTATTATCATACCCATATTTGCTTGCTGAACATTCTGTTCCATTGTTTAGTTTTCCTTTGCTGTCATTTATTCCTCTCTTCTTGGAAAGCTTCTTAATAGTTTTTTTTTTTTAGAATGTGTTTGTGGGGATTAGTGATCATTCAGCTACAAAAGCATTAATAAGGTCAAATGAGCGAGCTTAGGGTACAATGTTGTACTTTGTACTGTACTGTGCAAGAAAGTTCAGTATGGTTAAGGTCAAGTATTTGTGAAAGACACTCTAGATCTTCCACACCAGCTTTGACAAATCATGTCTTCATGGAGCACACTTTGTGCACAGGGACCCCATCATCCTGGAACAGGTTTGAGACCATAAGTTCCAGTAAATGGAGAATGTAATACTACAGCATACAAAGACATTTCTACACATTTGTGTGCTTCAAATTTGTGGCAATTGTTTGGAGAACCACTATTTTTGAGTGTAATGGTCAGCTGTCCACACAAAAATAATTGGCAATGTAGTATACAATAACAATAATAATAAAAACAATACAAAAGTATCTGAAAACAGTACCCATAAAAAAGAAGGATAAGACCGATAATGATACTTAAAAACATCTCATCAGCTCACAGTGATAACCACAGCATTAAAAACCAGGTCCCTTACAGAACACCAATCATTTTACTCCCAGTGAGGGGCATATTCTAATATCACTGCTTATTCACTGTGCCCTTATGCAAAACACCTCAGGTGTGTAATGAAAAGCTAACACAGGAAAAAGGCCTCCCCCTGTTTGATTTAATTTTATGTGTATATATAACTACCATTTTAAGTGTAGAGCTTTAGTTTGTGCATTTAAGTGCAAGCATGGGTTTGGGTTTTGCCAGCTAGTCATGCTCTTCAGGCAGCCTTGGGAACTGTGTGTAATTGAAATGTCATTGGTGGCTGACTGGAGCTGGACTAGGGAGCAGGCATTAGGCATGCCTGAACGACTGGAGGACAGTCAGTTTCATACATGGCATCCAGCAGACCAGACCTTGCCTCTACAGCCCACTTCCACACATAGTCTGACAAAGATTAATGATGGATCATAAGGAGACAAAATGTAAAATAAGTGCTTGGTTAAATAAAGGATTTATAGGATACACTTCTCTTGTGCAGGGCCTTTCGGTTTTCGGCCAAGTTGTGTGGCAATGAAAAGCAAAACCCGTGTACAAAATAGCATGTGCAAAAGTCGCATATGAAAACGAAACCTTCGTTTGCATATTTATTTACTGAGAAACCCTATTTCGTGTTGTAATGAAGCAATTGCTGGTTGAATGCCACTTTATTTATTCAGTGAACTTTTCCTAAATAATTTTGTGTGATGTTTACTGATGTGTAGATATCTTACTTTATATGCATTAGATGAAGCAATCATAGAATCGAAGACGTTGACCTCAGTAGATTCATAAATACTCTGATTAAAAGCACAATTAAGCACACACAAAGAGCAAGAGAGAGAGCGAATGAGAGCGAGAGAAGGAGGAGAAAAAGGGCACTTGGTTCAGTGAAGCCTGAAAGAGCAGCAGTAACAGCAGACTGGCTGCTTGTCTAGCATGGCTCAATCATGTTAACCGAACCATTTATCTCCTGTAATTGGATGATTTAGCTTTACTATTAAAGGAGTAGGCAGCATTATAAAATAATATCATACACATTTATAATTCACATTTCTGCAAGAGCAATGATGAGAAAGAAACACATGCAAATATGTGCTCATGGCTTTAAATTACATTATTATTTGTCTATCTCCCACAAACAATCTTTAATCAGTATACATATCATGGTAGTGCCAGATTATAGAAATGGCCAGAAATGTCTCGATTAAGCACGAGAGTAATGCCATCATTCTTTTAATGTGAATTGAAACCAAGAAATCATTTTTTTTTTTTTTTTTTTACTGTATGAGTCAAACATTCTAGATAGTGCCACCATAATAGAAGGAGATTTATGACGACAATCATTTCCAATTACATAGTTTCACCCCTAACATTACGGCAAACTATTAAAAAAGTCACAAAATATACGCGTATCCTTTAACATGCCCTTCAAATAGCCATTACAGAACCAAATTAAAAGGAAGTTAACTTTTATGGACATTATAATTTAGCACAAGACACCTTATGTTTCCATTAGAGACAGTTGATCAAAGTTGAGCGGCTAACAACACCTAAACTTTTACTTGTATTTTCCATCATCATGCATGCTCACAGGTCAAGATAAGTGTAGGGGAAATACACTTAAAAAATTAATGACTTTTTAATGATTGCATAAATTGTTCTGTAATTAAATGGAAATCAAGTGCAAAAAATGTCATCGCCTGTGTGGGTTTTTTTTTTTCTACAGAATAAAAGCATCGGTTTTATACAATTTATGAATTCAACAAATAAACCAATTAATAAGAAAGTACATGGATATATTTGGTACATACATCTGAGATGATATAAATGTCGCTTGAGGAATACAAGGGATATAGGGCTTTTTAAAAAAAATAATATTAGAATATATTATAACATTATAATTGTATTATAATCATAATAATAATATAATTATATTGTTTTTCTGTAGCAAAAGTGTATAAGACAGCAGTTTTTGGAGTTAGAGTTGACAGTCATCCCTCTAGAAGCATACACAAAATACTCCCTCACTACACTGACCAGCTTCTTTACCAGTCACTCTGGTGTTTCTCGTATATTACTACTGTTATTCTGTGGTACTAAATTTCTTAATGAACAAGCTATGTTGTCAAAATGCTTCAGTATTGCATTTGCCTTTATAATCTTTATAATGTTCAAATCTTTATAATGTATTTCACAAATACAACAATTTGCAGCCAGAGAACTATTTTCAAAATTGATGCAGCGTCCATCGATGCAGCAGAATTGAGAAAATACTGTAGCAAACCGACATTTAAACACACATGAACCATCTACTGATTTATCAAAAGTGGAATGCTAATTGCACCACCCATTAGTAAACGTAGGAACCCCTACTGGTAACTTCATAGCACTGTGCCAGGCGACCTGCTGTGATAAAGTCACGGCATGTGTGAATGCAGCATAAAGGAGGGAAATGTTTGATACGCAGCACTCGGTGGATAATGAGGAATTAAACAATATATTCAACAGTCTGTGAATAAAGTAGGTTATTCATCATAAAATACAGCTTATATTAAAAATGTCATGAAAATTTAAACTTAATGAAAAAGTAATTGCTTTGGTCAGCAGCAAGCAGACACTGGAAGATTCCCCCAACTTTTGAAACTGCGGTGTATTAAATTACTAAAGATTCTGGGTAACAGACACTAATGATGTCCGGTGATGGAGCAATATATTACAGTGTGCTCAATTCGCAATGTAAGAATACTTTTGATAGCATGATTACCAATGAATATGTGGCACATTTGGTGGAACTATGAAACAATGTGCATGGAAGTGTATACACATAATTTAGGCGAACAATTCAAAATTTGTGAGTCATTACAATAAGAATGATCTGCCAGATTAAAATGTAGGACATTTTTTTTCATACTGTAAATCTTGGTTTGGGAAAATCCCACATATGTGCGTTCACTTTTATTTAAATCATTACCACTGCCTATGGTGATACAATATGTTGCATTGTGTTTGAGGAGAATGATGATGGGGTTCTGTGTTCCATTGCTTTTCCTTGCAGGTTAACCAGATGTTAGAATAAAAAAAAATCTAAACATGCAAATTAAGAGAGAGAGACTGGATGCCTTTTGCAAAATAATTTACATACATTTAATTTCAATTTCATTCATTTAGTCATAAATTCAGATATGAAATTTACAATGATCGTCAATAAATCATGGCTGTTTTTTTTGTTTCCTTCACAAACCATTATTCAATAGCAATCCAAAATTTTGTCAGTCAGTACAATACAAATCCATACCAAATTTATAGTCCCATAATTCTAATTCCATATTCTTCACATTTTTTTGTTCTTAATAAGATGCAAGTCTTAAAAAAAAAGAATAAACATATTTAGTAGGTGATACAAAATCTAATGCTTTTTCATTTTTTAATTGCTATGAATAAAATTTTCTGTCTTTCATATTACGGACGAAATTTCGGTTTGACCTAAAACTGTTTCAAAAGGCGCTGTGGACCAGACAAAACATGAATTCAAAATTCAACAGTTCACAAGGTAATGGCGTAAAATAAGAACATTTTTAATGAAGTAAAATGACTATTGGGGTTTTGATACCAATGAAAAAAAAAAAACCCCACACTGCTGGAAATCAGCATGTTGCCCAGTAGCAAATAATTGCCCAGACAGATTGCATACTGTGATGCTTTTAAAAGCAAACATTTTAATTACCTGTTTGTGGAACACATTGTGTTTTTCTCACTTATTAATCATCTGTGCAATTGGACATGACACTAGTTTATCAGAATTTGCTCAGAGTAATCAAGACTGTGAGTGCATATGGCAATTTATATCAGGGCTCTCAGCTTCTCATGGAGAAAAAAACCTTTCTCTGCTAGAGTTTGGCATTCAAATGCTTTGTCGCTTTCATCCACATATTAAAACCTCTGTAATTGAAAATACTTGGCAGTATAGATTTTGATCAAAGCACAACCTTCTCGCTTTTACCAAATCCTTTCAAATTCATACCGGAGCCGGATGCTGCATGATATGCTGTAAGCTGGCAACATGACGCCGTGCTAGTGTTTCGCTTTACATCCTATGTGAAGTGCCTGTGGCTGCTGCACCAGTGCTAACGACACACTTCACTCTCCACAGGGTTCTGTGATGACTCATTAATCTCAGCTTTTGTCTCTGTTTATAAATACAGCTCGGTGCTTGGCACTAATACAAGATCTGCAGAGACATGCATAACATCCCACATGATTGCTTATTTTTCCTGACGAAAATCCATAACAGGAGAAGTACATTTAAAAAGACTCCTCAATGAGTAACACAATGTTTTTTTTTTTTCTGTGAAACAAGTACCTTCAGCTGTACTTGAGGTGCAATGGTCCTACATGAATATGCTTGCATATTTTTCTTTTTTAGAAGTAAAAACACTTGTTGTGTAGGCTTAGCATATCTTAAAACCGATGACTAGTAATCATTATTAATATACAACGATCTATGCCGTTTCCATCAGTGCTAAAATAACAATTTGGTGGAGACTTCTTTTTATTCATTCATCTTCATTAACCACCTGGTCAAGGGCACAGAAGATCTGGAACCCATCCCAGGAATGCTGGATACAAGGTAGAAAGTTCCACTGAATGAAATTTCAGCCCATCACAGGGCACCATCATGACACATTTATTACAAATATTAACAATAATAAACTGCGTTAATAAAAATAAATGACAAGCAATTTTATGTTTTGCGTTTCTTCCCCCTAACCGTACCAAAATTGAACCGAATCGTGACTTAAAAACTCAAGTACGTACCGAGCTGTGAATTTTGTGTACTGTTACACCCCTGTATATATGTTAATAATAAATATACACAAATAATAAAGCTGTTTGGGAACACCGTCCATTGTTAAAAGTGCTATACAAATAAAACTGAATCGATTTGAATATTTTCCTTCACATATGTAACCTATTGATTACATGGGTAAAATCTTCAGTAACTACTTTATGCTGATAGCATGGGATCCATAATCTGTGCTAATAACACTGCGGATGATGTCAATCAATCACAAAGCACAATGCTCATTCATTTAAACACAGGGGCACTTTAATCAGTTCACCAATCAGTATGTTTTAGGAAATCTAAGAAATCCTACACAGATACATAGAAAAAAAACATACCAAACTCATGTTCAGAAACTCAAGGCCAGAATTTAATTACGATCCTGAAGCTGTGCTTCATTGAAGTGAAAAAAAATATTATAATGAAGTTATACAGAGGAACCTATTCACTGCACTTTTTTTTCCAATTAGAACGGAACAACATAAAGCTTGTCTCAATCAATTATTCTTCTCACAAACCCATCCCCTACCTCTGTCTGTATTGAATCAGTTTCACAAAGAGCAAGTCTGCTACTGGGAGGAATGTTATCAGTTACAGAATTTAGAAAGATTTAGTTAAATCTGTGGCACCACCCCTTTACAACTGTGTCTAAGAAGAGGAAAGAGGTTTATAGACAAAGCCTCGGTGGTGTAAAGTATGAGTACTACACTACTGCACTACTACACTACAGTACTACACTACTTTTTTTTTCTTTCTAGTTTTACTGAGTATCAAATATATAAACAACTTTTACTTTCTACTCAACTATGTTTATGATTCAATACATGGACTTTTTACTCCACTTTATTTTATCTGAAATAGCCGTTACAATTACATTTTGCACGGCAGCTTTATCTGTCATGGTTTATTTACTCTGCAGAAAAGGTAATGTCGCCATCACCATTTTATTTTCTATTGGATATTAATATCTCTACTTTGTCACATGATGCAATTTTATTTGTTAATTGAATATAACTTTTTGAAAGATTGCTTTACTAATTTGTCTTTTCTTGATGACTTGTTTAATATTTTATTTTGGCATGTTGAAGAGGCTGTTGTGTTAATCTTGGTTAATGCAGTGTTGCAGTGAAGGAAATAAAAAAAAAACTGTTTTGGCATTTCACTACCATGTACCTTTGTGTTAAAGACTAGTGCATATTTGAGCCGACTTTCTATAGGAGTAAAATACTCAAGTATTTAGAATTGGAATATTAGAATTGGTGACTTGCCTTTCTTTAAAACTTACTGCATTACAAGTGATCTATACTTTTACTCAAGTATGACTTTCAGGTACTCTTTACACCTCTGCAAAACTTTCACAATCACGTAATTAAAAAACAGAACCATAAGCTGTTAAAAGAATTGTTGGAATAAAAAAATATTTTTATAATGTACACATTCTTATATTATTCCTTTGTTTTTAGTAACCTTCAAAATCTATGCATGCCAACTGTTTGAAAACAGCTTAAAGATATGTTTGCCATACTAAACATATATTTTTTGTTCATTAATCAAGTGTGGTACACAGACATTTAGGGACAATTTAAAGTAAATTAATCTATTAGCATGTTTTGGGAGGTATAAGGAAACCAGAGAACCTGTAAGACACCAATGGTAAGACTTTCTACAGTATGTGAAGTGTTGGTAGTTCTCTCAGTTATCTGAACTCCAGATTAAACCAAAAGCTTTGTGGCAGTAACAGAGGTAATGGAAACATTGAGTCAATAATAAAATGTCCACAAAAATGAACTTTCAAATAAACTGCTAAAAATATTATATCTTTCCACTGTGTAAATGTACCAACTGTCTTGTCAGTCCCACTCACTTGGTCTTGTGGGTAGCAGCATGAATGACACCTGACCTTGATGGATTATTGAGAGAGGCTGAATTTGTGCTGTATTGTTTGATTTCACCAAGCAAACTGCTATCTGTGGCTTCCAGCACCTAGTCAGAAAAGGCATATTTACCACTGGGAGACTTCACTTCTAACCCTTATCAGATGTAGAGGACACCTGGGTAATATGGAACGAGCAGGGAAAAAAATATGCCTTTTCATGGCTGCTCTGAAGTCAGTGGCAGAAGGAACTTGGAGCTTGATTGATATCATTGCCTTAAGCATACAAAGAGGTGCTGGACTTTTAATATAAGAGCAAAAGGGAAGGGAGAGAACTGGAGACCTGGCTGAATCTGCTCCATTCCTTGTGATGTTCAAATGCAATCAGGCATGTTGGGACTGCATATACATTGTAATTCCATGTTTACGGTTTAAGGTCAAATGAGAAACAGCTTAATTGATTAGTCCTGATACGCTCAAAGATATTCTTAAAAAATGTACAGAGATATATTAAGATAAACATATACATCTTATTATAAAGATTGTCCAAAGAATTGTAATGAGGTTGGGATAGACATTTAAAATTAGTAAACAAATAGAACATTATTACATATGAATGTAAAGTGCAAACAAGAAACAAAAGTGGAAAATGCTTGACAAGTTCAGCCACAAATATGTGTGCTTTATGTTTATGAGAATGAACTAGAAAATTGTTCATGTCTACATTTTTTTTTTCCTTAAGGAAAAAAAAAAACAAGCCTGAAAGCTTTTCATAAATAATATGCAATATAAATAATCTAAAGGCTCATCTGATGTTGCTTTGTGTATTTGAAGATCAGACATGCTCATAAAAATGTATTGCGCTGCATATCCAGGAATCATTTCTGATATAGAAAGGCCGTATCTTATCAAGTGTTTTGATTGATCTCAAATTTGAAGAAACATCTTTGAAGAATTAAAATCCAAATATGGTGGGGGGGGAAGCAAAACATCATTCAAATGTCCATGCAACAAGCTCAGATATTTCCTGCTTTGTATTATCTAAATCTTTCTGCTTTAATAGTCATCACATTACCACTAAGCAATGTCCAGTCAAGCACTGTGGGTTAGCCAAGTCTTATCTCCATTTGCTATTTGCAAAGCATAGACGTGCTGTACGTTTTAAACATTTCATCCCTGAATGTAAGTAATAGATTTAATGTTAAGCTGAAAGATTGTGTGTGCGTGTAATGTTCAACCTCATCTCGGAAGAAAAATTGGATTGTAATTAGTGCCGAACAAAAGTCTGTAATATATAATAAGTTGAGCGTGTTTTTACTGCCAAGGTTCTGTAATCAGCAATCAACCCATTTTCTTTATCATCTTAAACAGGGTATTTTAGACATGAAAAGATTAGAAGTCATGATCTATGAACTGAAATCTCTCCAGTATAAAGAAGAACCTGTTTCTGTTTTCGTTTCTAAAACTGAAATCAATTGAAGTGGCAAATATTCTTCAGAAAAATAGCCATTCTCCTGAGATTGCTATACTCATGTCTACATTAACTGCTGTGTAAAATTATGTAACTATGTGTTATTCGGTGGTATTTTTCCAATGGATAGTATTGTCATATATATAAAATGTAATTTTGGTGCCATTACCTCACCTATAACATTAATTCTTTTTAACATTATTGGAAGCCTTGTATTCCAGTGACTATATCCGCTTTTGATCAGCTGATTATTTGTAGAAGGATGACCAAAATGTTTTTATTTTAAAAATATTTGTATTTCCTTTAAGAAATCAACCTTCCATATTGTCAAGATAAAGTGTGTTAGTAAGGTTTCACACCACATTAAGCTTCAGGAAACTTTTTAATATGACTTAACATAGACCCTACAAGTCTCTGGGTGTGTACTGGTTCAGTCTTTTAGTCGGTTGGCATTTTGTAAATGTGGTAGTGGAGGGGACAGTTTATAAACTGGACTGTATTAAAGGCAACCTAATATCTCCAAATTCTCATTGTTTTCTGTTGGTAGTCTCCACACTTATTTGTCCTTATTGTGCTTGCGTGTTTTATTTTACTAAAGCAGATTTCATTTTGTTTTACCATTTTAATTAGATTGAGATGATTGCTCACTAATGTTCCATTTTATATCCATTTAACAATTTCTTTGTGCTTTTAAGTGTGTGCTTTGGGTCATTATCCTGCTGAAGGAGTCATGATCGCCAATCATTACCTAGCTGTCTGAAACTGGGTAGCATAGATTGCGCTTAAATGTCCTAGTAATATTCTGATTTCAGAATTCTCTTCACCAGCATTGCAAAACAAAACATGATATTAACTGTGGGTAGTATTCCCCGCTCTTTAAGAGCTCAATTTTATTGAGGATAAACAAATCAGTGGCATGTTAATTGCGAATCGCACAATACTGGTTGTATCAGGCGAGGAAACATTTTGCCAAATATATTATTTTAGATTTTCTTTAGATTGGGAAAAATGAGTTATGCCGTTTTATGTTTGTATATCCATAGTAAGGGTCCTCTTTGACATTATTCTTGATGTTTTTGTCTAGTGTGTGGTAGAAATCACTTCATGGAGACTTAAGTAATTTTCTTTGGATGTCTTAGAATTTATAGATACAAAGACTTTTGTTTTCTTTCCTATACAGCCCTTAAAATCCCTTACAGTTAATTTGAAGCCTAGATATCTTAAACTTTAAGAGCTTTGGTTGCCAAGGTCTCAAGAGATAAACTTGAGGAACATGAAATAAGACCGACCATTTCTACGCATTACATCAATCATTCATTGCTTAGTTGATTTCACGAGTACAGTGAGAAGCTAGCTTCCCTGGTAAATAGTCAGTTATTAATTTAAAACATGAATAAAAATAAAAGTGTGCCAATAGTTAAATCCTGGTAACTGTTTATGTTTTTTTAAACAATTTGGTCAGATTTTTATTTTATTATTATTGTCCCATTGTATATAAGGACAAATAGATTAAAGATTTACACTTTGTATCAAAATTAAATGGCCAGTAATTCTGCAATAAAGTGTGGCACTAATATTAAGTATTAACCAAAACTATGTATTGACCTTGTGGCAGCGGGGGCGTGGCCGAGTGTCGGTTTGTGAATGGAGGGCGAGGCCGGGAGCAGATAGACATGGGATTGCCTCACCTGAAGCTCATGGGGTCTAATGAATGTTCTCTCTTTTCCAGTGATCGGAGGGGGCATTTAAGGAGGAGAGCGTGGAGGTGTGTGGGGGTGTGTGTGCGTGTGCCAGAAACGTGCTGCGTGAGGCACTAAGCAGACAGACCTGAATAAATAAATAAAAGTGGCTGAAAAGCCTTTGCACCTGACCTGTCGTGGCGTTCCTTATTCCCGTACTCATACGCTCTCCCACAGACCTCCCAAGTGGACAAATTTGAAAACACATTTTCATGTCATATGGACTGAGATAATAACAGTGATATACAAAAACGATTACCGTTATTGCCACATGATGCAGTCTTTGATTTTTTTTAGCAACTTTAACGTGTCCATTTAAAAAGGGAGTCAAAGAGATAGAAAGTGAATAAACAGCTAATGAAAATGACAGACCAACATTTCGTACTTCTATTTTTATAAACTAACATAGGCTGTTAAAACAATGTAAACTAATAATTTTAGTGGTAACGTGTTCAGGGAAAAAAAAAAGTCTATGTCTTCAGGATACAATCAAAATGTTTTTGTTCACATTTCATTAAACTAAATTAAACAATGAAACTAATATTTGAATAGTTGGATCGTGTTCGGAATATAAATCTTTGCTGAGGAGGTCTGTGTAATTTATTTTACAGGTAAAGAGGTCCTTGTGTGTAAAAGGTTTGAGAACGACACACCTCGTTGACTTGACACTTGTACTCATATACTTAATCACACTAGAAATCTGCCTTTTCTCATCATTAGTTATAATCATGAAGGTCAATGCACTTTACCTCCTCAGTTATGTCATCTAAAATCTCTTATAGTAGTAAGTCTGGAGGAAAGTAATGTGTAAAGTGTTTTGGGAGATTCAGATTCTGAGGTAACAGTTGCAACAACTTACAGTAGATGCTCATAAAAAAAACCTTAATGTTCAACAGAAAGTCCAGAAAAAGGATCTATTGGTATTAATCATTGAGGTTCTCAGTAAGATCACATTCATCTGGAATATAAAGTATTAATAGGCAAGGTACTGTCTGTGGGCTGGACAAGTTTAAGAAGAGCATACTGAATATTTTAATAGTTCCAGCCTGCCTACCTCACACACTGACATGATTTTGCTCTTTGAAGCTCCAGAAACACCTCCAACGAGTAAGAGAGAGGAGGATTAGAAGCCGCACATTAAATATGCGAGGCATAAGATCTGGCTTAGACAATTAGCATTTCTATGGGAAGAAAGCCAAGACACAGACAGTGGTTTATGAGTCAAGCTGGTAGCTTCCCACCTCTTTTCTGTGGTGTTTTAGGTTTTATTAACGAGAACTCATTTTTATGAGCTAGATCTGCACGTCAGATGTTCTAAATGGTTTCTTTTAGAACTCAGTTTGATCTTTTGAGTTTGGCATGCCAGCTGCCACACTACCCATAGAAAATGTTCTTACTTCTCTGATTCATTATTCCAATATATTTTTATATTTTGGATGTTATAGTAAGTAATTTTCTCCCAGCAATCCATGAATGATGTGTGATGCAATGTTACATGGATCTGTTCTTTTTTAGCTTTCACTGAATTTATAAATCGCACAGTGGGAGTAGTGGTAAAATGGTTGGAGATTTAATTATTTACTTTCTATTTGCACTTGCAAATAAACCTAGTTTCCTTAGTATTAAAGGAATCATTTTATGCATCCTCTCATGTGCTGTCTTGTTCATAAACTGCTTTTATTGCCTCTTAAATGAGCTTGCAGTTCGATTCAAAAGATTATAATTTTTTTTTTTTTTACAAAATAATGCTGTTAATATGATTTTAAATTTGTTAGCTTTGAGATTACTAAATAGAAGGGAAAATAAAAAAGTTAATTATTTTCATTCATCTTCAGTAGTCGCTTTAAATTGTACACAGAGAAACCCAGAGCTTTGCGAACTGTGGACACAAGGCTGGACAGCATGGAAGGCAGGCCAATTTATCACAGGGTACTGTCTACTTGCTGTCTATTCAAATAATAATAACAATAATAATAATAACAATAATAATAGACATCATCATCATGAATATTATTAGTTAATGATGGCACTCTGAGGAATGCATTTATTTATTTATTTTCATTTTAGTCATTACAACTATGATGCATGAACTGATGATAAAGAATACTTAATGCATACGGCCAACTTTCAAAACTTTAAACTGGGGAAGAGAAAAGCAATCAGGTCTAATCAACTTTCTTAACCCTTATTAACTTTCTGAAACAAAGTGCTCCCAATCTGGGGGAAAAAAAAGTGTCATGATAGAGAGATAAAAGAGAGAAGAGGATGTAATCCTAATGAAACACGACTCCTATAATATGCCTCTTGCTAATGTTGCACTTACGTGGCAGGCTTGTGACGGGCTATTTTTTTAAGTGAGTAAAAATGACACACGCACACACACGCACACACTTCCAACTCTGATTTAACAAAATACTACACAATACTCCGTTAATAAGATGGCTTTCTTTCAAACTCTGTCAAAACCCTTGGCCAGATGCATCTACATGAAGCAGCGCACAAATGCGACTTGATGTGGGTCCAAAATTTGCTCCAAAAAATAATTTGATGTAACAATATCCTGAATTTTTTACCACAGAAAATGTGCCTTGATTAAAAACAATCCTGTACAAGAGTATAAAAGCCACCGGTGCAGTGGTGAAAACGGTCAACCACAAGACTATGGAAAAATAAGGGAAAGCTACTTTTTTAAATAATGACTATCCCTATGTTAGCACAGGTACAAAGCATGAAGTTCATTAATAAACAACATGGCAAAAGGTTCTCAGTTGATTCACCCCAGTGAAAACCTTGTTTATAATAGAATTTGTATAAAATAAATACTGTATGCAAATAATGTGTCCAGGTTCTTATTGTGTCTAAATTGAGACTCCTTAAATATTGTGAGAATGTATTTTTTAGAAGTGAATGCATTTATTTGCATTGGTTGGCAGACACATGGGGGTAATTATACCTGTTTTTTTGTTTTAATTATACCTGGATACCAGACAAAATCATGCAGAAAACTGGTTCACATATTGCCAAAAAGGATATATATATATATATATATATATAT
Source organism: Silurus glanis (assembly GCA_014706435.1). Lineage (NCBI taxonomy): Eukaryota > Metazoa > Chordata > Actinopteri > Siluriformes > Siluridae > Silurus > Silurus glanis. The sequence goes on from JAAIIK010000003.1 coordinate 9,413,816, forward strand.
AAATATAATTATATATATATATACTGAATTTCCTCTTTTTTGATAGGTCATTCCATAAATAGATCCAGTATGTTAGGAAGAGAAATGCATACCCATGCACAGCATATAAGACGCACTGGCTCATTTTAAAAATAATGTAATGCTTTTCCATGCAGAACCCTGCCTAATTGCACCTGAAAATGCCTTCAAGACACTTAGGACATCAAGCCTATTATTCCATGAAGAGTACATACGTGGTAAATCAGGGCAATCAGTGCAGCCGGGGAGTGTTTAGATTAACACTTACATTGAGAGGCTAAAAAATAAAAAATAACAAACCAAAAAAAAAAAAAAATAAATAAATTTTGCTTGACTTGTACATAAAGAGAACATATTTCAATCATCACATGCACTTATTGTGATATATGGAGGAGTTCATACTGTACTTTTCAAAACTGTCTACTTGACTGTAGTGTCTGTTTACAAAGACATGCAGATGCAACAGAAACATTAATCATGCCTGACATGATATTCAGGATTGTTCAAAAGCTATAAAATATAACTAATGATAATACTGATAGAGATATTAGAAAGAAGCTGTTAGCAAAATGTTTCTGCAGCTGTAGGAGGTGTATTAAAGTGCAACACATATACACATCTTTTCAGTTTCTTTCATCTATGTACATTGTCTAAAAACTGTCTGAGATGATGTGTAATTTATTTGGAAGTATATTTTGTTTTCATTTTTGTTTTATACTTCTCTTTATAACAGTTATTATTTGCTTCTTATTTCCTGTTACCCAAAATACCAGGTTTTTAGGTTCTAAAAGTTGACTGCAAATTAGCTGTTAAAAACAAAAAGAAAATCCACTGTACGGTTACCATTACTGCATCCCATTTTTTTTTATAATGACAAGAGAGAAAAGTTTAATTATAAAACAAACACATACTAGCTTTTAACTATATGCTTTAGGCCTATATAAACATCTAATGAATGACTAGCTAGTGTTTACTAGAATGAACGTTCCCCATAAGTAGTCAAGTATACAGTACAGTATATAAGCTTTAGGATAATGTAATGAAGATCAAATTTCTTATAGATAAATTAATGACATAAAATTTATAAATATATAATGAAATGATTATAAACATGTCTCATCAACAACATTCCCAGCAGCGCCATTTAGCTCAAGGGTCGGACAGTGGACTCTGGTAAGTGCAAGGTTGGAGGTCTGCGCATTTATGTTAACAAATCATGGTGCACAGACTCTACTGTTACTGAGAGTCATTGCTCTGCTAAATTTGAGTATTTGATGATTAAGTAAAGGCCCTTTAATTTACCAGGATTATTCTTAGCCATTGTGGTGACTGCAGTGTACATTCCCCCGGACGCTAACGTTAAGCGAGCTATAGAGGAACTGCACACAGCTATCAGCAAACAACAGTCTGCACATCCCAAAGGAGCTTTCATCGTTGCTAGAGACTTCAAACACTCCAACCTAGGATCTGTACCACCTAAATTACACCATAATGTCTCCTGCTCTACCAGAGTGGACAACACATTGGATCAGGTATGCGCAAACATACCTGAGGCATACACGGACATTCCCCGCTCCATTTGGGTCAGTGTGATCATGCTACCCAAATACACACCACTGATCAAAAGGTTTCACAACTGTGAGGACAGTGACAGTATGGTCAGAGGGAGGCATTTCTTCTCTACAGCAACAGTTTCAGGATACTGACTTGGACATGTTTGCCTCACAGGCCACACTGGACTCTCACACAGACATGGACATCTACACATCTGTTCTGGACCATATTAACATTACATTAGCATTGACAATGTCACTACCATCAAACACATGAAATGCTTTCCTAATCAGAAGCCATGGATGAACTCTGAGGTTCGTCTTCTACTAAAAACAAGAAATGCTGCTTTTAAATCTGGCAATGCAGAGGACTGCAACAGAGCTAAGGCCAACCTGAAAATGGGTATTAGGAGAGCCAAACACGCATACAAACTCCATATAGAAGATCACACTCCACAACAATTTCCATGGACTATAAACCAGCACTTCGGTCCACCAACCAGCAGTGCCTTCCTACCGGACAAACTCAATCACTTTTTTGCTAGTTTCGAGGACATTTGACCATAATCGCTGAATCTTCTACTGCTTACAGCACGGTCACTCTCAACAACAGACGTCTATTCAGCATTTAGCAGAGTGGATGCATGAAAGGCAGCTGGCATTTCTAACTTCACTAACATTTTTAACCTGTCACTGGCCCAAGCCACGGTTCCAACATGCCTGAAGACTATAAACCATCATACAAGTGCCTATGCATTCAGGTGCAGAATGCCCTGATGATTTTCTCCCAGTTGCACTCACCCCTATTGTTATGAAGTGCTTTAAGGAACTGATTCTGAATCAACTCACAGCCGGCCTACCACCTACACTGAACCCACACCAGTTTGCCTGTCGCCCGAACAGTAGACAGAAAATGTAGTTTCCACAGCTCTTCATTCAGCCCTCACTCACCTGGATAAAAACACCTACATCAGAATGCTCTTCATTGACTTTAGCTCTGTGTTCAATACAGTCATCCTCACTATACTGATCACTAAGCTTAGTGACCTGAGTATCTGCACCTCCACTTGCAGATGGATTCTGGACTTTCTCACCAACAGACCTCAGTCTGTTAGGTTGGGCAAACAGGCGTCCTCAACCCTCATTCAGAACACTGCAATCCCACAGGGCTTTTGGAAATCTAAGATCAATGGAACTGAGGTAGAGAGGGTCTCCAGCTTTGAGTTCTTGGGAGTTCACATCTCTGAGGATCTGTCATGGTGTCAGAACACTTCAGCTCTGGTTAGGAAGAAAAACGGCACCTGTACTTCTTGAGGAGTCTTAAGAAACTCATCTGTCCCCAGGGATTCTAAGGTGTTTTTTACCACTACCTCAATGAGAGCACACTGTATGGAGGCTCCACTGTGTGGTAAAGTAAAGTCATGCAAACTTTTGTCTCATCAGTCCACAGAGTATTTTCCCAAATGTCTTTGATATCAAGATGTTTTCTGGCAAAACTGAGACAAGCCTTTATTTTCCTTTTGCTCAACAGCGGTTTTCGTCTTGGAACTCTGCCATGGAGACCATTTTTGCCCAGTCTCTTTCTTATGGTGGAGTCATAACCACTGACCTCAACTGAGGCAAGTGAGGCCTGCAGTTCTTTGGATGTTGTTGTGGGGTCTTTTGTGACCTATTGGATGAGTCGTCGCTGTGCTCTTGGGGTAATTTTGGTCGTCCGGCGACTCCTGGGTAGGTTCTCCACTGTTCCTTGTTTTTGCCATTTGTGAGTAATGGTTCTCATTGTGGTTCGCTGGAGTCCCAAAGCTTTAGAAATGGCTATATAACCTTTTCCAGATTGATAGATCTCAATTACTTTCTTTCTCATTTGTTTCTGAATTTCTTTGGATCTCGGCATGATGCTTTGAGGATCTTTTGGTCTACTTCACTTTGCCAGGCAGGTCCTATTAAAGAGATTTCTTGATTGTGAACAGGTGTGGCAGTAATCAGGCCTGGGTGCGGCTAGAGAAATTTAACTCAGGTGTGATAAACCACAGTTTTAACAGGGGGGCAAACACGTTTTCACACATGGCCATGTAGTAGTATAATAAAAACCTTTGTTTAAAAACTGCTAAGATCTATCTATCTATCTATCTATCTATCTATCTATCTATCTATCTATC
>JAAIIK010000003.1:9417555-9497785 GCA_014706435.1 Silurus glanis
ATCTATCTATCTATCTATCTATCTATCTATCTATCTATCTATCTATCTATCTATCTATCGTGTTTGTAATTAAACAATTCAAAAAGGTTAAAAAATTACAGGTGAACAAACCGAGTCTAGGTACCTGATCATCTGTGCATCGATCACAGGTTGGATATCAGTTCAGACTTGAAATGTTGTAAAAGGCCCAGAGGTGGCTGGTTGTTGGATTCATGCTGATCTAAACACACAGGCTACATTCCAAGGGTGTGCCAACTGTGCCTTGGACAGTGGCACAGCCAGAGGCAAAATCGTGGTCACACAGCTCACAGCTGCACTTCAGATGTGCATCTTAGTTCCATAAGCTACCCTGAGAACATATAAAACACAGTTATTATAAAAGCTGGTGAATAGGGCAACTATACAACCTGAAGGCAAAACAGCAGAGACTTAAAGACTCCCTGGTGTCTGTACTGTTGCTGTTCCATGACCTTTCAATCCAAGTTATGAATTGTAACACTTGTCCACACACACAATTATTTGCTCAGCCTTGTGAGAGTGAAATCATTTAAACAAACACATTAAGATCATTATAAAATAGTAATTTCACACAACCTAAAACAACCTAAACCTAATTCAGAGAAACAATTTTATATAATCCTCTAATTAACACACAGAGGTTAAGATGACAGTAAGCCTTTTTTTTTTTTTTTTTTTTATTCAAGCATTCATTAATTATTAAGATTATTCATGTTTATGGTATTGTTGTTAATTACTGATCTTTTTAAGCCATTCCCTAAGATATTGGCCAAATTAACACACTTTGGTATCTTAAAAAAGAAAAAAGAAAAAATCCTGCTATATGATAGTTCTGATGTTGACAAAATGTAGCAATAAAGCGCCTGAATGGTCTCAGTGACACATCAGCAAAACAGTAAAATGAATTGCTTCATATCCATGAGGCAATAATGGCTGAACTTGATCTACTCACATGAGGTAAACAGAAAAATGGCTGCATTTACTGAGGTAATAAAGCAATCATTCTTGTGGGAACTGAGCAGCCATGAACACACATTCAAAAGCTATTATTAAAATAAAATACACTTGGATATCTTACTCTCGCTGATGTGATTCAGTGTGGACAGGTGGAAAAATAAAATAAAATAAAAATAACTTAAAAATTAATATATTATTTAATAAATGTATGTATTAAAAGACATAATAAATGTATTAATAATAATAATAAACTTTCTTTCGGCTTCTCCCATTAGGGGTCGCCACAGCGGATCATCCGCATGTTTGATTTGGCAAATGTTTTTACGCTGGATGCCCTTCCTAACGCAACCCTCCCCATTTTTCTGGGCTTGGGACCGGCGCTAAGAGTGCACTGGCTTGTGCAACCCTAATCCCGGGCCGCAGCGGTGAGAGTGCCGCATCCTAACCACTAGACTAGGAGGAGGAGGAGGAGGAGGAGGAGGAGAAGAAGAAGAAGAAGAAGAAGAAGAAGAAGAAGAAGAAGAAGAAGAAGAACTGGCCCTGGCCGGGGTGGTACCTTAAGTGTGTGTCTTTTGTACATGAACACTTTTCAATAGTATTATAGTACAATGTGAATACTTTACATGGATTTGCCTATCTGAAAAATTAAATTCCATGAAACACAGTGCATGCATAAGTATTCACAATCCTTGAACTTTTCATGGCATTTGGCTGCAGAAGAACCAATTTTAAGGTATAACAGCGATTGAGGTATATGCAGTGCCTGTCAAACACTTGAAAACACCTAGTCTTTAATCGTTTTTGATGTTCATACCTGTTTCTTTTGTTTCCATGAAACAAACTAGTTAAAAGGCAAAGACACAAAATTGAATCGTGAATGCCTGAAAGGTCTGTAGCAAGATGTGTCTAAATTCGACGTTCTAACAGAAGAACTTTTGTAAGATGCAGAACAGAAGAGATGATGTTACCAGACTGCCTCATGCCCACAATCAAACATGGAAGTGAAAGCTTAAATAGTCTGGTGGTGTTTGGAGCACTTTACTGGAGACTTCTTCCAGGGAAAAGGAATAATAAACTAATTGGATCCGACTTTGCCATACAACAAGGCAAAGACCAGAAGCATATGTTTAGCCAAATGTTTGCTCTCTACATACGCTTATAGTTCTTGGAGTGTTCTCTCTCATGGAATGGCCTGCCCAGTCACTGCACTTAAATCCCATTAAACTGCTCTGGGATGAACTGAATCATAAGGTCAGAAATATCAAACTAGTGAAGAACATTCTGAAAAGTTTACAAGAGGCAAGTATTTTAGCTGAATGTTTGGAAAAGCTAACTGTCTGTATGGCAAAAGCTGTTATTCATGCTAAGGGATTTTTCAATAAAAAAGTAATAACAGTACGATCCTTTATTTGTTCAAAGCAAATTTCCATACAATTACATGGCCTATTTTGTTGCATATAAATGAAATGAACTTGCATATGTGACTTAAAATAATGAAAATGTACTTCACAATAAATTAAACAAAAATGTTTACATAAATGTTTTGCAGAATACCTGTTCAGTGAAATTTTGTTTTCACACTGCAATATGGTGGCCTATTTTATGTAGATAAATCACAAAATAAATTTTGGTCTCAGGTCAAAACACTTTGACATATGGATGATTTAAAAGTAGGGAGGGGGCACAACACTACTCTTATGTAAGGCACTACAAACTGACTTTTCAGAGCATTGTTTGACCTTTTGAGTGAACATGTACATATTGATTGTTCCAGTACAGAAACCAAAATATCTGAACAGAAAACCAAAACGACATACCAAGATCAAAAACACAATGTTTAATTAAAAAAAGAATAAGACACTGAGTATGACAAATCACAAGAAAAAAAAATTATTTTATCTTGTAGGTGATCAGCTGTTTAGCTAGTAAGGAGCAATTCTTTCGAGTAAGCAAACTTCTTTAGGCAGTGTTTTCAGTGTTAGCATCATCTTACTGTGCATGAAAATAAGCACAAATAAAAGCATAAGCAGATCCATTTATGTACATATATCTTCTTACTGCAAACATTCTGCAAGTATGTTTCACCTGATCTCTCAGAATATGAGAAAAATGCGAGGGATGTTTAACAAGAGTCTAGCCTTGCATTTTCAAGTGAATACTGGAGCTTTTTTTAGAATTTGATGTTGCATTTTCTGAATTTGCTGTTCTAGTTCCTTTGAGGTGTTTTATAGGCCAAGTACAAATTACAAAACTGAAACTAGCACCTGTATGCTGCATAAGTACAACTTAAGGTTAGTGCTTAGTTATCACTTTAGAAAAGAAAAAAATAATCATCCCAGGAAGAAGACAATCCCCTGAGGGCTGCAGCACATTCTGCACATTTTATATCTCATTTTGTTCCTGTTTACTGATTGTGACCTTCAGGATGATGCCGCTAGTCTCCCATGGCACTGATGCTGCAGGCCTGTTGAAATAAACTTCAGGGATATTCAGTCTGTGTAATGGTCCTTATAGGAATTCAAATCACAACGAGCCGAAAGTTTAATTTCAAGCTTAATTACAGTTCATGCTTAGCTGCTAACAGTTGTACTGAATCCCCGATTTGATAATAAAAAAAAAAAAAAAAAAAAAAAAAAATCTATCATGTTTATAGAGTGTAAAAAATGAAAACACCACAACAACAAAAAAAAATTTGAGAACAACATTAATTGCTTGTGTAGCATTAATAAATGAAGGATTCTTTTGCTCTTCTCTCTATATTGGGTGACTGGGGATTAGAGACTAGCTTTGTTGATGAAAGGGAGCAGAGCTGAGTGCCATGTTTCTGTAATTGCAATAGATCCTGTGTAAAAAATATATTGTTATAATATAAGCAATGTGGATTTACTTGGGCACAGACACTTATAATATTTGGATTAAAGTGTCTCAATAACCATAAAAGACTACTGGCATAAGATCAAATTTAAGTTTGACACACAAACCTTTACTCTTCAGGCAAAACTGAAATGTTGTGATTAAACCCATTTCGCATGCACACATCCTGTAATTTTTAGTCATCCTGCAGGAAAAAGAAAAATCATCATTTGTTCCCCCTTTTAGCACACAAGCATTATCACGAGCTGCAGGCTGGGGTTACGTGAAACGCGAAGAGAGAGATAGAGCAAGAGGGTGAGGAATAGAGAGAAAGACACAACCAGAATATTCATAGCTTTCTCTTCATTCCTATTCGCAGAGCGAGACAAGCATGTATGAGGCTCAGTCATTCTCCCAGAATGACCTTGATGATGACATCTGGATGCTTCATTTCCACTGTCTGAATCAGTAAAAGCTACAAACCTCTAATGAGAAAGCTGTATGGAAGTGTGTTTTATGTGTTTTAGAGAGTAGAGCACATATACTTAAACTGGATCATCATTTGTCTGCTAGCAGGATATGCTTACAGTGAATGCAGCCAGTGGCCCTCATTTTATTATTCCAGAAATGACCTGCCTCTTCTTAATATATACTATATTGCCAAAAGTATTCGCCCGTCTGCCTTCACATGTAAATGAACTTGAGTAACATCTGATTCTTTATCCATAGGGTTTAATATGATGTTGGCCCACCCTTTGCAGCTGTAACAGCTTCAACTCTCCTGGGAAGGCTTTCCACAAAGTTTAGTGTGTTAATGGAAATTTTTGACCATTGTTCCAGAAGCGCATTTGTGAGGACAGACACTGATGTTGGACAAGAAGGCCTGGATCCCAGTCGCTGATCTAATTCATCCCAAAGGTGCTTTTTTGGGTTGAGGTCAGGACTCTGATTTTGGTGTGGAAGCTTTGGTTATGAACCTTGCTTTGTGCACTGGTGCGCAGTCATGTTGGAACAGAAACTCGCCGTCCCCAAGCTTTTCCCAGTTGGGGAAAAAGTTGGGAGCATGAAATTGTCCAAAAATGTCTTGTTATGCTGAAGCATTAAGAGTTTTTTCACTGGAACTAAGGGGCCGAGCCCAACTCCTGAAAGACAACCCCACATCATAATCCCCCCTCCACCAAACTTTACACTTGGCATAATGCAGTCAGACAAGAATTGTTATCCTGGCAACCACCAAACCCAGACACATGCATCAGATTGCCAGAAAGTAAAGCGTGATTCGTCACTCCAGAGAACACGTCTCCACTGCTCTAGAGTCCAGTGGCGGTGTGCTTTACACCACTGCATCCGATATTTTGCATTGCACTCGGTGATGTAAGGCTTGGATGCAGCTGTTCGACGATGGAAACTCATTCCATGAAGCTCTCTACGCACTGTCCTTCTGTTAATCTGAAGGCCACATGAAGTTTGGAGGTCTTTAGCTATCGACTGCAGAAAGATGGCGACCACTGTGCACTGTGCGTCTCAGCATCCGCTGACCCGCTCTGTGATTTTAAGTGGTCTAACACTTCGTGGCTTTGTGAGTTGCTGTCGTTCCCAATCGCCTCCACTTTGTTATAATACCCCTAACAGTTGACTGGAATATTTAGTAGCGAGGAAATTTCACGACTGGACTTATTACACAGGTGGCATCCTATCATGGTACCACGCTGGAATTCACCGAGCTCCTGAGAGTGACCCATTCTTTCACAAATGTTTGTATAAGCTGTCTGCACGCCCAGGTGCTTCATTTTAGACACCTGTAACCATGGAAGTGATTAGAACACCTGAATCCAATGTTTTGGATGGGTGAGTGAATAATTTTGGCAATATTGTGCATCACAGGACTCTTCACAGATTAATTAGATGGCCCCTGTTTTGTATGTTAGACAATGTGTACATGCAGTGTATAAAATATATGTTGTATACACAGTACAGTGAGCAGTCAAAACATAAAAGATTACATATTTGAATCAGTCTTTCAACAATATTATAAATATAATCAAGATAACAATAATTACACTATAAATTATAGTTTTCTTAACTGACATTGAGCAATTTAGTAAAGAAACATACCATGGGCATACCATGGACAGAGGACATTACTGATAATCACACAGCCCAGAGAGTTAGAACTTGAGATGTGAAAGAAAATGAGGTTTATAATCACACTCTTGATATCACCCAAATGAGGATGGGTTCCAATTTTGAGTCTGGTTCCTCACAAGGTTTCTTCCTCATTCAACTAAAGAGGTTTTTCCTTGCCACAGTCGCCCCAGGCTGCTCATCAGGGATAAACACACATCATTCCCTTTAGTTCTTAAGTTCTATAAAGCTGCTTTGAGACAATGGAAATTGTGAAAAGTGCTATAGAAATAAGCTTGAACTAACAAACAATGAAATACACTGCCTTACCACAAAAAGAGATCTAACTAAGCAAAAAGGTCAGAGCCTTACTTTAAATAATTACTGCATTGAAAATATGTTTTAGCTCATTGCAAGTTATTTAACCCTAATTGATGCAGTGAGTAGCTTCTAATTTGTTAAACAACCATATCAGAAGACTGTGGTACCAGAGATGATGTTACTCTTTTTCAGAAGGTTCAAGTTATTGGCCTGCATTGGGAACTGTCCAGAATTATTAAAACCTAGAGAGAGGGTAGTGAAAATCATCTTATTAATCACAAAGATTGTGTTTAAAGATCACTTAAACCTTTGGTGAAACCAAATAGCAGTGAATTCTACTGTTTTTCTACTATGTTTAATATTAACAATGCAAAAAGAACTTGTAAAAGTTGTGTAGCCTTAAAAAATGCTCATAGAAATATGGATTCTATTTACTAGGGAGCAAGAAGAATGGACTCTAGAGCAATAGAAATAGGTCATGTGGTTTGAGGAGTCCCGATTTACCCTGTTCCAAAGTGATGGGTGCATGAGGGTAAGAAGAATGTCAGATAAAATGATGCACCACTCATGCCTACTGTAAGCTGGAGGGGCAATTTTATGATCTGGGGTTGCTACAGTTAGTCAGGACTAAGTTCAATAATGTTATATTTCCAAATAAATTAGGCCTGCTGACTACCTGAATATGCTAAATGACCAAGGTTTTTAATAAATTGATTTTTCCTTCCCTGAGGCAACGTGCATAGTATGGTTTAGGGAGTATGAGATCTTTTTCACACTTAGATTGGCCAACACAGTCCAGTCCAGTCTTAACCAGTCTTAAGACTCTTATCAATACGATATCTTGGCATAAAATTAATGTAACTGGATGGCAATATTGTTAAATTTGCATATGCTTATCAAAACAATGCCATGGTGAATGGGTGCCAAAATCGAAGCAAAAGGCCATCCAATGAAATATTATAGTGCGTGACACTTTTTGTCCAGGCAGGGTACATCTAAAGTAATTTCACATTTGTAAACATCTGTATTAAGCAATGTTATCAATCACTATGTAAACCAAAGCTCATTGTGCCCAATATGAACAACCAACTTAATGAATATTTTTGCAGCTGCCTACTGGCAAAATATAGTACTCAACATTGTCGAATGTTATTTTGCTAATTTATTCATTCGCACCAGGATTGAGGTCTGGAGCCTTAAATGGGACTTCATTTTATTGCAGTGCACCATGCACACGCTCACTCCTTTAGTTTAACGTAGTCATTTTGTCTAGCTGAAGATTTAAGGATAGCAGGAAGAAACCAAACAACAACAGATAAAGGATCCAACAGTAGACCCTGGAGCTTTGTAGCATCAGTACTACTCACTGAGCCACGGTATCACCCTTGTTCTTTTATGTCGACTTTGATTCAATCTGCATTTATTCAATCCATGACCAAACACAGACAATGCAGGTGAATTCCATAAAAAAATAAGCAAATAACAGATGCTACTTTGAAAAAATATATTTAGTGTATTTATGCTGCATTTCTTGTTTATCCTTGTTAACTAACGCAGTAAACAATGTAAAAAATATATATATGAAAAAAGCAATACCTATAAAAGATATGAACTATAGTGCATGTTTCTTATTCATTCTCTACAGATTTTCCTCTCCACAGTCAAACATTCAAGCATCCAAATCGAGTGACAGTAAAAAAAAAAAAAAAAGCTGATAGTCATATCAGGTTGGTGACTGAACTTACTGAAAATTCAAATATACTTTTCAATTGACTTTAAAGCTACATCTTCTGCTACCTGCATCACATGACTAATTATAATGAGCGACACTGTAATAACATCCACTATTTTTAAATCTTCAACAGAAACAGCAAGGACACGTGTTTTCTGCCATAATTGATGATGGTACTTCATCTTGCCCATTTAGCCTGCTTTGTTCCATGTTGCTGCTATTGGAATTCCAATGCAGCATGAAAGGAGCTAGAAAACCGTGAACAAATTTAATTACCAATTTTCATTCACAATTATTTTCATATTTCATTGTGTTTGTTAAAGTTCAGGAGTGCTGAACTGCCCTACTTTCTGCTAGATATATATATATATATATATATATATATATATAAAAGAATTGTAGGCTAGCGAATACATTTTGCTCATCCACCTCAAGCCATGCTGCTAGCGCAGTATCATTTGTGTACACCACTCTGTGCTCTCCCCTAATGGAGCAAAGCTTTGGATGTAAGACAAGCACTCCCCATTGGCTGTCTCTGTTAAAACCCATCTTGTTCTACTTGCAGAGCATTTGGTTTTTAAAATCATAGCATGTCCCAAAGATTGCAGCTCTGTGACAACAGACAACTAATGATACACTTGCTATGCCACAGGGTAGTGTGGGTAGTGCCACTGTAATGTGTGCGTGTCTGCATGTGTGAAAGAGAAAAAGACAGGGAGAGATTTGCTACAGCATGGCAGCATGTGAATCATGCTGCAACAAAAGATGCATTTGCAGAAGCATTGAAACAATGTGCTCTTAATTTATTCCACATGAAATGTTTACAAGTGTGTATGGACATATGCATGCATGTGCATACCTTGTGTGCTCAGCATATCAATATGATTTACTCTTTCTCCCCAGCCCAGCTAATCCCAGCTAATATCTTATAATAAATGTCAGATCCATCACTAATAAATATCATGTACTCAAACAATACTGCAAGCCTTATTACAACAAATAAAAGCCTTTACATTTACAGTGATAACATAGAAGTAAAATCTTTACCTCAGCAAATATGATTAATATTATTATTAATAAATATTTTATTATATTAAAAACTACTGCAGTGCAATACTACATTTTCTGTGTATTTATGGTTATAATATTCACAGGAGCTGAAACAGTAAGTAAAGAAAGAGTAAATATTTTATTTATAGACAGCATCTATGACACTGTAGTGTTATGTGATTTACTGAAATGTTCGACATATCGTATAAATCCAGTGGTAAATATTTCATATACTAACATTTGAGGTTTAATATTAAAAAAGGCAGAACTGTGTCTGGAATTAAGTCTTTGATTCCAAGACATTCAGGTTCTTAGTTTGCAACTACAGTGGTGGAGCCATTTCGGAAGTCCATGTCCTGAATTTGAAGACTGGAACATCTATTTTATGACTAACTTTTATTTGGATCTATTCTAGCTTTGTCACGATTGATCAAGGCTTTAACAAAATGTACATTTAGTCATGCAGAGGTAAAAACTAGGCAATTATTTTTGTAGGATAAGAACAAGCAGGCCCCATTAAACATTCAGGGTTGTTTTCCTTGTGTATTTTAGAGAGAAGACAGAAACGACTGCAGCAAGGATTATTTATAATTAGGTCACAGGTAGAGGCAGGGAGATGTCTAGCTTAAATGGGATCAGTAATAGTTGCCTAAATGGAGGACTGTGGCTAGGGAGTGGTATAAATCCCTATTCCACATATAAAAGTTCATATCAGAATGCTGTGCTTCTGCTTGCTTATTGTATAGGTCTTTTCATGAAACAACAGCAGCAATGCCTCTATCTGCTGGCTTCATCACAACGTGTAGAGATCTTTCCGAGTTGAATATTTAATCCTTAGATAGATTGAGACTTTTTGTTGGGAATTTCTATTCCACAATGTTGATGAGTGTGGGTGGGAAGTAGGGGTGCTTGACATTCACTTGCTGAAACTATCCAGAATGGTTTGTGGAATTGTTGTATATAAAGAGACCTCAACCATGGATCGTGTAGCATGGCTATCTTTATGAGCATTTGCATTAACTGAGAGAAGGCCTTGTTGAAATGAATTTAAGGCCTCTGGTAAACACAGAGCTCTACAAGTTAGTTCCAAATCATTAGGGATGCTAATTAAGTTCTGTTTCGACTGAACAGGTCTTCTGACTTTATTGTCTTCAGACGTTTTAAGTGTGGCAAGCACTTGTTTATTTATTTTTTATTTATAAATAAAAAATTCTAAAAGTACATCATATTCAACATGATGTACGTTCCCTTTTACGAGTGAATGAGCTGTGTTTCTGTAAAGCTTTCACAAACTCTAGAAGCGTAGCTGCTGACATTTTCTTTTATGATTAAAATGAGTGACCTGTAGTAATGGATGTTACCCTACATTCCTCTTTTTTTTTCTAAATACTTATTTTTTTTCCTGATAAAAGATTTCCTTTTGACACTTTCCCCAACCACATTTTGAAGATGGCAGTGTATGTGATTATTTGACGTAGGATCCTTCTTCTTCTAGAGTTCATCATATAGCCACTGCATCCAACTTTTACAGATGTGGAAGAGAGTCATTGAATTAAAATTTCTTTGGATTAAATGCCATATTCAGTTGTAATGATACTAGTTGTGGGTAAAATCATTTCGTTTCATTTTCATGCTCAGTAAATAAATGAAAAAACTAATGTGATATGTTAGAAAAATATCATGCTCATTCTCATTTATAGAGATGCTTTTTTGATGGCTGATGGGCCAGCGGAAGTGCATCATGGTTAACAGAGTTTCACTTAATTTTAGTGAATTTTTTGTTCTATTCCGAAAGCTTAGAAAAAAGCTTCTATTTGTGTCACACTTTTCAAAATATGTATTTTCTATAGTTAACGCTGTGTTTAGTGTTACACTTCACTTGTCATTGTCAGCTTGATATACATATTCTGTCTGTGTTTTAGTCTGAATACGTTGAGCATCCTGACCCTGTTCCAGCAAGATCAGTGTATTATCATTGGCTATGTGATTATTTGCATGAAGACTTCTTGAAGGGAGATGGAATCTAGTGTGAGTTGATTTAAAGAAAAAAATTCTAAAAAGACAATGATTATGTATGTGAATAATTTTTTTTCCTCTAAAGCCCTGAAATTATTATTATTATTTTTTTTAATAATGGTGAATAGTACAATGTACTCCACACTCAGAGAATTATGCCTTTAGTGATCATGTCAGCATTAACATCAGAAAATATACTCTAAGCAGCAACAACACTGAAAACACAATCAGGTGAAATGTACTTTGAGAGTTGACTGTTCACATACTGCCTGATATATTCCACCCCATGACAGGTGCCATTGTAACAAAATTATCAAAGTTGATGTGTTGGAAGAAGGAAAAAAGGGCAAGTGTTAGGATCTCACCTCGACTAAGGAAAAATTGTAATGGCAAGACGCGAAGTCAGAGCATCTTGAAAATAGCGAAGGGGTGTTCAAATTTGCAGTGAGTAAATAACAAAAGTGGTCCAATAAAGGACAGTTAGTGACCTGGTGACCAAGTCAGTGAATGGTCTGATTTACAGACAAGCTACTGTAGCACAAATTGCTGAAAAGATTAGTATTAACTTTGATGGAATGATGTCAGAATACAGTGCATCCTTAGGTTTTTTGTGATCATTTGTACAGTCATGCATGTTACATATAAAAATAAAATAGGTAGGTGATTAAAAAAATTAAATTATCCCCCTGGTGTATTTAAATATTTCATATATCCAAAAACTAGACTGTAAGGAATAAAACTAATTCATTTACTCCAATATTAAGGTTTTATGAAGGTATTATTTAATATTGGTCGATTTTAAGTCAAGTTTGACTTATTTCTATAGCGCTTTTCACAACAGACATTGTCTCAAAGCAGCTTTACAAAATTTAAGAGTTAAGGTGAACAATGTGTATTTATTCCTAATGAGCAAGCCATGGCGACTGTTGCAAAGAAAAAACTCCCTTAGATGTTATGAGGAAGAAACCTCGAGATGAATCAGACATTGATTTTAGTCAATTTGTAAACACATTTTTCCCCCCACTTCAATAATCAATGAATAATCAGTCAATAATCTCAGTTAGAGATTATGGGCATCAGCTGAGGAAAGGTTTTATCAGTTTAATTGGTTTGTGTTAGCAAACAAAGTTGAAACCTGAGGACGTGGAGTACAATATACAAGACAATTCAATTTAAAGGAAGCAGTCTGAAAATCAACACGCACATCCAATCGGGACATACAGTACAAACTATGCTTGGATGTCAGCAATCTCAGCCACTGAGGAACTTTTTATAAATAATGATCACACATTGAAAATGGAAGATTCACTATAGAGAGAATATAGACGATTTGCAGAGCTTCTATGTATGAGAAGTTTATGATACCGGCTGCTGTTTTTTTTTTTTTTAGCTTCAAGTCTCTTTATTCAGTTATTTCACACCTCTGTATTCAAAGTAAAAAAAAATACAAAATCATTCTGGGACAATAAAATGAAACATGCATCTATTAAGGGGGATGGTACAAAACACTTTTCATTTGTACTCGGAATGGAAGGCCTTGCTAGCTACGCTTGATTAACAGATAACTCACAGTACGTTACACTTGATTATACAGCAGCACTATTGTCCTTCTTTCTCATTTCTTGATGCGGCTGATGAGACTTAATCAGCCCTGCTTCAATCAATGGCGGGGTCAAAAATGAAAAAAAAAAAAAGAAAGAATAACATGACAAGGTCTTCACACAATCATTTCCTATGCAGATCAGTGTGCAATGAGGCTCATGTGATTTAAAACAGATCAATGAAATGGCATGCAAATAGGTGATGACTCACAGCAGCACAGAAAAGTTAAGACACTGCATCTGAGATCCTACTCAGTATAAGAATTCAGTCATTTTTAGACAATGCTTTCATTGATTATTGGACCTTTTCTGAGTGAGGAATCTAAATTTGGTGAGTGGTCCATGCTGCATCACTGAATCGACAGAAGTTAAATTACGCCTCCTATTGTCTTCAAGCAATTCAACTAGCGATGCTGGATAATATCGGACAGTACCACTGGTTTTTAAAATAAATAATAAAATAATAAAAATGGGCTGTAATGTATCCAACCTGGGGAATTATTGGACAGGACTCGTTCATACTGCATTTATACAAAAAAATTTGTGTAGTTCTATTATACACTGTGTTTATTTGAATACTGGAGTATTTAGGTTGAGATTTGGTTTTTGCATCATTTTCATCATCCACAAACTCCTGTACCCTGGGAAAGAGGCTGGAGTCATGTTGAAGAGACCACTTCCAATCGGAATAGAGTGGTCAGTCAGAAGATGTTTGTAGTTACTTCCAGTGATGTTCGATTTGACAGCTAACTAACTCCATCTAGAAAACTATGCACAAGGTACAAGGAAGGCTTTCTTTGCCACTTTTCTGTTTCAGCACCTAGGAAAAAAAACAAACCAAAAGAACCCTTGCTTTTCTTAATATATTTCCTCCCAACAGAATTTTAGAGTGATTAGTCTTAGACCAAATGGACTATCACAAAGTATTTATTGATGGAGACTTCAATGAAGTCATTCTGGATAAGGGCATCTGCCAAATGCTTAATTGAATTCATCAAACACATATCTAACCGTGTTTGTTTTCTCTCTCAAAGTCACCTTCCAAAACAAAACGATTTTTTTTTTTTTTGTAGCTTCTATTGTAAATACCTATTGCACCATAGTCCCAGACTAGTGAACATGCTGTGAATTGCACAAACACACAGGGATTCTCAAGCATGGAATCCTTGCTTGTGAAATGAGCATGAAACTCTCACGCATGACTGCACTTCAGGTCTGTGAGCACTGAGCCACCGCCAACTCCTTTCACCATGCTCTACAGTTTGCCTGCAAGCCAAGGTGAGATTTATTGCACCTTGCAGTCATTTTTCTTTCTTTTTTCTTTTATATAAATCTCAGCATGAGATGCCCATTGCTATGAATACACAAGGCCAACAAACAAAATGTTGCTACTGATTAATTAGTATAAGGAAAGATTATTATTATTATTATTATTATTATTATTTGTATAAACATGTAAGAAAATAACCCACTCAAGCTGTTGATATCAAATACATAAATGGCATTTTTTAAAGATTTTTGAAAAATATACATGTTTTCTGACTAGTACAGGGAAAAGTTTGTGATTGGACGTTTGAATGTTAATCATATAGCCTCTTCTCATAAAAATAGGTGGATCGTAGGCAGTACGCAGTAGGCAATAAGCAGTATACATTCAGCAATGATGGTTTTTACTAATGATCTAGCAAACTAATGATCTAGTTACCAATTAATATTTGAATAAATGTACATTTTCTACATAAGGAACATAAATTTGTGTGATTAAGGTGGGGAGTGCCACGTTTGCATACTGTAGATATCAGATTGCACACAAGTGGTTCTTCAGGTGTTACCAAAAATGTAAAAGCACTTGATTGTCTAGGATGTCTTTGATGAGAGTACCCTGTGCACAAAGTGATCTCTGTGAAGACATGGTTTGCCAGTAGGAGATACTGGAACACTGACCTTATGTATGTCTATGCCTGACCTTTCTAATAGTCTTGTGTCTGAATTACCACAAATTCCCATAGCCACACTCCAATTTAGTGGAACATCTTCCCAGAGAAGTGAAGCTAAAAATAACAGCAAATAGGGAATAAATCTGGTATGAGATGTTCACCAAGCACACATAGGTGTGATTGTCAAGTGTGCACAAAATGTTGGTGAAATAGTGTACATTACTATGATTTATTTTTCCTATCACAGTGCAAAATTATGAATCCAGAGAAACAGAACCGGACTAAATTACCCAAAATGCTCAACTGAGTGATTAATTAGAAGAAAGAAAACTAACAAACCAGCATTTTTACAGCATGCGGATTACTCTAAGTCAAGACATACAAAAAACATGTAACTGTTGTATTACAGAAAACAGAATCCCCCCCCTCAATTCAGGCTGCATATAGTTGTACAAAAAAAATCGGTTACTCTCTGATTCACACCTGCTCTCCTGGGTGTTTGACGTCAAAGTGACTGGAGCACTGCTGAAGGTGATATGCATGTTTCTTTATTCACTCTTTAAAGTTTAATGAGGCTCCAGTTCCCATTAGCAAGGCTTGGGAAATCAAGGGAGAAAAGAAAAGAGAAAAATAACACCTATGCGACAGTTGTAGCCGAAATCACTGCAGAAGATGGTTGAGAAAATGCAATTTATTTGTTAAATGTACTTCACAGCGAAATCCCCAGTTATTTCAGAGTTCATGCTTGGCCAATTGGACATACCGTATTCTATAAACGTGGTTGGTATTCAATTAACACTTGGAGTTTTGCTGGGTTAAGTGATTTTATATCTCACATGTATTTGACTTTTTATATAATACAATTCTAAAGAAAATGCTTACTTTACTTAGAGAAATGTAGTGATACGTTTGAAAATGCACCATCATCTATTCATGAAATCATAAGGTGACCTTCCTGCATGGTGCAAAAATGTGAAAGACTGAATACCATCACTGTAATTTGTCTGCTGCAATGTGCACCTCGTATTTATCAAGGCTGTTTGTACAGTGACATCTAGTTATTAATATATTCCGGGAGTATTGTTAGAGTGATTATTAATGTTGCTAACATTAGAAGTTATAAAGAGTAAAGCATTAGAAACTATAAAGAAATAAAAACCTGTATTCAACTTTTACCAGGATATTGGCTGGATGAGTAATTGTAAAAAAAAAAAATTTAAAAAGTTTTGTACTTTTACCACATTTCTTTTGCAGATTGATTAATATGCCGCGATTGACAATGCTAGTGTTTGAGAATAGAGTCCATATCTATGCACTTGCATGTGTGTGTTCCAAGAATTTTATAGATACAAAGATTAAAATCAGCTTTAAAAAAATGATCATGTATAAGGAAGGTTATTTGCCACCTAATTAAACTATAAAAAAAATGTTGTTTGACTTCTATCAATATCTAAATAACCAAATCAAACTAACTTTCAACTAATTTTAATACTAAACGTTTTATTTGGTTGGAAGGAAACAGTGTGCAAAGTTAGTCTACTGCTCCCCATGTACAACTATTGTATTTTCCCCTTTCATCCTCACCACTTGGCATTCCTGTCAGCATTAAATATTTTTGACAAGTACAAAAAGAACCAAAGACTTTTGTGTCAAGAAACAAAACATAGATAAATTCTATGCTGGTAAAACTCCAACTTAGAAATGCAGACAGAACTATTACCTTATCTCTGCTGCTTTAGTTTAAGATCTAGCTTTGCACTATTACCATCATATTTAGATTTGTGGAATTGTGAAATGTCTTCTTTCAGCATATTGCTGTCAAGAGATCTATTATCTTTTGTGCTCGTTGAGAGGACTCCTGTCGGACGCTTCCATTTGTAAGGAGCTCTTTGCAGCCTCTCATCATCAGAGATTGAGAGGCACGATGAACAAGGGGGAAGGAGAGAGTAGGGTGCTGTCAAAATGGCCTGCCATGCCTCAGCGATATAAGAGGCACTTCTCCTCCTCTTGATGGCCAGGATGGGGTCTAAAATACAGCTAAGGAGGACTGGAGAGGGAACAAGGTCTGCTACGAACCATGAAAACAACATCCCTAATGAAGATTACCCGAGCAGGGTTTATTATAATATCAGTTTGTGCCACATAAAAATGGTTGCTTTGCATAACCATAAAGAGGGTAGAAACTAAATGATACATTTTAAAATGACAAAAGAAAGTCAAGTTATTTAATAAGGAGTGCTAAAAAACACTTGACCAACATAACTGCAGTTGTCTCGTAGCAAGTGGAGACACAAAGATCAATAGTCTGATTACAAAAACGTAGCATGCCCTTTGCAGGATGTTCAGCCTTCAATGCCTTTATGATTCACCCAAATTTCACTCAATCTGCATATTAGATATAATCAGCAATATATTTTCAATGCACTTGAGAATGATTAGTTTATTAGTTTTGCATAATTTCAGCAATTTTTTCCCCCTACTGGAAGGTACATTCCATATTAATATTAGGTTTCAGGCATGTAAAGCAGCATCTATGCTGTTTGAACACCAGCCACTAATATTAAACAAACATATCAAGCTAATACAGGTCAGCATTGGGGTCATCACAGCTGTCTCTGGGATAAGAAAAGCCAATTGGAAATAGTGAAAATATCAATGACATTGATGGTGGGCATAATTAGACTTTGAATTTGCATGTGTCTAAGCAGATACAATTGAGCCCACAGGATACCAATAGTTATGTGTACCATTACAATTATGTAGGGCTAAATAAGCAAAACGAATGCAAAGTACACTCACTAAGCACTGTAACGGAATCTGCACCTTTGCTCACTCATGCATTTATCTTAACTTGCAAATGAACAGCTGAAGATTGGAGGAAAACAAACATTTAACAGGCTTTCTAATCTTTAACTGTCCAGTTTCTGTGAGCCTCTGCCCACTGTAGCCTCACATTGCTGTTTTCAGCAATCAGGAGTGGAACCCAATGTGGTCTTCTGCTGTTGCAGTCAAATCATCCACAAGGTTCAGGGTGTTGTGCATTCTGTAATGCTTCTCTGCCTCTTATAGTTGTAAGAAGTGATTAAGTTACTTTACACTACCGGTCAGCTCAAATCAGTCTGGATATTCTCCTCTAACCTCCCTGTTCAAGAAGACATTAACATTTCCTCCCTCACAACAGCCATTCACTGAATGCCTTTTATTTTAAGGACCATACTATGTAATCTCTAGAGTATATTTGTGTAAAAATCCCAGGAGAACAGCCATTTCCGAAATACTTGAACCAGTCCATTTGGCAGCAATAACCATGGACATAATTAGTCATTCGGATCAAATAGTTTCCCCATTCTGATGTTGATGTGAGCGATGACTAAGCTGTTGACCTGTACTTGCATTTTTTTTTTATTGCACTGCTGTCACATGATTGGATTGGATAATTGCATGAATGAGCAGGTGTACAGACATGCCTATTAAAGTGGCTGGTGAATGTATTATAGGATTAGTCATAAACATTATTTGCACTTTTAAAAGTCCTTGATATTTTTTTTTCAGTACTGGATGACGTTTAATACTGTACATGCAGCACTTCTAAATGTAAATTCAGAATTCATATTGCTATTCAAGAAATACTAGTCCTATGGGCTCTTGATAACTAAAGCTTTCATTGCAGATAAGATTTTACACATATTCCAGTGCTGTCCAACATAATGATACAGGCTCAGTTAAATTGTCATATAAATCCTATGAGTGTACATTTACTGAATCAGTATGTTTGAAAGTGACATTGTTCACACATTCAAAAAAAAATAATAAAACATGTATTTCTGAGACTTCACAATTTTTAAGATTTATGACTTATTGACAAAAGCAAAATGAATTAAGAAACATGCATCCAAAAGGTGTTTTAAGCAGTCTGGTAAGAAACTGAAAGTAAAAATTGGTTTCCACTTAGTCATATGTCATAGTAAGACCAAGAAACCAAAAAGCACAACCTCAAAAGGACTTGCCAAGCAACAGATAATAGGAAAGAAAAGAGGAAGAAGAGGAGAGAGAAAAAAGAAAAGAAAAAAAAGAATAACAAATGTAACCTTTGGAATCATTCATCACACAGAGGGCACATACACTTTCTGTTTGGACTTACCTCTATCTCTGTGCACTCATTGGTATGTTGCCTGATTGTGTTCACCTGTTCTGTGTTTACTGCCGATTTGTTTGTCTACTTAATACATTGTTGTGCCTATTTATCATTGTGTTATCTTTCCATGCATTGTGCATCAAGTATTAAAGTGTAGTGTATTTTTAAATATATATATTTAAAGTGTATTTTCATGTTTCACTGTTCAGTCTGCTTTTTAGCTTTTGCTTTTGACATTGATAATGAAATATCCTGGTTAATATGTGCTTGAATTATGATTCTTGGAAGAAAAAAATAAGGCATAAGATTTTAACTTTGTTAATGTTTTTTTTTTGTTTTTTGTTTTTTTTTGGAAAACAAGCATCCTTTTTCATTTTCATAGCTTGTCATTATTATATTACACTGAAATAAGTGTCTGCACATTCTGTTCACTGCTTCAATGGAGGGGGGAAAAAGGAAAACGAAAATTGTAAAACACCGTTTAAAAGGTTTGAACACACTTCATTAATTGTGTTTGGGTTACCCAGTAATGAAGCACACTTACCAAATAGGAGAGAATTAGAAGCACAAAGATAAGTTGATTATCGGTAATTCATATAATTTCAGCATTTCACTTGTTAATGTGTTCTAATTTCAGTCAAACAAGGTTTTCTACACAATGCAATAATGACAGGGCATGATGAGAGACCCTTGCGCTGTAACTAAAACACCCAATATACAAATATTCTATATCTTCCCCTTTAAATGCATATAATGACTTGTATGTACTTGCATCATATCATATTTACATTTTGATATCTTTCTATTGAAAACCTCTTTAAACTCTCCAAAGTCAATATACAGTAGAAGTAACAATTGTATGATTACAGTTGAAAACATTCCATCATCAGATGAAAATGAAAATCCAAATGCAGAGAGCAGTTAAATGGTGCAAGGTCAGAGAGAATAACTAGAGAATAGAGGAAGGCATACTCAAGCACGTGTGATCACTAATGAATTGACAACACAGGAAACATGACATTTATATGGAATGATTAGCAGGTAACAATCAATAACTTTGATCTTGTGCCGAGACTTCTGGTACCCGAGAGTAGTACTATAGTACTTGGATGTGACAGAACATTCCCCTCAAAGACAAAGTTGAGCCACCCCAAAGACCCCAGGGACTTGATGCAGGATGGGCTGAATGTTCTGTGCAGAACCTAACAGTGAGTGATGGGTCTTCGGTGCCATCGGAGGTGACACATGAGCGATCTAACAGACTGTCTGCGCCAATCTGTATGGTAGTACAGGTGTCAAGCCCAGACACTTTAGCAGACAATGCAGGATCAGGCTCAGTTCCAGGTTGGTGATTTTGTGCTTCAGAACAGACACACTGAGTATAGGAGAGAGCTGTAAAGCAGCTGCAGCTGAAGGTGCTGGTTAAACTATAGGTAGACTAGGTGATTTTTTCTTAAAGAATGCAGGAAAATATACTAAAAGAGCCAATAACGTGTAAATATAAGCTTGCATTCTTTTTTTGTTTTTCTTTCTTTAATACTTTCTTACATCTACTGTTTCTTCCTTCCTCCTTCCTTCTGTCCATCCTCCTTTCTTCCCATTTTCCCCTTTCATTATATATAGCCACATGACATTTCTCCTTTCCCTCATCCCTCCACCATGCTTTCCATAATTTTTTCATTCCTTTTATTTTCTCTGTTGCTTTCTTTTTTCCCCATTCTTTTCTTCCCAATGGCATACACCAGAAAGTAAAATATTTAATAACTTTGTGATTCATCCTTTTCAGTGATAGATTGCAAGTTCCATTATAAAATGAAAGGATTTTTTTCCCCTTAACTAATTGGAATGCATGCGAGTATGGTGAAAATCAGTGAGTGGGTAAAATCTTTATATAATCAAGTCAATAGTAGAGTTCAGCAGTATTCTGTTAATCATGCCACAGTAAGGCACTAATAAGCAGTTGCATATTCTACTGTTCATTACCTAGGCAAAAGTCATTTGCAAACCTTGTCAGCGTCAAGTGACATCTTTGCAGACCATTAGAGAAAGGCATGCATGCTTCAGAGATGGGGATTTGAGATGCATAATGTTGTAAGACTGCATCAACATGATGAAAAACCTAGCTTGATCAGACTGACCTTGCAGTTCTCCTCAGTGCCTTGCCTTCTTTGTGAAAAAATCTTGTCAGAAATTTAAAAAGTGGCACTATAGCTGCAGTGGAAAATGTTTTCGCAGTTTAGAGCAGGGTGCTGTTGTGCCTTGTTGCAGCTTGAATATGAATGGCATCAGGCAGTGGAGTGGTTTTGCAATCAGGAAAATGTTGCCACAACAACAGAATAAAAAAAAATACAAAAAATGCAAAGGGCAAATCAAGCATAATTCAGATATTGATCAATTCATGTTTGCACCCAATGGCTCTTCGAATCAGTTTACATTCTGATAATATACTGCACCTACCGTAAAATTTTAATGGGACAAAAACAAAAATGTTAATACTAATTAAAATATATACTTAATGAGCTAATGCGATGGGTAAGTTAAACATTCATCATTAAAAGCTTTGCTTGTATTCCATAGTGGTCTAATGCAAATCTAACATGTCATCACTAGTAGTAATTAGGGGTGTAATAGTACACAAAACTTTACATTTCAGTACGGATAGGGGGAAGAAATGCAAAACATTATTAATTATTAACATTTGTGAACATCAATAATTTTAAATAAAATGCCTTGTTTAAATAATATATAAAATAATATTTTATAAAAAATTTAATATATACAAATAAAATAAATCTAATTCTTGCAATACACTTTATTATATTAATTACAAGTTTTACAATGCACTACAAATCGTATTTCTGGTACAGAGTAAGTAACCACAGTGACACTGCGCTAACTCTAATTTCTTTTTTTTTATACCCCTGGCATTGTTTATGTTTACAAGTTAAATAATAATAATAATTTTAAAAAGTGACACTGTGCTCAAAACGCGAGGCAGAGTCTAAACAAACTTGCAGTCCCCCACTTAATACGTTCGTTAAGAAACTCAGATTTTAACTATATTACACACTTAAGCACAAGGGCTTTAAACTGAAAGCCCTGTACAGAAAGAGTTCGGTATGAATGCTTGTATCTTTACTTGTGTTATTATCAAATAAATGAATTTATTTCCTCCTTTCATACTTAAAAAAAGGAATAGTTTTTGCAGTTCTTTCTTGTCAGATACGTTTCCAAAAACTGCTACAGTTTATCATAATACACCTGTACAAATCTCCCTTCAATTACAACCTTGTATAATCTTTGACACACTACATAATTTCTTACTAAGTTTTATAAGACACAAAAACATATTTTCCCACCAGATTAAACCATCTCAAACCATGTTTTAGCATGAACTTATGTCTTTTCAATACGGAATTTTTAGACGATTTTAAAATGTAAATCAAGGGGCATTTGACATGACAATTAAATTCAACATTCCTCTTCAGCTTATGAGACTTTAAAATGCTTTGTATGCTCTGCCTCTCTGACTCTGATTTGAGACCAAATTTCTCTGTTAACAGATATTGTAAAAAGATATTAAAAAGTGTTCCACTTCCTCTTTGAATGCCGTTGCTTCACGCCCCTAAAATGAATTTGTAATGCTTTTGGTCCTAGTGTTTGGGCCATTGTTAATTGTGGCCTTACTAGAGGAATGGTTCCATTCGGTTTTAAACATTTTGCGAGTTAGCATCTTTAAAAAACTTAACCTGGACCGTCTCTTATTATTATAGACCAATCATGAAATTGCCTTTTTTTACACTCATGTAAAAATGAACAAAAAATCTAAACTTTAGGTCAGGGTTTAAAGCAGGGGTCACCAACCTTTTTGAAGCTGAGAGCTACTTCTTGGGTACCGATTAATGTGAAGGTACAGTTTGATACACACAGTTTTCAGTTTGATCTGAAATAACAAATTTGCTCAATTTACCTTTTATTATATGTTATTATTAATAATTAATGATATTCATCTATGTAAAGACACTGATCATGTTAATGATTTCTCATAATAATTATCAACAATGATTTAACAAAGTAGGAAACTAGTATGAAAGCTATTTTTGAAAAAGGCCCGCGGGCTACTCATGTGGTCCTTGCGGGCTACCTGGTGCCCGTGGGCACCACGTTGGTGACCCCTGGTTTAAAGTGTGCCATAGCATGACTTACTGCTTTTACTCGGTTCTAGGTTTTGGGCCATTTAAATCATGATTGACCTCAACACATTCATACAATAGATTCGAGAACACTTAGATCATTCCCACAGCACTTACACTTGCAATCAGAAATATTCAACCCCCTCACCTCAATAGACAATACAGTGATGTTGATGAAAGATAATGAAAATAAATGAAAAAAAAACCCTCGTGAAATAACAAACAATATTTATTGATACATATTTGAGTTATTTTGACAACAGAAGTTGACTTAACTTTAAAGTTCAAATGAAAATTGTAAGTCTTGTAACACATGAGCATGTGCAGTATTATTCAACCCCCAGCTTTAGTACCTTGTGGAGCGCCCTTTAGTTTTTATAACTTCTAACAAGCGTTTTCGATAAGTGCTGACAAGCTTCTTACACCTCTCGATTGGAATCTTTGCCCATTCCTCACGTGCAAAAGCCTCTAACTCAGTGATGTTTGACGGCTTCCGTGCTGCAACTGCCTTCTTCAAATCCCACCAAAGATTTTCAATTGGATTTAAATCTGGTGACTGAGAAGGCCACTCCAGGACACTCCAGCATCTTTTCCCCAACCAAGCTTTGGTTGATTTGGAGGTGTGCTTGGGATCATTGTCTTGCTGGAAGATCCAATGATCACCAAGGTTTAATTTGTCAACAGAAGGCATCACGTTCTTCTTCAAAATGACCTGGTATTTCTGGGAATCCATGATGCCAGGTACACAATCAAGATTGCCAGTTCCTGCCGCAGAAAAACAGCCCCACATCATTATTGACCCACCTCCGTGCTTGACCGTGGGGATGGTATTCTTCTGGTCATAAGCCTGACCTTTTGCACGCCAGACATACCGCTGGTCCATATGTCCAAAAAGTTCCAGTTTGGATTCATCAGTCCATATAACTGTCTCCCAGAACTCTGTAGTTCTATCCAAATTCCTCCTGGCATATTCTAGTCGACTCCTGATGTTCCTTGAGGTCAAGACTGGAGTGCGTCTTGGGGCCCGGCCATGAAGTCCTTGATTAGTCAGTGCACGTCTTATAGTTGCCACTGAAGCACTTGTACCAGCCTTCATTATGTCATCCTGTAGCTGTCTTGCAGTCACACGGGGGTTTTTCTTAGCTGTCCTGACTAAGTTGCTAAGGGCCCTTGATGAAATTGTGAGCTTTCTTCCATGGCCAGGCAGGTTTGCAGCTGTTCCATAAGTATTAAACTTATTTATAATGCTCCCAATGGTGTCTCTTGGAATGTTAACTTTTTTGGAAATCTTCTTATACCCAAGGCCCTTCAGATGTGATGAAATAATCTCCTCTCTCAGCTTTTGTGGAAGCTCCTTTGTCTTTCCCATGATTGCAACTCACTTTGAACACCTTCATGGTCGGGGTTTATATATGCATCACAGCGGATGCAAATGAAGGATCGTTATAGAGTTCCCAAAGGCTTAATGATGTTTCAGCCTTTGGGCTGAAGATGTTTCTAGAAGAAACATCTTCTAGAATGGTATTGTATTTCTGAGGCTTTTTTAAAACTTGTTTCATCATTCTATTTTGACTAATATAAATTCTGTTGTAAAGTGTATATTTTATCAGCAGAGACGTATTGCAAAATGAAATTAAAAACTGCTTGTTTTACTACATCAAGTAGTTTATCAGTCAAGTTTAGAATCAAATTGAGAATTATATTGTTTGTTATGAAGGCACAACATGATTAGTCCTTATACTTTAGGCATCATGATCTACTAGTATACTAATAAATTACTAGCTGTCCCAGGTTCACAATTAAACACATTGATATGAACATTCTCAGTAGCTGCCTCATAGACTGTAGGCTATGTTAGCTTTCAGAGTAAAAGCTGCATCAACTGTTGACAAATGACTTTTCAAGCCGTATGTGGTTCTCAAACTGTCACACACAAATTTTAGTTTCAGTTTTCTGTGTTGTTTAAAGACTATGATCACACTCTTGATGTCACCCAAATAAGGATGGGTTCCCCTTTTGAGTCTGGTTCCTCTCAAGGTTTCTTCCTCATTAAATCTAAGGGAGTTTTTTCTTGCCACAGTCGCCATGGCTGTTCATCAGGGATAAATACACATCATTCACCTTAACTGTTGATTTCTGTAAAGCTGCTTTGAGACAATGTCTGTTGTGAAAGGTGCAATAGAAATAAACTTGACTTGACTTGACTTTTAGGCAGACATTTGTATAGGATGTCTTTGGATGCACTTAGCACCAAATTTTCCCTTCACTTGAACTTGGAGACCCATATTTCTACCAGCATGATGCCACTGTGCACAAAGCCAGCCTCAAGAGGAGAAGGTTTACATGGGTTAAGAGTGGAAGATCCTGAGAGGCCTGCTATAGCGCTAACTTCAACCCTACTAAAAACCTCTGGTGTAAATTGGAATGCTCTAAATCAGTGCCTGACTTTATTAAAAGTCATTGTGGCTAAACGAGCACAAATCTCCACAAACAAACTCCAAAATCTAGTGGAACATCTCCACAGAAGAGTGGAGGTTATTATACCAACAGCAAATGAAGACTAAATATGGAATGGGATGTTCAAAAAGCACATATGAAACTTATAGTCAAACTAATGGTTAGATGTTCACAAAATGTTGCCTATATGTAGACTTACACATGTGAAAATTAAAATATATCCCTTTAAATTCTATGGCATTTATCTATTAGGACATTATAAAAATCATCTGGTCCTTAGAAAGTCTTAGAAATATGCAAATACAACATCATGCCAATATTTAACAAAGATCAATCCAAAAATAGAGAAACTGTGTGTGAAAAACTAAGTATACCTTGTGGTTTAATAGTCTGTAGAACCATAATTAAAAGGAATAACTTAAAATTAAAATGAGCTGTATGAATTTCAGTCTTTATCAATCAATGTCAATTCATCAATTTTGGCCCATTCTTCTTTACAATGTTGCTTTAGTTCATTGAGGTTTGTGGACATTTGTTTATGCACATCCTCCTAAAGCACCTTCCACAGCATTTCAATTGGAGATCTGGACTTTGACTGGACCATTGTAACACCTTGACTATGTTCTTTTTAATCTCTTCTGTTGAAGAATTGCTGGTGCGCTTGGAATCATTTTTTCGCGCTTGTACTCATCATCTCTTTAACACTGGACTGGCACACCTCAGTGTCACTTCAATATCAGCATAAGTACACTTTAGAGACAATCATTTTACAGTGTGTCCATACATTATTTTGATACTTTATAGTTACACTATACTTTTAGTTTATATTTTAATTTGTATTTATTTTATATATTTATAGTCCATTTCTATTACATGTTGGACAGCTGTAAAAACCATTTCACTATATTTTGTACTCCATATGAATGTGACAAATAAAATTTGATTTTTTTTTTATTTATTTTTTTTTTATATATATATATATTGCATAACCCAATTTGGCCTAAGCTTTAGCTGTCAGACAGGCCTCACATTTTACTCCAGAATTCTTGGTTATACAGTAAAATCTATTGCCAATGCAGTAATTGCTAGTTGTCCAGATTCTGTGGCTGTAAAACAAGCCCAAATCATCACCCCTCCACCACCATGCTTGACAGTTGGTATGAGGTGTTTGTGCCAATATGCTGCGATTGTTTTTTGCTAAATATGAAGCTGTGCATTTAGCCAAACACCGGCACTTTGGTCTAATCTGTCTAAAAGACATTGTTCAGGAGTCTTGTGGTTTGTTTACATGCAACTTTGCAAACCTGACCTCTGTGGCCATGTTCCTGACAACTCTTCCCAACAAACCATACACACAGGTTACATACAAGTTCCCCCCTAATACATTAGTACAAATACATTAATTATTTGTTAGAAAGAAGTGCTACAATCAGTCATTTGTTCCAACAGTGATTACATTGTACAACGCTGCAGTCTTAGGATTAGCTCATTGAGCAATATTTGAACTTGAACAATATGCACTGTTTACAACCATATGCACTGCCACTTTAAGCAGTGTTTCGGCAGAAGAGTACAGAGCATTACAGTGTCTAACATACGTTAATTAAAATGAGAAATGTAGAGTCAGAGTTGTACATTTTGGTGTTTTTTTTTTTTGCAATTGCTTTTAGAATTGCATGGTCTGACCTTGGGGTGAATTTGCTGGGATGTCCACTCCTAGACAAATTGGCAACTGTCTTGAATGTTTCTCACTGTAGATGATGAGCTTTAAATTGTTTTAAAATGGTGTTAGAACCCTAACCAGATTGATGGGCAGCAATCATTTGTTTTCCCCGATTATTGCTGATATTTTTTCTCCTTAAACTGCTAAAACAATTGCTGATGACCAATTCATTACATACATTTGATTAAGAGCACTTGACTGCTATTTAGCCTTTAAAATCCTGTGGAAGCAGTAAAGGTTTACTTAGTTTTTCAACACATGGATTTTCCATTTTGGCTTTATTTTTGTCACATAATTAATGATGTGTAATGTGTCATGTGGTGCTCATCTGAGGATGTATTTACCTAAATTTAAAACCTGATAAGGACCAGATTTTTTCCTGATTCATTTTCACATAGACATATGTCAGTCTCGCGCACATTTGATGTTTACCTAAAACATGGGAAAAATGGGGTCAAACATGACAAAAGCAAACCTACATATTTGCATATATCCACATTGACTTTTATATAAAACGTAATGCACAGAACCTGACATTTTACACACAAACTTGGAACCGAGACAGTTATTTCATTTAAAACTAAAGTGCTGACTAAAGATGTAACCATGCTTTTCATGACAAATTCGTTCCTACTTTTTGCTCATAACCATTCCTTTTTGCTGAAAGATGTCCTAACAGCACTCAGTTTCTCTCCCCAACAGCTAATGACAGCATTTTTGGCATGCACGTTATATTTTTTGCTCTGCTGTCCTACTCTAATGATTTCATCTGCAATGTAATGGAAAAAAATGTGTTTGAGGACAAGTTAGGACCAATGGAAACTCTGCCCATGGGCTGCCATTTTATGATCAAGGCTGAAAATGTAAATATATAACTGCAATTTTGTTTTATTGTTGTGTTTTGCCAATCAGTGTGAGTAGATGGCACTACAACACAGCCATTATTGAACAAATACATTGGATAAGCACTGGGAATCCCTACAGCAATCCACCACTTGCTGCTAGCAAGTGATGTATGGGCTTATTAAAAGGATCAGCTCTGCTAGCTTTAGTTATATAGTGTTTAATTCTTTTGAATTTTAGTTGTCCTTTGGCCCTCTTACTCATTGTTAGTCCTTCTACACTATACGCCCCTATATAAAACCACACACTGTCATCAAATTTTTTAAAATGGTGGCATGCATGCTGCTGAGATAAATGTATTAGATTGCTAGAAAATATTTGCCGTCATGCCAGTAGCTAACTGGCTTTATCTCTTGCTAAATGTACCATTTCTTTCAAAATTAACTGATGCCATCAGAAGAGGGTTTTTCTTGGTGTGCAAACCAGAAAATCTTCCTTCAGAGACTAATCCGTCACAGGTGAGTAGGCATGATTGCAACAGCTGTATCAGTGATTAACATTTTGCTTTTGTTCAGTGTGTTTTGTAAAACTGTTATAGAATCTAGATACTCTCTACCCAGTCACCTTTGACCATAATCTCGACATGCACATTGCAAGGTCCCTGCTTATCCATCAGCTCATGTCTGTGAGCAAGACTCCCCATATCATTGATGGGCTTGACAACAAGCTGTGTTATTCCAGCTACACACTCTTGAAAAGAAGAGAGATGGAAGTATATTGGCTCCTGTCAGAGTTGCATGCTTCACAGTGGAAAGGTGATTTCTGTCAAAGGAAGATTATGAAATGAAAGACTGCATTGGTTTCCATTTCTCTGCCCTATGAAGGTAAAAATTAAACCAGGAACTAAGGGCTGTGAAAGTCATGGATGACTGACACTGAATGGAAAGTGGAATATGGAATACAAGCAGAACTAAATAAGGAATATTATCAGGGTGTATTAAAATAGGTCCAGTATCTCCATCAATTTAAAAGAAAAGAATTGCAAGGGGTGCAAAAAGGTGGAGAAATTGCAGGGCACACTATTGACCACCCTATTCCAACTTTGATAATCACTAAGGAACTATTTGTAGAGCTAGAAATAGTAAAGGGAACAAAAGTCGTTCTAGATGCATTTCAAACATATGCGCCTATATAACTGAAGTCTGGTAGACTTTAAAAAATCAAAACTGTTATGCATTTGAATTGTGAAATTAGCAAAATGGGCTTTCAGGATTTAATATGTATACAATATTACAACTACAGGATGACCAGAACTACACAAACACACACACACATACACACACAAAATCCTGTAGTGAAGATACAACAAACGGATAGATTCCTTTTTCAATAGGACTGTGCAGACTTTAGTACTCCAGAAAAAAAACTTCTTGTGTCCAGGCCATGAAAGCCATGCCGATTTTTTGTAGACAGAAAAAAAACCCACTTAATTATCAGGTTTCAGGTATAATCATTAACTACCGAAAGCGCCTCTAAGAAACCTTTTTACTAGTTGCACAAATGTTACAATGATGAACAAAAATGTGAATTTAACATAGAAATGGCTCCATCGTGGTTATATTATGCATACCACTTAAGTAATGAACTAATAATGACCAAATTTTTCTAATTTTCCAGACCTTTTTATTATTTTTTTTATTTCACATGAAACTCATGAATGAGCTGCTATTTTCATGAGACTAGCAACATATCATTTCTGATATTAACCATTTGATTCAGTCTCAGGAAAGAAGGTGTTAATTTTGTTGCAGCATTGTGATTAAAATGCAAGAAAAATATATCCAGAGTATAAAATGTTTATTTAAAAAAAAATAAAAAATTAAAAAAAAAAAAAAAAGCTAGGGAAGAAAAAAAACATAGCAATGACAAATCAGAATCAATTATTTAACAATGCTGTGGTATAAAATATTAAAATGAGGTAGGCTTTCTCACTAGTCACAGGACATGAAGTATAGTGGGAAATTGCTTGTCACCGTCTGATACTCTGTGGAATTTGACAAGATGAGAGAAATATGCACACCACTCATCGCCATCACAATTTAAACAGGCTGATAAATTCACCTACTTGGTTACAATCAGAATGATTTTGTTGCATTTGTCTAGATCAAATTTGTCACCTTATAAATCCCCACCTCTTTTTTGTCTGACCACAATGTTGAAAGGTTTCTCCTGCACTGCTAAATCAAAGTAAAGTAAATGTAATGCTTGCTAAATAAGCTCAGCAACATGCATGGCTTTGATACATACTTCACATTTCCTCTTTGTTTTGGTTCATTGCCAATTCAATTACAATTACTTGAGTGGCCTATGTCTTGGCTTAAAATAAGATGCATGTCTTTTAAATGAGATCTACAGACAGTGCATTAAAATGCAGCTGGACTGACTTGATCACCAGAGTCACTCAGACCAAATCACTCATCCTGACAACAGTGAAGAATATTCAATAATCAAGCCTATTGCATAGTCAGCCACATTCTACATAGTAACCAAAAGGTTCTGTAGTGTAAAAATGGAGTGAACTGCAGACACCACTTCATTTTGCTATGTTATGGCTCTGCGAATCTTTGATTTCTTGTCTTTCCACAATGGAGGAAGGTCTGAGTCTAGATAAATAAAAGAAAACATCCAGTCTGCATTGAAAGCTTGTGTTCAAATTACAACAAAATAGAGAGCTTAGTTTTAAATGTTCCATCTCTCATTTCTTTTTTTATTGAGGCAGAACCATATAAAAAAAAAGCCCAGGAGCATGACGTTACAGAGAGGGAAAAAAAAAAAAATGAACAACTCTACTGTCTTGTAGCTGGAAGCAGATTTATTGTTCTTTCAGCATTTTATTTTCCTTAAATAAAAATTTGTCCATGATTATAATTTATTTATTAATGAATTATTCAGTAAATTACTATTTGGTTATCTCAATGTCGTGGAATGTTTACAAAGCAAGCTAAAAGAACACTTTACCAAATTCCGATTTTTTATTATTATTTTTTAATTATTTTATTTAATTATTTTTTTTTACATATTTTTAAATGCATCATTAAACACAGATTGTGTGAAACACCTGATATACAAGTTCATTGAATTAGCAGTCACTACACAAAAGATAATGTAGTGGAACGAGCACATTTATACGAACCTGTGATTTGTCTTACAGACTGTGCTACTGTCAG
This sequence comes from Silurus glanis, assembly GCA_014706435.1. Classification (NCBI taxonomy): domain Eukaryota; kingdom Metazoa; phylum Chordata; class Actinopteri; order Siluriformes; family Siluridae; genus Silurus; species Silurus glanis. Next base: position 9,448,743 of record JAAIIK010000003.1, read on the forward strand.
AGCTTTGCTGTTAGACAATAAATAAACATATCTGACCAATTCGATTAAGAAAATTCAACAGTTCTAAGCCTTCAGCTGCCCAACTAATGGGTGATCACTCTTCTGTTTTATTGAACTTAATCAGCAAAATATGACAATGTTACAGTATAACTGTTCTTTGAAATATCTGGTTACATGTGATTTTTTAAGTGTGGAGAATTTTGTTTGGCTTCTGGAGGCTGAATAGTCCTGCTTTTTGATTGATGAGCATAATGAAGTACACGAATCCTACTGCAGTTCGGATCCCCATGACAGCTCTAAAGCCGCACTTAGCACAGAAAATCACCACATTTACAGAGGGTCACCTATTCAGTGATCCGCCATTCTGTCTGTCCGAGGTGGAGAGCTGACTGGCACCAGACTCCCAAAAGCAGCCAGGGACTGACCCTGCAAGGCAATCTCTATTCCAGGAGGACAGAGCAAGTGCATGGCTCACAAATCCATCACCCTCCAGCTAGAAGTACCTCCTCTATCCTGAGAGACTCTGGAAAGGATAGAGGTGTCTGTCAAGAACTGCTGCAGGTGAGAAAGTGTGGTGTGTTGAAAAGCTGTCCCACAAGACTTGTGGAAAGTTCAAACTGTCAGCAGGATGTGGACACTGTTCATGACTACTGTGCTTAGATATAGTATTTTTTTTTCTCTCCTCATCAAGTACTGTAGAGGAAATGCAAATAGAGATCATCTAGTTGGCAACAGAGAAAGACTTTAATCTCATTATTATAACACACTCTGGATAAGGGGATCTGGTAAATGTTGTAAATGTAAATCCTGGTCATAACAAACAAATAAGAAAATGCCCTAATCTACACACATCACATTACACAAATGATCCTACTTAGGATCATCTAGGCAGAAGCCAAACTACAGGACTGTTTGGGGAAGTTTCATTTTCTCACTGGGGCTCATTTTTCACTAATTTACATTCAGCACTAATGTAGTACCCGGTAATGTCTGGATCAAACAGAGACATTAACTAGGCTGTTAATCACTCCTCTGTGTGCATGTGCAATTTCTAAAAGACACATTGCAAAGCAGTGCCAATATTTAAGTGGGCCTTGAACATCGATATTCATGCGATTCTGACAGATGCCTCATGGATATCTGGTGATCTCTGGAACGCATCAGGTTTCATTTTGAAATATTGTGGTGGGATCTCATTGCTCCGAACAGGGCTACTCATCAAAAAGACATAAGCAGGACATATGTAGTCTGTTGTAAGTACATTAACACACAGTTTTGCCATGACAGCATTGCCTTAGATATAAGGATTATAGAGTTCCAGTAAATAAGTCATATATATTACAAAAAAAAAAAAGAAGGATATTTGTCTTGGCCCAATAATTCCTTACCTAAGGGTAATGATTTTCATTTTGACATTATGGAAATCTGCATGACCACTGAGATTAAATCTCTGTGTAGTCCTGGTGTGATTGATATAGTGAAAATAATAATATAATAAAAATAACCACACATTCCAGTGCTCATGTTAGTTCCCACTCTTCAGTGTTTCGAATTGCTTAATGATTTATAAATCACACTTTTGATATAACCCATCCTCATTTGGGTTATATCACACTTTTGATATAACCCAAATGAGGATGGGTTCCCCTTTTAAGTCTGGTTCCTCTCAAGGTTTCTTCCTCATAACATCTAAAAGGAGTTTTTCCTTGCCACAGTCACCATGGCTGTTCATCAGGGATCGTCATTATCAGGGAACGTTCACCTCAACTGTTAAATTCTGTAAAGCCTTGAGAGAATGTCTGTTCTGAAAAGCGCTATAGAAATAAACTTGACTAATAATAATAATAAATTGAGCATTTTCCCCAAATACACCTCTGTATAGTGTACCTGGAACAAACATGAATATCTGCAAATCACACCGTTATATAGTGAAGGTTTTAATAGATTGATATATATATTTTTACTCTTTCATTAGAGTTACTCATTCCTGCAATTAAGTCATAAATAATATCAAGATGATAGCTAGACAAAATTAAATGAAAAGAATATTCATAACTTCAGTATTTTTGAACTGGTCTTGAACAATTGACCACAGCCAATCCACCTACCAGGTGGTTTTATGGAGATAAAATACTGGAGAACAGAAAAATCAACAAAAGACCCAGCAAGATTATTTAAAACTTCAGTAGATATCATCCACATCTGAGGTTGAACTGAGGTCCCTGGAGCTCTGAGGTAGCGAAGCACAGGTCAGGATTACAGTGATCAAGCATCAGGATAATCATGGATCTATCCAGGAACCACTAGGCACAAAGGGAGTAGAATGCACCCCAGCTAGGCTTTCAGTTTAGCTCAATACACCATTTATATCTAATGGCATTTCACCACACCCAATCCTACTGTGTATGTGAAAGGAAACTGGAGATCATTTTGGAAATCCATGTGGAGATCTGGGGTGAACATGCAAAACTCTACACACACATTCACCAGAGTAAGCAACAGTACCCACTGAGACTCATCATATATTTTTACTAAATTCGCTTTTGTACGTTTGACATGCCTCAATATTATGCTTTGTCACAATGACATTCCAAACAAACTAAGATACAAAGTGAATTGTCCTGATATCAAGCTTGCGAACAGAAATACAGCAAACCATTATGGCATCAAACGTGACGAATGCAGTCATGCATTCTGGCAAACACTGCCCTTAAGTAAATCCCTCCAAACTTTAAAACAGTCTTTAAATGTCTGGTTCGGTTATGATTTTTTTTCCCCCTACAACATTGTTTACTTGCTAGTTATTCAAACATGTATCCAAAGTTCTTCACTATTTAACTTTCTGGTACAGGTTTTTCACAAACAGCAGTCTTTTGTATGTAAACTATTATAGTCTTTAGTGAATTTTGTTGAAAAGCTGCTTTGAGACAATGTCTATCAATATCTATCATACATGCAAATATCTAACTATATGTGTATAGACACACAAATATGGTGAGAAGAAAAAAAAAAAGCTTAACCTAGCATGCTTTGCACAACAAGATCACATTCTTGGTTAAAACCTCTTTGTTTAAGTAAAATTACATGTGTGGTTACTGAGACTGCAGTTCAAATGTTAATCCTTTTATTATGTTCCATCATGTTACATTCATATTTCAATTGCACAATCATGTACTAAGCAAAAGTGTGTTTGCTGACAATTAATTATCCCTCTTTTTAGGTAACAGATGAACATACATGTAAACATACATTTTATGCAGATTTTTTTTTTTTTACGATTAAAATTGTTTCCTTTTAATCACAGAAGCAGTGGCATAGCTTACAGGCTCAGCACTGTGGAGATAAACAGGTTGAAAATAGTCTGTATTACTCTGCCACAGTACGCAAAGAAAACATGATCCCGTGTGCTTTTAGAGTTCTGTTAAAGATTTTATTACAGATTCTTATAGAAATGTCTCAATACACCTTATGTTCCATGTTCATTTCTGTGGCCTGTGTAGATCCACGATAAAGGAGAGCAAAGACCTCACAATGTGCAACTGTAGATATCACTGTGGCACCTTCCAGCATGAAGAAGCCCAGAATTTGCACTCCTGTCTACCTTATCTCCATCCCTGTTAGTTTAGATACGAGTTTTTAGGGTGGGCTTTACAGAACCAACCTACAACCCATCATGTTTGACACTATAGGACTTGCTACTAACAAAGAAACTAAATTAGAAAATAGAAATAAAGAAAAAAAAAAGAAAAGAAAAACTAAAATGAGGAGGAAAAAAATAAAAAGAGAGAAAATACATTTTCTCTGCATTATAAATTCTTAATGACTTAAAAAAAAATTCATGAAGACTCCAAAAAAACATTGTAAAGGTTTATAAAATTAAAGTTAAGGTGCAGGTAATCCAGCACGTTTATATTCTTCTTATATTCTTCCTACAAGCATTGAATACAATTCATTATTTGGGTTTAAAGTATTTAGAAGAAACTTTTCATTTAACACATATGCTGGGAACAGCGACTGAAAAAGGGAAGCCAGGTCCAGAGTTCAGGAAGACATTGGAAAAAAAGCCCACCAAAAGCCAGATAGCTTATGGCCAAAAGTATGTGGACTATTTATTTCACAATAAATTTGTGTACTGGTCAGCATTATATTGTGCTATTTTTTGCACAAATACACACATTGTTTATATATATATATTGACTATACCATTCTAATCGTTGGTACATTAATAGCGAATTGTTGACTGTTTGGGCATAGCTGTCAAACAAGACCGGCTGTTGCACAGTAGTCATTTTAATTCTTCCCAGAGGTGCTCAGTGTGGGCAATTCAAGAACATCCACTACAGCCTTAGCCGAACCTGTTTTTATGTACCTCACTTTGTGCACAGGGGGCCAGACTACTAAGCTCTATTAAATGCAAAACAAAAAAAAAGATGTGTAATGGTCAGTTGTCCACATACGTCTGGCCATAAAATACATTATCCTGCTGTCTAAAAGTAATTAAGACATGTAAGAATAGAAAGATAGTAGAACCAATATAGATAGTATAGTAGAACCAATTCTACTATATACTGAATAAAAATAAAAGAGTGAATATGATTTATAGGATACCCTCTTTGTGATCGACAACCAGCTGAATTAAGATATATTCATGTATACGTTTTTGTTATTGTTGTAGTGAATGGGCATCACATTACATAGATATACAGTAGTCTAGGTTACTCATGGGTCAAAAATCATTGTCTATCTGCTGCATTTCATGAAAGTTTAAACTTGAGGTGAGGGACATCAGGTATTGACCTTTATTGTAATGTAATGATTGACTGCAATTCACCAAAAGTATCGGCCACATATTTGTTGTGTTGTTTTGTTTCCACGAAGTCATGCGAATTCTTCATAGATGTCCTAATCATTATACATTCTTAACATTCGAAAAACATTTATTGAATAAACCATTTAACTCTCATTCAGATGTTTGAGCTGTCTAATAGTTTTAATAAATTAAAAAAAACAAAAAAAAACAAAAAAAAAAAACATGCATTACACATTCTGAAACAGTTTCCATAGAAACTTCTGTGAGGAAAATGCACAACAGCAAAATCTGATCAACCATCCTACCCCTTCCCTACAAATTTACATCCATTATAAGATCCTTAGGGGAATTTGTTTTGAGGGCAATAAACAGTTAAAAATAGTATTTTAAAACAGACATATAGGAGTGAAATATGGGAGTTCATGTGAAAGACAAAGGTAAGGCATTTTTGACTCCTTATATCCTTATAATTTTTTATAAGGAAAAAAAATAATTCAGAGGTCCTATGAATCTGCAGTCATGAAAGAATGACTAAAGGAGGAGACCCTGGATCCTCCAAACTCCATGTTCCAGATCTCCATGCCTCTAATCCCTAAAGTGTAGGTGACTGATTTTTAGTTTTAGCGTGCATGGGTGCGTGTATACACATCTGTAAACAATACAGGAGTGACGAGTGTCTAAATTTTCACCATCGCTAGTTTGCACTTGCTGGCAAAGCTTCCTCTTTTTGCCACCATTTCATATTAAATATACATTATATAATAAAAATTTTAAAATGTATAAGAAAACACACTGCTACACGTGTTAAACCCCGCAGTTATACTCCTTGTCAATTTGATCCAGCAAAGACCCCCAGGGGAAGCAAAATGCAAGAGGCACCAAAGGTTTAATGACCAATAAATAGCACCACTTAGACCTAATAATGTATACAGTAGAACAGAATAGGCTAACCCTACTTTTTCCTAGAAATATACACCTCTACATTCAGTAGATTTTACAGAAAGATTCTACCAATCAGATTCAGTAGACGTTTAGTTTGAAGTAGTGCAGAGTTTCTAAAATGTTTACTTCTGTTGGTAAAAACCCATATCTGTAACAAATTTTCTTTCGGCTTCTCCCATCAGGGGTCGCCACAGCGGATCATCCGCATGTTTTGATTTGGCAAATGTTTTTGCGCTGGATGCCCTTCCTAACGCAACCCTCCCTATTTATCCGGGCTTGGGACCGGCACTAAGAGTCGCTGGGGTTGGTTCCCTGACCGGGGATCGAACTCGGGCCGCAGCGGTGAGAGCGCCGCATCCTAACCACTAGACCACTAGGTGACCTTAAAAAATCCATATCTGTAAATACTCTAATATTGCAAGTAAACATTGAGAATCTGAATTAAACCAGTCTGATTACTCATCTTTACAGAACTGTAGGGATGCTTGGACACACCATGGTGGGAAACCCAAGTAATAAAAAATTCAACTTCAGGCATTCATTTTATTATTATTATTATTATCGAAGGCTTTGCTTTGCTCTCCTTTCTGAATGAGTCAGAAAAACAGTACCAAGTAGCTATGGAGCTCTGTACTAACATACACAGACTACCTTTAAGATGAATAAAACCTATGATCTAAAAATAATAGTGGTTATATTTAGAAGACACTATTAACATAGATTATGGGTTAATGTGTAATCTCTGAACCCATATGCTTATTGTTCTTGGTGAGCATTAGGTGTTAGGGGTTCAGGCCATAATGATTCACAATCATGACTCATTTGCTCTCTGCTTGCTTTCAGCATTAAAATTCTAAGAGCAACATGATTGGTGCTTATTAGAAAGAGTTAGTTTTAAAATAGGAACCAGTGGTTCAAATATAAAATATGCAGTAAAATGTAAGTTAATGAATAATGAATGATTTAATGAGTCACCTACCAACTAAATGATAAGTATGAACAATTGAGTGCTCTAAATAAAACTATGTACTAATCTTTTTGTAATTGCAGAACATATTTTATTTGTGTACCTACAGTATATACCTAGATGCATATTGTGTGAATAGTCTAGGTGACTGCTGTATTGTCCAAAACAGAAGCTGCAGGTATGAAAGGCAGCAAATCAGAAATTAGGCTTCACAAATGGCTCATCATTAACCGTAATTTAACATCAATGCTTATAGCTATTATACAAGTAACAATAGTGCGTTAGTCTTTCATCTTCCTCCTGATTTGTGTTCATGCAATGTTTTCCACCTCAAATAATGCTTTCAAACTGTGCTAGCTCCAAAAGCACTTAATTAACACTCCATGTAGCGGACTCGTCATAACAATTCCATTTATATATTAGTCTGTTCAAATTCCTACTATATTTTGTATAGGATATCAGGAGGAAGCGTGTGTCCTGGCATATTAGAGGGTATACACACACATTTTCAGTCACCAAAATGTCACAGAATTGGTAGTGACCATTGATTTTTCTTGATTCTCGAGTCCTGACAGCATGAACACTATCTGCAGCTGTGCTCTGAGAAAATGGTGGCCAATGTGTCTGGCAGTGCCATGTTGTATCAGAAAGATCACTGCAATCACAAAGATGGACCTCTCAGAGTTACCCATAGAATTCTAACCATCAACATTGCTGTGTCACTAGTGGTACTGCTTGGAGTTTCAAACATAAGAATCACTTCAGATTTCTTTTTTTACTATCCAGTGAAATTCTGGATTGCACAGGGGTCAGTGTTTTATCAGCACAATAAATAGAACACTTTGTTGTGTTTCTACAAATAAAACCTCAGAAAAAGGTGTATTCACTTTGCACAAGATTTCAGTTTCAGTATACTTTAAAAATGGGAAGAATAGATTAATGAAACATTCAAATTCTGTACAGTATGAAAACGCTATAAACACTTGTATCAAGACTTGCTGATAGAAAGGTTTTCCCGAGTCCATCTTATAAATTTATGATAAATGTGCTATTCTGGACAGACCATAAAGTACATGTTTTTACAATTAAAAATCAGTGTTCTAGGCAATAACACTGACAGTTTGGTCATTTCTCACTATGGGTGAGTTTGTTGTGGCCTACACAGCAACCTGTGAACACCACTTGATCATATCTAGCTTTAAAATGGTAGATGCATAATCCCTAACTATAATGTTAATTTCAAATTTCTTATATCAACATTCTTCAAATTCTGCTTGACATTTGTCTAATATATAATGGATGATTAAAGGCTTAAGGTCAGAAGGTGGGATTTTACACTCTCTTATTTTCTGTGAAATGGGAATACATGAACTTTAAAGCATTCAACGATGGGTACTTCTGAGCTTAGGCCATATTTCTGTTTATTATTTTTTCTTTGTTTTTCTTTTACAATGATGTTGAAAAAGTACTACAATATTTCCCCATCAGGATTAACTTTTAATTGATACTGGTATCTGTTTATTATTAATAAATCCACTTACAGTTGAAATATACCATTCAATATTATTTAAAACTTAAAATGGGAAAAAGTGTTTGAGAAACAAAACTAGACATTTATATCTTCTTCTTCTTCTTCTTTCGGCTGCTCCCATTAGGGGTCGCCACAGCGGATCATCCGTCTCCATACCCCCCTGTCCTCTACATCTGCCTCTTTCACACCAACTACCTGCATGTCTTCCCTCACCACATTCATGAACCTCCTCCTTGGCCTTCCTCTTTTCCTCCTTCCTGGTGGCTCCATCCTCAGCATTCTCCTACCAATATAACTCATGTCCCTCCTCTGCACATGTCCAAACCATCTCAATCTCGCCTCCCTCACCTTGTCACCAAAACGTCCAACATGTGCTGTCCCTCTAATAAACTCATTTCTAATCTTGTCCATCCTCGTCACTCCCAACGAAAACCTTAACATCTTCAGCTCTGCTACCTCCAGCTCCACCTCCTGTCTTTTACTCAATGCCACTGTCTTTAATCCATACAACATCGCAGGTCTCACCACAGTCCTATAAAATTTCCCTTTCATTCTTGCAGATACTCTTCTATCACAAATCACTCCTGCAACTCTTCTCCACCCACTCCACCCTGCCTGCACTCTTTTCTTTACTTCCCTAACACACTCCCCATTACTTTGCACTGTTGACCCCAGGTACCTGAACTCCACCACCTTCTCCACCTTTTCTCCCTGCAACCGCACCACTCCACTTCCCTCCCTCTCATTTATGCACATGTACTCTGTCTTACTCCTACTGACTTTCATTCCCCTTCTCTCCAGCGCATATCTCCACCTCTCCAGGCTCTTCTCAACCTGCTCACTACTCTCACCACAAATCACAATATCATCCGCAAACATCATAGTCCAGGGAGACTCCTGTCTGACCTCGTCCGTCAACCTGTCCATCACCACTGCAAACAGGAAAGGGCTCAGGGCCGATCCTTGATGCAGTCCAACCTTCACCTTGAACCAGTCTGTCATTCCTACTGCACACTTCACTGCTGTCACACTGTCCTCATACATGTCCTGCACCACCCTCACATACTTCTCTGACACACCTGACTTCCTCATACAGTACCACAGCTCCTCTCTTGGCACTCTGTCGTACACTTTCTCTAAATCCACAAATACACAATGCAATTCCTTCTGTCCTTCTCTATACTTCTCCATCAACATCCTCAAAGCAAATAAGGTGTCTGTGGTGCTCTTCCTCGGCATGAAACCATACTGTTGCTCACAGATGGTCACCTCTTCTCTCAGCTTGGCTTCCACTACTCTTTCCCATAACTTCATGGTGTGACTGATCAACTTAATTTCCCTGTAGTTACTGCAGGTCTGCACATCTCCCTTATTCTTAAAGATCGGTACCAGCACACTCCTTCTCCATTCCTCAGGCATCCTCTCACCTTCCAGAATCTTGTTAAACAATCTGGTTAAAAACACCACTGCCATCTCTCCTAAACATCTCCATGCTTCTACCGGTATGTCATCTGGTCCAACAGACTTTCCACTCTTCATCCTCTTAATCGATGCTCTCACCTCCTCTTTACTAATCCTATCCACTTCCTGCATCACCAACTCTCCATCATCCAACCTTCTCTCTCTCTAATTTTCCTCATTCATCAGCTGCTCAAAATACTCCCTCCACCTTCTCAACACACTCTCCACACTAGTCAACACATTTCCATCTCCATCCTTTATTGCTCTAACTTGCAACACATCCTTCCCAGCTCGGTCCTTCTGCCTGGCCAATCGGTATAAATCCTTTTCTCCTTCCTTAGTGTCCAACCTCTCATACAACTCCCAGGATGCCTTTTCCTTGGCTTTCGCCACATCCCTCTTTACCTGCTGCCGCATCTCCTTGTACTCCTGCCTACTTTTCTCATCACCCTGTCGATCCCACTTCTGTTTTGCCAACCTCTTTCTCCTTATGCTCTCCTGCACTTCCTCATTCTACCACCACGTCTCTTTGTCTTCCTTTCTATTTCCAGATGTTACACCAAGTACCTTTCTAGCTGTCTCCCTTATCACTTCTGCAGTAGTTTCCCAATCATCCTGCACCTCTTCATCACCACCGAGCCCCTGTCTGACCTCTTCCCTGAACCTTACACTACAGTCTTCCTCCTTCAGTTTCCACCATCTTATTCTTCTTTCAGTCCTCACTCTCCTTCTCTTCTTCTTCGCCTCCAAAACCATCCTACAGACCACCATCCGATGCTGTCTAGCTACACTGTCCCCTGCCAACACCTTACAGTCTCCAATCTCCTTCAGGTTGCATCTCCTACATAGAACATAGTCCACCTATGTGCACCTTCCACCACTCTTATAGGTCACCCTATGATCCTCCTTCTTCTTAAAATAAGTATTCACCACTGCCATTTCCATCCTTTAAGCAAAATCTACCACCATCTGCCCTTCCACATTCCTCTCCTTAAGGCCATACCTACCCATAACCTCCTCATCACCTCTGTTCCCTTCACCTACATGTCCATTAAAGTCTGCCCCAATCACCAATCTTTCATTCCTAGGTACACCATCTACCACTTCATCTAATTCACTCCAGAATCTTTCCTTCTCCTCCATCTCACAGCCGACTTGTGGAGCATAGGCACTGATGACATTTATCATCATCCCTTCAACTTCCAGCTTCACGTTCATCACCCTATCAGAAACTCTCTTCACCTCCACTACACTCTTACTGTACTCTTCCTTCAGAATCACCCCTACACCATTTCTCTTTCCATCCACACCATGGTAGAACAGTTTAAACCCACCTCCAATGTTCCTGGCCTTACTCCCTTTCCACTTGGTCTCCTGAACACACAACATATCTACCTTTCTCCTCTCCATCATATCAGCTATCTCTCTCCCTTTACCCGTCATAGTACCAACATTTAAAGTACCAACCCTAACTTCTACTCTCCTACACTTCTCCTTTTCCTGCCGTCTCTGTAGACGTCTTCCTCCTCTCCTTCTCCTCCTTCGGCCAACAGTAACCCAATTTCCACCGGTACCCTGTCGGCTAACGATACCTGTGGCGGTCGTTGGTAACCCGGGCCTCGACCGATCCGGTATGAAATTCTTAATCGTGACCTGCATATTTGATTTGGCACATGTTTTACGCTGGATGCCCTTCCTAACGCAACCCTCCCCATTTATCCGGGCTTGGGACCGGCACTGAGAGTGCACTGGCTTGTGCCTCCCTAATGGCTGGGTTAAAACTAGACATTTATATAAATACATAAAAAAAAACTTTTTTGGACATTTGGATAAATCTAGGACAATGGTGACAGCAATACACTCATCAAAAGCATGAAGGTAAGGTACAGACCATAAATGTAAAAAAACTAATTTAATTCCTTTGGGGTTTTATTTCATAAAATATTTAGTGTACAGAAATATCCTTTAAGTACAATACTAAGCATATGTACTTTCAGAACCAGGTTGCTGAATGCCTTTTCCACACAATATAATCACCACAATATGCAAACCGAAAATAAACATTTGGTATACATGAAAGTAAATTTTGAAACAAAACTTTCGTACAACACTCAATCTCCTGAGCATGTGCAAATGTATCAATTAAAATGCTAACTAAAGTAAACCTCGACTTGATCAACTTCAAATCATGAATTACTACACTTTTATAAGGAATATACTGTTTAGGTTAAATTCCTTATTTCGATTACAGTTTCAAAACTTCCTCAAGACAACCTTATCCAGAGCTACTTCCAGAAGTGTTATGGAATATCCATCAAAAAACACATTATGCTGGCTCACTAGGTCAGAAAGTAAAAAGGTTTTTAATATTCTTTGCATTAATTAACAATATTAGAGTCTATAGAGAGAAACCCAAGACAAACCTATAAATTAAAGCAATAAATGTTGATTGAAATATAACAAATGCAGTGTCTCAGTTTAAATGAAAGTCTGAGCCTGTTTGTCTGCACATAGCAGTAAGCCATATACCAATGCCTCAGCTGAAGGAGGATTTAGAGCTTGCATATGATTATTAGTTAAAAAATCTGTCACAGAACAGAGTCAAGGTAACTGCTTGTTCTGCCTGTCAGCCTTGGTACAACCTCATAGTTCATTTTGTGTCCCCATCTATCAGAACTTAATGCAGTTTTGTGGGTAGCACCAGTAATACATTGCACAAACAAAAATAAATAAATAAACCTTGACTGTAGCCATTAAAATTTCCAAACTTTCTTTGGATTTATTGTTACCACTATATAATGTTACATATAATGTATTAGAGTTACAGGTCTGCCACAGTTTGATAAAAATCAGTAGGACGCTAAGCTTCCAAGATTAGCTTCATGGACAGCTGCCCCTTTAAATACAGCAGCACATCAGTAAATCAACAGCATGGATGGGCTCTCCAGCTGTCCTAATGCAGCCAACATCTGTCTCACCAGCTGATCACAACCAGCAATTAAAAACACCTGATATCTCTACCTGCATCAAAGAAAACTTTGTGGATGCTTTTAAGAATTTAACACTAGATTTTTTAAGTCAGACCAGATTTTTTTTCCTTAAAAAGTAAGGGGGGGTATATTTAGATCAAAAACATTGTCAAATATTCATAGTTAGGTGTTTGTCAGAAACTCTGTTCTAATGTTCTCTTTTGTAAGGTTACTAATTATAGGGACTAAACAACAGAAATGCATATTTAAAAAAAAACATCAAATCAAAAGAGAAAGAAGCTAAATGTAAAATGCACTATAATTAAAACCTCAAAACAATACATGAATGTAGCTGCTACCCAAATTGCAGGTGTGCACCAGTCACATAAACATATACTGCAGAAATGTCAATCATAATGGCCTGAGGAACCAGCAAGAATGCTTGAAAGATGAAAAGGCTGACAAACTGGTGGAAGACAAAAAAAGATGATTACACAGATTCCTAAAAAAAAGGAAACATTGAAAAAAAGAAATGCACTGAAAATGTATTGAAATTCAGTGACATTACAGTTTAGCCAGCTACTTACAAATAGACAAAAAAAAGTGTAAAAATAATTAAATTGATAGTCACAAAATAACATCTTGTTAGTGAAAGTGTCCATAACAGATTTGATGTAACAGCTTTGAGTCATGCTTAAACACATGCCTTTCAGGTATTTTTTCAGTCATACTGATCCACTGATTGAGCTTACATTACTCTGTTTAATTGCATGCTTCAGCTCCATATGATTGAACAGAGTTAAATTAACACCATTTTGCACATTCTACTTATTTGGATGTGCACGTATTTTCAAACATTGGATTAAAAACCTCTACATTCACTCCAAAACTGGGGGTCAAAACCAATTCACTGCTGCACAACAGCCATATTTCTGCTACGATATTCTACTGCACATAATTATAAAATTAATTTAATTATATAGCTATAATTTTTTTTTTTTTTATCAGTGAATACATCTTGACATTTTTGTAATGTAACTCATTTGCATTAACACTACATGATCAAGCTTATGCCACATAGTAGTTACAACCACTGCACTAATTCAAAACTTAAGTTTAGAATAAGCAACAGAATCATGCTTTTAAAAGGAACAATTTTGAAGGTAAATTTTCAAGACAAACTACAAAAGTCATATTGTATTATAAACCTAAATTTTAACTGCTCACATAATCCCTTTTTATTCCTACTGTTGGGAAGAGCTCATCAATTCATTCTTATGGCACATCAATGAGGTTAAAATTAAGGCTTTATCTGGAGCATTTGCTGTGCTGGAGGGTTGTCTTAGTTAGCCAAGCTTTAATACCATTTAAACTTTGCCAGGGAAGCAAAAAACTAATAATAATAATAATAATACAAACTTTTCAAAAGCTAGAAGTGGGAGACTGTCCAGGATTGCAGGAATGATGAACAGGACAAAATACAGAAAGGCCTTAAAGAAAGTGAGGGGATAATCTTTCAAATGTGTAATGGACCACAGACTGAGGTAAAGAAAAATGGGTTAGCATAAACACAGCTGAAGCACACAGCTAATGAAAGAGTGAAGATGCTTTTGAACAAGGATGTTTCAGAATGTCCTAGTTGACATTGAAACCATTCCTGTAGCAATTTCCCTCTCCTTGCCTTGAACAAGTTAGCATTAGTCTTTTTTCCTTGCCAAGCCACTCCTTTCCTGGCCACCGACTTTAAGTCTAAATACTACTGAAGCCTGGCTAACTCAGGAAACCCTCTAGCACAGAACTGGAAATTGAACATGGCCTTTTTACAATAGGGTGAAGAATGGTGGTTTCTTTGAGACAAGTAAGGAAGGACAACCTGACAGGACATGGCTGGAAAGCTCATGATAAAATCCTTCACATTAAAGCTGCAGGCTGAGGGAAAGTAAACGTGGTTCATGGTGGCCTGAAGAAAGTCACAGAGCATCCGATGTGCTTTTTGTAGTGGACATGTTCCTCACAGTCCATCAAAATCTTATGTGTCCATTGCTGCAGTTTTCTAAAGCTCAGCACTGGTAGGCTTTTAAAAGTGAGGTTATCTTCTATAAAACCCAGAGTCCACCTGAACACATTTGTTTTATGATCCTTCCTTTTGCATAATAAAATCAATTGGGGTGTTGCATTTGATATTCATTATACATGTGATAGTTATATTTGAGTTATATGATTTTTTTTTAAAAGTGCAAACAAACCACCCTCTGTACTTGTTTGATATTTTGACTCACCATTTTAAAATGTATATAATATTTTCTTATAATTGCAACAAATGCATTTAAAATGTCTAAAGTAAGAGGCAATGTTTCATTTGAAAGACCACATTCAGGAATTCATTTCACTAGAATAAAGCAAGATCAAAAACACAAACTTCACTAAACCAAAAATTTCAAATGGGTCCCCAGGGGAATAAGGAAAAAGTGATCAAAAAAATAAACAAAATGCCACTTACCCCATTCCAGGAGTTGTCATAAGATTTTATTCTGACTATAGACTAATACACTATAATTGCAAAAGTATTCTCTTCTCTTTTATACTTCATTCTCAAGAAGTGCCTTTTGCACTCAGCAGCTCAGCATGGTGATGGCTCCCCCTAGGGAGATGGAGGACACACACAAACAGTCAAGCTAATACAAAGCACAAAACACAAGTGTTACATAACCCCTAATAATATTTCTTCACCTCACTGATATCCCTAACCTTTCCATGTTTTCTAACAATAAAATTGTTATTTAAAATTGTGATTTTGAAACAATAAGTAATTATGTTTCCTTGTTTGTTTGTTTTTAGGTCTGTGTCCATATGTGTGTGAAACAAAATGACGCAATGGCATTATATAATGCAATTAATGGAACACAAGAAACCACTAACAGTAATTATCTCCAACAGGAAATTTAGCACTGAAATTAAGCCAACACTTCAATTTGTACTTAAGTACTGTATATTGTCTCCAAATGGAACATGAGTCAATAAAAATAGGAAACAATCAGAGGAAAGCAATTTACAATCAAATTCACTTTATAAATAACAATAGGACCCTGTTTACCACTAAATAAATCCCCAAGAAAGCAATTAAATACACTCTAGCAGCTCATTTAAATGATTGGCATTGACATCAGTGTTTGCATTCAGACCAAAGATTTCTAGTGTGGCCTCTTAGATTTTAAACTAGCAAGTGATTATGAAACACTACAAAAGCCTTTCATCTCCTTTTTACCCATGTTTGAAAAAGCCAGGTCTTGCTTATGTTTATCATCTATGTGAAGAATTTCACAATCTCTGTTTTCCTTTGAAATAAGAAGCTCTTTATTAAGTAACAAAGCTAGAATTAATTTATAGCATCTGCTCTGACTTATGTATATATATATATATATATATATATATATATATATATATATATATATAAAGCATAGGCCAAATATAAAAATAAGACAAAAGTGAATGAGCAGTGGGATGTGCTGGCAGCAAGTGTTCATTTGGAGAATGAGTCTGAGGAAAAGCAGATTAAAGCTTAAGGCTGAAGGGGCTTGGATCAGGACTTGGAATATGCAAATTAAAAGGAGAGTGAAACATTTCATGCTCCATGGCATCTTTAGGGACATACCCAGGCTCTTTGTGCCATGCACAGAAGGCAGATTAGTTAAAAGCTAAATGGGCTGTGTTAAAAAATAAATGGACTGCTAATGTATTAATGGGCAATGTTCATTTCTGCAGGCACAAGATTATATAGTCAATACACAAACTATGCATGTTTAGAGAGACTTTTGGGTATGTTCTGTTTGTAGTGTATATTCTCATCAGTTTGTAAAATGTGTTTTTATATACAGTAATTAGTGCACATTTTATTACAAGTTATTTAAAGCATAGTCATGCCAATCGATATTTGGCTCATGATGAAGTTATTAATATTTTTGGTTTCTATCACAGTATGTTGCATTTGGAATTACGGTCAGCTTCAAATGTATTGGAACAGCAATTCCAATACTTTTGTTTTTGCAATATACTAAAGACATTTAGATTTGAGATGTAGAGGTCATTATGAAACAGTAGATCAAAACTTCTTTCATTTTCTGATATGTACATCTAGATCTGTAGAACAACTTAGATCATGGCACCTTCTTTATTATAGGAACATATTTGTCTTAAAGTGAAACTGAGGTAAATAGCACTTAATAAATATATTTAATTGCATATATCTTGCTTGTAATGTTTATATAAATATATAATACAACATGATGCAAGCTCAAGCCATGAGAATGCTGTACCTCATCCATGCTTGACCAGAAAACATGTATGCTTTGGATTGCTTTGGATATGCTTCCTTCCTCCACACTTTGACCTTACCATCACTTTGTTAGAGGTTAAACTTGGTTCAAGAACATTTGTTTCTTGTTTGTCTATTTCTTTGCAAAATCCAATCTGGCCTTCAAAATTTTACCTCTTAGAGTGGGTTGCATTTTTTTTTTTATATATATATATATTTGCTCACAAATGGTGAGAACAAAGTCTTCTGCAAATGGTGGAATGTGATTCCTTCACCCCTTTCCCCGTGGAGGCTGCTGGTAAAACCACTGTCTGTTTCTTTCTTTTTCTGTCATTTTTAATTGTTGTATTGCCTATGCCCAATGCTTGTCACTGGATTTGAACAATATTTCTTGTAGCCTTGCTTTTCTCAACTAAACAACTCTCTGGTCTTTATGTCAGTTTATAGTAGACATTCAGAGCTATCAGATGTCTTAAAAATCTAATGTACAGTAATGGGACACACATAGGCAACAAGAAGGAGAGTCTAATTCTCTAATATCTTTTAAATTAGTGGGTTAAATTATTTAAAACAAAATCTATACATAAATATCAAGAAATGAAGCATGAAATTCTGCTCTTTTACATGTATGGCTTACTTCAGAAAAATTTAGATAATTTATTAAATATATTTAAAACATGTTGCTGCTCCACTGTTTCCTAAACTAACAAACAGATGGAATCCAAATGGCAGCCATTATATGTCTTGGTTACAAATAACTAATATTTTAGACAAACAATAATACTGCAATCATCTAGACACAAAGCATATAATCATGATAATTTTTTACACAAGAGGATGATTTAAGTTTCATCTATCAAATCATTCATTTTCCATATTGCTTGTCCTCTGTAGGGTGGCAGTGTTGCGGAGGCAGCATTAACCTTATTCTCATTCAAAATGAAATACAAAATGAAATGTTCGGGATAGTCATCATTTGATCTCAAATCCAAATATTTGAGTGTACAGCAAAAAAGTAAAAGGAATTTGCTTTGCCATTTCATGCATCTTGAGGGGACTGTATATAATGACTGCCAAATGTGAAACGCCAAAAGACCAAAAGTTTCTGAACAAAACAAACAATCATTAATCACTTTGTCATTTTTAGTACTTTAATGCAAATACTTTTCTGCCATTGACTGCCTTTTGTCTGGCAATCAAGGATCCACCAGACACTGGGTTTATTATTTAGTGGTGCTCTGCTAGGCCTTTGGTGCATATGTTACTGAAGCATTTTGCCTTCAGTTTTGCCTTCAGCAAGGGAAATACATGCTCAATTGGATTCAGGTCAGGGAATTGACTTGGCCCTTGCAGAACATTCTACTTCTTTGCTCTAAAAAGAAAGTCTTGGCTTGATTCTGGAGTATGCACTGTGAAAGAGACTTGAGCACAGAATGAGTTTTCAAGCATTTGGCTAAATCTAAGCACATTATTTTTTCTATAATGTAAAGAGTATATACAATATATACATTTACATTTTGCTTTTATTGTCAAACTCCAATATTTTAAGGGTTAACAATGGTTCACATCTGATGCTAAGAACCTCCACCTGGCGCATTTACTTCATTTCACCATTTGTTGGGAAAAGGGAATTACTTTCCCTGGGAAAAAATTTAACTGTATTTTTTCTGGATACTTCAGTGCTTCTGAACTCATCGGGAGGCGGAAGCCGGAGTACAGCTCGCTCGGGTTTAATAAAGAGAGTCACACCGAAACACAAACAGCAGTCCTTAGATGAAGAGAGAGCAGGCCGAGGTGCGCTTGGGGAAAAGCGCAGCCGGTAAAGGATGGCGGAGTCCGAATGGAACGTAACGCATAGGGACATACATATATCACGAACACATACAATAACGGACAGGGAGTGAGTGTGAGTGAGGGTACATAAAGTAGGAGTCAGGGATGAGTGCTTAATGAGTCCCAGGTGTGTGTGATGAAGTCGGGAGTTTCAGAGAAAGCGGCAGCATGACAGCCACCGAAGGGGGCGTGGCAGGTGGATTCCTGACACCACCCCCCCTCCTTAAGGGTGGCACCTGGCACCCCAGTCCCACATATGCCTGGTGGGCCAGGGCACTCGGAGGAGGGCCTCGGCATCCGTCCAGGGTCGAAGGGGACCCGGTTACAATCGCCGCGGAACCGGGAAAGGCTGAGAGGGACACCGAGCGACATCCCCGGTGGATAGCCGGAACCAAACGATGCCTACTCTGGAGACCTGGGATGGAACAACGCCCTCAGCGGAGGTCCGGAACGGAGCACAGTCCTCGGCGAAGACCGGAGGCAGGGCGACGCCCTCAGTGGAGACCGAAGGTGGAGAGACGCTGCTGGCGGCAAACAGGGGCGGAGTGATGCCCACTGCGGAGGTCTGGAGCGGGGCGACGCCCACCACGGAGGACTGGAGCAGAATGACGTCCACCACGAATGTCTGGAGCAGAGCAATGTCTACCCTGGAGACCTGGAACGGAGCGACGCGCTCGGCGGAGACTGAGCGATGTCCACCATAAAGGTTTGGAGCAGAGCAATGTCCCCCACGGAGACCCGGGACGGAGTGACACCCTCGACGGAGACCGGAGGCTGAGCGAATTTCTCGATGAAGGTCTGGAGTGGAGGGATGCACACCACGAAGGTCAGGAGCGGAGCGACGTCCCCCACGAAGGCCCGGGGTGGAGCTACATCTACCACAGAAACCTGGATCAGCACGACGTCCTTGGCGATGACCGGAGATGGAGAGACGCCTTCAGCGGAGGCCGGAGGCAGAGCAACCTCCACGGCGGAGACCAGAGGCCGAGCGACGCCCTCGGTGGTGATCAGGGGTGGAGCGACGCCCTCAGCGTAGATCTGGAACGAAGGAGTGCCCACCACAGAGGTCAGGAGCGGAGCTAAGTCCGCAGCAGAGATCGGAGACCGAGCGACGCTCTTTGCGGTAATCGGGAGCAAAACGACACCCTCGGTGGAGTTCAGAGACCGAGTGATGCTTTCGGTGGAGACCGGGAGCAGAAAAACGTCCTTGATGGTGTCCAGAGACGGGGAGTGAGTGTGAGTGAGGGGTTTATGTAGGAGTCGGAAATGAGTGCTTAACGAGTCCCAGGTGTGTGTGATGAAGCCGGGAGCTTCAGAGAAAGCAGCAGCATG
Organism: Silurus glanis; assembly: GCA_014706435.1. Classification (NCBI taxonomy): domain Eukaryota; kingdom Metazoa; phylum Chordata; class Actinopteri; order Siluriformes; family Siluridae; genus Silurus; species Silurus glanis. Next base: position 9,468,900 of record JAAIIK010000003.1, read on the forward strand.
ACAGCCACCGAAGGGGGCGTGGCAGGTGGATTCCTGACAATTGCATTGATGGCTTTGTTCTAAGTTTTGAGTTTCACTGGCAGTGACAGCTCTTTGGACTTCATAGAGTTAGCAGCAACATATTATAACACAGTACTTTATATACATGATATTTAAATTTATTCCTTTGATAATCTGTAATAATAATAATTTATACTTCCCTGATGCAACACTTGTGAAACTAGCACAAAAGGTTATGTATACTATAAAAATAATAGTACACCCTTTTTGAATTCTTTGGTTTAATGTATCAGGGAATAATATTGATCATCTGGTTCCTAATGAGTTCTTAAAATTAGGTAAATACAACATTAGATAACCCTCAAGACATGATTTAATACTCTGTGCCATTATTTATTTTACAAAAATAAAGCCAAAATGGAAAAGCCATTTAAGACTAAGTTCACCTTTACTGATTCAATAGAATTTGAGAACCTTAGTAGCAGCCAGGTGCTTGCCAGGTTTGCAATTGCAAAGACAATTGTTGCAGCTCAATCAATCAATTTCAAAATCAATTTGAGAAGGGTTATAAGGCCATTTCTGATTATTTAAGTCAATCATTCTGCAGTTAGGAACATTATTCACAATTGGAAAACTTTCTTAGGTAGTGGACATCACAGTAAATTCACCCAATTTCAGATCATGTAATGGTCAGGAAAATGTGTCTGAGTTACATTGCAGATGTAACCACTGTTTCTTTAATTTTCTAACCAACTGTAGTTCTCAAACATAAACTGCACAGACAGGGTATTGATTCCAACAATGGTAACAGTGTAACTTACATAATAAGACAAGCTTTCAATTAATAAATTAAAGGAAAAAATGGTTTTTATTGTATGTTCCTACCAGTTCTCTTAAAGTTCACCTAGAATCTATTTAAAAGTTTTGCAAAAGCTATTCCACTATGCTCTATCCACATTTGCCTGATGGCTAATCAATGTCTCTAATCCTTCCTCCATTTTGATTTAGTTGTAACATAATAATCTAGGTAATGAAAAATGAATAGGAGCGATCATGAATAAAGCAAAGGCTGATGCATTAGATCTGTTGCATCTGATTAACCTGCGGTCAATCAATTGGAATCTCTTTCTTGTGGCTGAAGTTGCAGTGTGGACTTTCCCCACAAAGCAAAAGTTATGATCATCTGCCACTTGTGAAATGTTAACGCCTCATTAACCTTCCAGCACTTCTAGACACTTTTTAAAGAGAGAAAAAAAATAATACGATGAGGTAAAACATATGGATGAACATGGAAGTGAAACCCCAGACCTAGTTGGAATAGCAGACGAAAAAAAAAGAAGAAGTAAAAGAACAATGTCAATGTGTGTGCCTTTTTTCAGTTCTACAGAACTAATTTTATACCCTATGTTTAACCTGTTAGCATGCACCCCCGCTTTTGGGACTCACAGCTGAAAATGATCTAAATTTAACAGTATGTCAGTCTGTTTACAATTTGCTTTCTGCATAACACAAACCACTTCAAAGCAATCACCTTTTGAAACAAATGGTGCATGTGTGCATGCATGGATGATTTTAGTAAGATCAATCAAACGATGTAGGGTTCACCCTGTCAGGCAATGTGCGTATACATGCAGTGGATATACTCAGCAGTTTCATGTGGCTCATGTGAACAATTGCAAACTATAGTTTGGGTGCAACATTTAAAAATAATAGGTGAAAAGGAACTGGTAGCTCATTGTTAAGAGATTGGACTTTTGCTCAGAAGGTCATGAGCTCTGGAGCAAAGCTCATAACCCTCAACTGCTTGGTTGTATAAACATGATAATTGTAAGTTGTCCTGGATAAAAGTGTCTGCCACATATTATAAATGTAAAATAAGAAGTGGAATTTTCTGCCCAAGTGCATAGGCGCTTGACTGCACAAGCGTTGGTCTAAATGGAAAAGAAATTTTACAAAGCCTAGATCTCTGTCTCTTTTGATTACTCCAAAAATATATGACTGAAACAAAATGAAACACACACTCACTTCGCATAGATGGAACGCTTTTTTTTTTCAAGGACATTCCAAAACAATTAAATTGTGCTTTGGCTAACTTTTCCATCAGTCCTTAAAACTTAGAAATCAAAGATTGATTTTGGATCTCAGCCAATTTCATTCGATCACAAGTGCATTAAACGGTAGGGAAAAAAGCAGACTGAAATCAAAGTTCAACTATTTCCGATGTATTAGTTATATAGACACATGAAACCAGGCTAGAAAGACAAACCGTTGTCATGCTGCTGGGTGTTTCTGTTTAATGCATGAAAATTACAGCAATTCCATATGCAAAATTATGAATGGTCTAATCTTCATCTATTTTCTTTGTATCTTGTTAGGATGCTAATTGAAAAAATTAATTTATTCTCAATTCTGTTTCATTGTTAGGAGTTTATATAAGATGTGCAATGAAATCAAATGCAACTGTCAGTACAGTGTAGTCTATACAATGTGTTCTTTTCCAGCAACCATTTTGGTGTTTCTTCTTAAGAGACAATACTAGAGAAATGAAACTTGGATATATTTTAGAGTAGTCAATGTGCAGCTTTTGTAGCAGTACAGATTTACTGTCCTCAAAAAATAACTCAACATACAGCCATTATTGTCAAAATATCTGGCAACAAAAGTAAGTACACCCTAAGTGTACATGTCAAAACAGTGTCCAAGTGTCAATATTTCGAGTGAGTATCATTGTTATCTGGCACTGCCTTAATCCTCCTGGGCATGAAATTCACCAGAGCTGCGCAGGTTGTTGCTGGGATCCTCATTCATTCCTCCATAATGACATCATAGAGCTGCTTAATGTTAGACATGGTGCTTCAGCCTTCTGCTTAAGGATGCCCCACAGGTGCTCACTAGGGTTCAGGTCTGAAGACATACTTTGCCACTCCACCATCTTCACCTTCAGCTTTCTCAGCCTCATCTTGGTGGTTTGTTATTACGTTGGAACACTGCCGTTTGGCTTAGTTTCTGAAGGGAGGGCTTCATGTTCTGCTTCAGAATGTCACAGAACATGTTGGAATCCATGTTTCCCTCAATGAACCACAGCTCTCCACTACCAGCAGCACTCATGCTCATGCCCCAGACAATGATGCTACCACCCCATGCTTGACTGTTGGCAAGACCCATTTTTCTTGGTACTCCTTACCAGGGCGTCGCCAGAGATGCTGGACACTATCTGAGCCAAACAAGTTTATCTTAGTCTCATTAGACCACAGGACATGGTTCCAGTAATTCATGCTCTTGGACAGGTTGTCTTCCGCTTCTGCAACCTTTAAAACAATGCTGCAGCACTCATGCATATGTTTTTTTAAGCCATCTTCTGCACCTGATGCACAGCATGAGGACTCAATTTCTTTGAAGGACCCTTGCGAGGCCTGTTCTGAGTGGAACCTGTCTTGGTAAACCCCTGGCTACAGTACTGTAATTCAGTTTCAGTTTCAGGGTGTCTTCTTATAGCCTACGCCATCTTTGTGGAGAGCAAAGATTCTAATTCTCAAATCGTCAGAGAGTTCTTTGCCATGAGGTGCCATGTTAAACATTCAGTGGTCAGTAGGAGAGAATTGTACTCAAAACACTAAATTGTACTCAAATACACAAATTAGTATTTTCCTGTAAAGCAGACAAAAACCTGAACATAAATAGGACATGTGGCTTTGCATGGTTACACGACGTACAGCTGTTATCACTTAGGGGGTACTCACTTTTGTTGCCAGCTATTTTGACAATAATGACTGTATGTTGAATTATTTTTTTGAGGACAGTAAATCTGTACTGCTATACAAGCTGCACACTGACTACACTAAAATATATCCAAGTTTCATTTCTATAGTATTGAGAAGATATATTAAAATGGTTGCTGAAATGTGAGGGGTGTACTCACCTTTGTGAGATACTGTACATGCATTGACTAGACTATGTGCATATTTAAATATTGTAACATTAAAAATATTGCAGTTATTTAACTTTTAACTGTTTCTTGGTTTTATATTTAAGTTTATCCAGACAATTAGCAAAAAAAAAATCAAACGAGAAGTTCAACCATAGAGCCATTTTTACACTTGGCCTGAATACTTGAGTTTGCATCCAGGAATTATTCTAGGCTAGTTTGAGGGAAAGTATATTAATTGCAGGTTTGCTTTCACATACAATAATTCCTTCCAAGCCATGCATATATTGCGAAATTCCATATGTCTTGTTTTGCCGATGGGTTTGCGAAATTGTAGCCTCTAAATTCTATCTATTTTAAAAATGTTTTCCATTGTAGTATTAACACTGAGGTAAAGAACAGCACTTTTTATAAGCATGGTTTGCCATTGTGCAGAAATACCTGCAATACCTGCCAATCTCATATAACAATTCCTTTAGCATGGTCTGGTTTTATATATCACTAAGGTGTCCCCTATCCTCTGTTGACCATAACATCCCTTTCTTTACTATCATAGAACTTTAAAAAGGAAGCAACTTGAAAAGTTTAACCAATCATATCACTCAGCCTGCAGCACAGAGAGCACATAGTTTCCACACCGCATGCAGCCCACACCAGGGTTCAGTGGACGCAAACCCCAGACCACTGTTTTCAAAGGAACCATGGATTAGTTCTCGGGATTGCTCCTAGGTGTAAAAACTGCTTTATAATTTCACAAAACAGAAAATGGCCCGGAGTCCAGAAAAAAAAAGGTGTATAAAATGACTTTAATCACAATATGCATCACATATTCGCCCAATAGCCTACAGTCACACTGACATGCCCTCGCTTCCTTTTGTAAATTTTTCCAGTTTCAGGAATCCTACTCTAGGGACCCAATCCACTATGTGTCCCAGTTCCGTCTGTTCTTTTCTGTTGTGTGTGCTAGAATATGTATCAGGGGGCAGATGTACACACAGTAAGAAAAAAATAACACCTGCCGGCTTTCAATGTATTCAACTGTACAAGCGGATACTTGAGACTGCTCACAGTGGTAGTGTGGTACAGGAAGTAATAGTACCATATAATTATTGCAGAATCATCAATAAAAAAAAATTCCAGGACACAACTCATAAGTAACTGGATGTTCGTAATACAAGCTTCACCCAGACAGGCTGCTTTTATTTGGGTCTAGTTATTTTTGTAATGTAACCTAGATGCCTTGTGTTTGTGCTCTTATGTTTGGGTTTTTATTGATTTATTTATTTATGTATTTATTTATTTGTGTGTGTGTTTGTTTTTTTTAGTTTGCTTGCTTGCTTGCTCATGTTTGTTACATCACACAGGGACAGTATATAAAAAGTATTAATAACTGCAGTTGTGACTATTTTATAAAAACAAATCCTAATTGTTCTGTATATGGAACTGAACATAAATGGTTTGGCATCAAAACCTATATGTAGCATCTGATTCTGTTCGAACTTTTGTTGTTGTTCTTTTTCTTCTTATAACCCGTTTATCCCTCCAGCTTTTCCAGATTTACACTTGACCCTCTTTGCCTCTTTTGTTAGAACTGATTTTCTATAAGTTTCTCTTTAAGAGGAATAAAAGTATAATACATCATGACCTTCCAAGGTTAAACTCATGAAGAGCCTGATGTTTAGAGTAAGGTTAAGTGCATGTACTTCATTGTGTAGTGCAAAGTACTCAATGACAAGTTCAGGTTAATTATAATCCATGATGTTCATAGTTGAAATACATTGCAAATAGATTTTTTTAAATTATTATTATTAGTATGCCAAACAATAAAATTAACTCCTGTGGTGCATTTTTTCGATAACATAAATATTAGACTTTTCCCTTAAAATCCATCCTTTGCAATATCTTCTGTTCTGGCAATTGCATCCTCAAATATTTTCAAGAATTATAAGGGACAAAGATTTTGTCCTTTTGGCACACACATTCTGGAAATTGACATTTTACCCCTCTTTCCTATTAAAAAAAAATACTTTTTGGATGAAATGTGGTTGGAAAAAAAAATCTTAAATGATAGTGATCGTTGATCACTTACACAACAGTAGAACTCACGGCTATGTTGAATAGTGAAATTAAGGGCATTTCCACATGCACAGTGAACTCAAGGGATTGAGACTAAACAGCTGTGTAGCCTTAAGTAAACCACTTATCAGTGAGGCTAATTGGGAAAAAAGGCTTTGATTTGGTAGGGAGCATAAAGATTGGACTCTGGTGCAATGAAAGAAGATCATGTGGTCTGATGAGTCCAGATTTACCGTGTTTCAGAGTGATAGGCACATCATGGTAAGCAGAGAGGCAGATTAACTGATGCACACATCATGCCTTAGTACTTAGAGCCTATCTTGAGAACTCCAAGGCAGGAAAACACTGTATACTTGAATTCATTAGAGTGACTGTTATTATATCACTGATAATTATGTACTCATTTCCTATTTCTGCTCTGTAATATGTAATACCACCAGGCACTAAAGTCCCCCAGAAGATCTTCATGCTAGGTAACATTTCTTGTGTTAAAAGAAAAAACTTTTTTTTCACATGTATAATTACTCTGTCAAGTTAGTTTAACAAGCATTAAAATAAAAATCTACTTAATAGCTATAATAATGTGACATTCTTTGAAAATAGAGGTATGCTGTAGGTGGCATATTACAAATTGTTATCATGGTTTTAAAAACAACAGGGTTTACAAAGCCATCCTACAGAACGTCATCCGATGCTGTCTAGCTACACTGTCCCTTGCCAACACCTTACAGTCTCCTTTCAGATTGCATCTCCTGCATAGGAGTGATCTCCTACACAGTCCACCTGTGTGCACCTTCCTCCACTCTTATACGTCACCCTGTGATCCTCCCTCTTCTTAAAATACGTAGACCTACCCATCACGTCCTCATCACCTCTGTTCCCTTTACCTACATGACCATTGAAGTCTGCTTCAATCACTAATCTTTCCTTCCTAGGTAAACCTTCTTCCACTTCATCTAATTCACTCCAGAATTTTTCCTTCTCCTCCATCTCACAACCCACTTATGGAGTATAAGCACTGATGACATTTATCATCACCCCTTCAACTTCCAGCTTTACGTTCATCACCCTATCAGAAACTCTCTTCACCTACAGTACACTCTTACTGTACTCTTCCTTCAGAATCACCCCTACACCATTTCTCTTTCCATCCACACCATGATAGAACAGTTTAAACCCCCCTCCAATGTTCCTGGCCTTACTCCCTTTCTACTTAGTCTCCTAAATACAAAACATGTCTACCTTTCTCCCGTCCATCATATCAGCTATCTCTCTCCCTTTACCAGTCATTGTACCAACATTTAAAATACCAACCAGACCCTCCACTTCTCCTTTCCCTGCTGTTTCTGTAGACGTCTCCCTTCTCTCCCTCTCCTCTTTTTGCCAAATTTCGACCGGTTCCCTGTTGGCTAACAATACCTGTGGTGGTCGTTGGTAACCCGGGCCTCGACTGAAATTCTGGTTTGTGATCTGCATGTTTGATTTGGCACGTTTTAAGATGGATGCCCTTCCTAACGCAACCCTTCCTATTTATCCGGGCTTGGGACCAGCACTAAGAGTGCACTGGCTTGTGCAACCCTAATGGCTGGGTTAAATAATAATAATAAAACAGAACTGCTAAATGTATAATTGTTGTATACTTTAAAGAGTGTATAATAAATGAATCTGGATTACTCTAATAGCCAGTACTCAGTCCTTCCAAATCTGACTGGTTCCAGACACAAGGAGGAATCTATTCCTCTCACTTAACACAATAAAATATGTTGGTGGAACGAAAGCATTCCCACATGAGACAGGTATCTAATAAAAGAAAGGTCAAAATCAGCAGCTCCAGCAAACAGAGGTGGACGCTGACAGGTCTGGTATTTACTCTGCAGGAGTTCCCATTGAGCGGGTGAACAAACTGAGGAGGAGAAACACGTGCTTTAGTAAGGGACAGCTCACTGTATTTGCATTCTGCTCTTCACTGACAGCAGTAGGAGGCAGGAGGTAAGCGGGAACTTAAACGTGGTATTAACTTTATGCTACAAATATTCCACAAATTCAGTGTGGTATTAGAATATAAGGCTAAAACAGTAGGAAGACTTTGTCTAAAACTTAACTAAACACCTGAGGTGAAATCCAAATACATTTTTGAGATTGTAAGTTATATAAGCAGTGTTTATTATTTTATTAATAGCATCAGCAAAGATATGACTCCATGTTTAATTCATTAACAAAATTATTGATATGTGACTTGATTGATAGATCAAATTTAGTGTTTTTGTGAAGTGGAAAAAAAAAGTAGGTGAGTTGGCTATGCTAAAATTGCTCCTAGGGTGTGAATGTCTCCATAAATATTAAATAATACTATTTAAAAAAAATGTAAATGAATAATTCACTGAATTCAGTAACATTGATTATTTCTTTACAATAGCCAAACCGGAAGTGTGTGTGGGCATTTCAAAAGCAACTGAATAATGTTCTTTATAGTTATATTATATATATTTATCAAATAACGCAGGAAAATAAATACCTATAAGCAGGCACAATCCGCTTACATCTACAAATACAGATATGAGAAGGTAATTACAATGGAAACTGAATGTAAGCGCATTTACTATGCTTTAGAAACCCTTTTGCATATTGGACATCTGCCCTGGGTGGTTGATTATAATCAGATTGTCCACAGACAAGCTGAAATTAGTGTACTCAATAGTCATGGCTAGAAAGTAGAAGTAATTCCTCTGTAAATAGTACCTCCCTGAGCTAAATCCAATACAAAACAACAAGCATCCTGGTTTTATTGTATTCGTGGAGGTTTTCTTTCTTCCTGCATTTATAAGTTAATGCTGACAATTATTCATCAAAAATTGTGCAAAAACTAGAATAAATTCAAGTGCCTGGAATGTGTCTGGTTCTGAATTATGATTCACACAATATTAAAATAAATGGGAATCTGAGACCAAATGAAGGTCTGTGGACACTTAGCAAACTTTAGAAACATTAGCCAACTGTGTTGCTGAACATAATACTGATGTTCTAAGGAAAGTTCTAAGTCAATGTCTATGATAAACCATTTTACCCTACACCCTTGTTATATTTGAATAGCTCTTAAAATTCTAATACCAGAGGTCTGATATTAATTCCAAACACACACACACACACACACACACACACACACACATAGACACACACAGAGCGAGAGCGAGAGAGAGAGCGCGAGAGAGAGAGAGAGAGAGAGAGAAAGAGAGCGAGAGAGAGAGACCCTGCTCCCACTTTCAAAGCATGTGATAATGACCTTGTGCCACAGAATTTGTACCAGGATCATTATGTACACGGTGTACCCGGGTGATAGCATGTTGCACCTCCTTTGACCTTCGGAGTAGCATAAATTCAACTGAGCATGCATTCTAAAAGACGCTGAATGCATCATGCAGGATTTTTTTGCCATGCTGAAATGATTGCATTGTGTCCTTTCCACCTCATCTCAGAGATACTTGATAGAGCTAACATATTGCATGACTTGGGTAGCAAAGGGTTTTATAGCATTTGTAGGATAATATGTGTCTGAGAGCAACATTTTTCTCTGTAAATCATTTTCAAGAAAGAAAGAAAGAAAGAAAGAAAGAAAGAAAGAAAGAAAGAAAGAAAGAAAGATCTATTTAATCCATGTGTTATATTTTGACTCTAGACTTGTTACATTTGTAAAAAAATCTTTGCAGAAGCTTCTGTTTAATACTTTTCTGTTTAATCCCCAATAACAAAAAAATGTCCTCTTTACAATGCATTGTACAACTCTTTATTCTTCTGCATGTGCTATTTTGTTCATAGTAGAAATTTGTTAGGCATTCATTTTGATCTTGAAAGACAAATAATAAATAAATATATTACAAAGAATTATGCATAATGCATAACAAGGTGGTGGTAATGGGTAGCACTGCTACCACAGAAAACATGCACTCACAGGCTTCTCACCTTTAGATCCTCACTTATCAGATGAACCATATAAAAAGTCTGTGGATGCAATGGTTTAATGTTACTTACATCTGCTAAAGCATAACTAAATGTGACATCTTTATGTACTGCTGTAACAGCAGGCCAACACATTAGCACTGACTGCCAGCAAAGGTTTTGGATCTTAAAATGGATTTTTGATATATGTAACTACACTGGAAACATTCATATTTTCCAAAGTCTTGCCAAATGTTGTGCTTCTGTGTGTGTATTGAGTGTGTTTGGACTTTGACTTCATTCAGTGAATTAATCCAAAAAATATCTATGCTGTGCTCGATCCTCTGCCTTATCTCGTGTTTATTAGTTTGAATTTGGTTTGGTTTGATAGTTGCATTACTACAAATGCTTGTATACTGCCTGGTTAAAGACAGTTGTCTGGGTTTGCAAGTCTAGATATTACTAGGTTGTTTATATTTTGCATTAAAGCCTATGGATAATCTCTCTATTAGGGGTCAGCTACTGGCAACACATGACAGGAGTTTCAGCATATATCAGTTGAAATGCTTAGAAAATGCTACCTGCGCAGTTCATGCTCCAGTAAATTGTAAATCCTCCAGCACAAGCTTCAAAAACAGATTCAGTCACTTTCAATTTCCCTATAGCTCTAAAAGGGAAATGCAAGGGTTTCTTAATGCAGTGCTTACTTTGCTTTACCATCTTTTCTATATAGTATTTTTGTGATAGCATTTAAATCACCATGATGTAATAATTGTTTATTGCAAGAGCAGTAGCTTGGGCTACCACCAAGCAGCAGGAATAATCAAGCAGTCAAACAGGCTAGCAAACTAATCATCAGTTTAAAATGACTTCCATCACCTGGAGTAAAAAAACGTATCGCTCGTAATAGTTTACCAGGAAAACAATGATATGGAACATGATCGATAAGCTACTTCACATTTATTGCAAAAAAATAGAAAAGTACAGAAAAAAAAGAGACTACACTCAAAACTGCATTTTCATTATTAATATATCTGGTAATGAACCCACATGTTCTCAATAATCATCCTGCAGTATCCCCTTCCCTGTTTATTTATTGATTTATTAATTTTTTATTGTGCAAACATACCCAGTAAGAAATGGCCGTTATTTGCTGATTAATTAGACCCAGCATGGTGGAAGCAAGGAAAGCATAATATATTGGGTACTCCAAAGAAAATGTTAGGAACTTGTGATCTAAATTAGCAAGTAAGTATAATCAACAATCACTACTCTCTACTGAACTCATTTAGCTGACCATCTAAACTTGTTAAGGGCTCCAGATCAATACAAAAGCTTTCTTTAAACCATTAAATCCATAGAAATGGAAACAAGGTATAGGCTAAGCAAAGAACCTAGGTCAAAGTTAAGCTGTGGAAAAAAAGAGCCATTTCTGGGAAGGATGTCAAGCATATCCCCAGAAGCACTGATCAGGTGAGAATCGGTGTCACAAAGTTGTTAGAATGTACACTCACTGAATACTCTATTAGGAAAATCTGTATACCTGCTTATTCATGCAATTATCTTATCAGCTAATTGGGTAGCAGCAGTGCAATACATATTATTATGCAGATACAGGCCAGTAGCTCTGGGAAATGTTCACATCAACCATCAGATTTTTTCTCTGAGTCTGCAGTGGGCATTGGCTCACCAAAATTAAACACATGGCCTGGTCCAGTAAATTTCTTTTGAGGTACACAGATGGCAGGGTCAAAATTTGCTGCCAACAACAAGAATCCATGGACCCAACCTTGCCCTGTTTCAACAGTCCACGCTAGTGGAGGTGTTGTTATGTTATGGAGAATGTCTTGGCACCAATCAATCATCAATGAAATACCACCAACCTATTTGAGTATTGGTGCACCTGAATAAGGTGAAGAATTTATTTTGAGAGCAACTGGAGCCCCTACGCAGTATTAATATAGTTTTCGTTAGATCGTCCTCAAAAAGTGTTTTTACCCCAGTCAGATTGTTTTGCTAATCAGGTTCTCACTATTTTTCAGCCCTCATCAACTCTGGGCTATTCAAATACTTCAAAAAAAGAATCAGTAGATAAACAATTAAAAATATTTCCTTGCTTCCCAAAAATGCCATTTAACATTTAAGCTCTGGATGAAAGTCATGCGTGATGGAAGCATAACAAAATGCACAGTTTTGTCTTAATAAACATATGTACAGGAATTCTGTATCTGTCCACACTAAGAAGTCCTCCTTACAACTCCATAGTATTGTCCACATCCTTTTTATCTGTTTAAACATTGGAGGACCGATGACATAGTTGCCATGTCAAGTTTCCTACAGTTGTGGACAATCTAAATACAAAATTATGAGACAAAATAAAGTCCATAGCCCTGCCCCAACCTAAAATTTGCAAATATTTTCTCTAAAGCAAATCACCCTTACATAGATTGTGCTATGAATAAAAATAATGATATGAATAAAATAATTTGAGGGACTCCTGCAAAATGGTCTTAAAAGTTTTACAAATAAATAAATTACTAAAAACAAATGAACTGTTATGTATCTACTGCACAAAAGCAACAATGACAACTAAAAAAAATCACAAACAAATAATACACAAAATAAAAAACACAAAATAAAAAACAAATCTTAAACATTGTGGGCGGGACCATGAATGGGAGAAAATAACATATTTTTGCAGGAGAGAGTAGGAGCGGGACTAAACCTTGAGGGAGCAGGACTGAAAAATCTGTCCCGTGCAGATCTCTACTATGGAGGAATATGTGCAAGAAGTCTTGGCACTGAGAACATTTGTCCCTCTACTTCACTGGCAGATGCTGGCTTCTTCTTTGGCCTGCAGTGATGACAGAGACCTAAATACCATTAAAGTATCATGTCCCCTTACAATTAGTGCCATCAGCCTTGTAACATGTTCAAGGGCCAAGATCTTCACTGGCTTAGATGTACACAGTGCATACATACTCGTCTAAGTTAAAATAGGAGATAACTGGAATGTGTCATTCGAAATATTTATTTGCATCCTATAGACTGGACAGTGTCCCGTCATTGATTCATTCCTTTGTAAATGAATACTAAAAGAGTTCTTAAACCACCACTCATAGTATTATTCTCCAAGCAGGCTATGTAAAGCTGACATAGTCCTTTGATGACAGACCTTGGAATTTTCTTACTAAAAGTAAGACTCTGAGACTAATTGGTTTGTTGGCGATGCACCTCGTGTTTCCAGTCTGTGTTAGTTTCAAATGTACCAAAATAGTATAAAAGAAACAAACACAAAAAAAACTTTTACTAAAACCTGATTTTGTTCAAACTGTGGAATTTATTTTGTGAAATTATGACATCACCAAATGCAAATCAGATGTGCAGAGCATGCACTTGGTAAATTATGGGTTGCTGAAATTTCTCAACATACAAAAATAGTATGAAGACAGAAATGTTTAGCTAGGTTTGTTACTAACTGATTGATTAATGTGGCCCATTTTGTAGCCAGCTATATTTTTCTGCCTAATTCGATGATCTCCAAGCTCTGTACCTCTGCACTGCATAGTCTGCACATGAACTAATTTGCTCTTCTTGTAATTTACTTTTATTCCGTAAGAGTGCCTACATTTCCCACATCAGAATCTCTGTCTGGCTTGTCACTGTCCACACATTACCCTGCTATCTAGTTAGAGTTGAAAGCACAGACTCTGGCTTTCATTAGTCCTCTTTTAGAATTGTATACATTTAAAATGGGATTATCACCTTGTTTTGTTTTGTTCTGTTGTTGTGGATATAGTCAGGTTAAGGAGTTAAATAAAAAAATGTAGACCAATAAGCTTTCCATTGAATGATAATGAGTCAATATAGCTATTCGGCTGGGTTTTGTGCTATTGTGGTTATAGTTTGCCAGCAGTGAAACTGTAAATGATACTATGTGGACAGCCTGTTTATTAGCCACTGTTCTGTTGTTATCAAGCTCCAGTGCTCCAGTTGCAAAGAGAAGAACTGACAAAGGGATCCCTTGACTGTTTTTGTAAATCACGCTCTAGAGGTTTGTTCATGCTTTGTCATGGCAGGAAACAGCATTTCTAGGCTGCCACAGCAAAGCCAAGACAGTTTGTATTATATCCCTGCAGTCTTTGAAACTCAACTCTGTGGGCATAATGTCATAGCTTAAATTAAAATCCAAAGGCAATCTGTTGCTTCATATGTTTTATGTGCATCTTGCATAGAAAAAAGTGATTATTTAAACCTTCCTGCCCCTTCCTGTTGAATGGCAAATGACAAATCCATGTACCTAGGTGGTCAGGTGGTGCAGACCATTTTTTTGGCAGGTTTCAACAATGGAATTTAACCCAGCCAAGCCTGTCTCACTTGCATAAGCAGTCTGAGTGATTACTTGTCTCCTGTTGCTTTGACTTTTATAGGTTTATGTGCATCGCCACTTTTCTTTAAAGGGAAGGATTCTGTGCTTCTACTACATTACTATAAAAACAATGTTTAGTATCTGCAATCTCCACAGTGTTAAATAATATTTTAAATTGATGTTTGATTGCTTTGTATAGTACTATACAAGCAACATTGTTTCATACAAAAAAGGATGTTTAATGTTCACTGTCATGACAGCAGCAGGCAGTAATGGCAGAAATTACTGAACAGTCATGTGTTACACAACCACAAGTATGCCCAGCATGTTGTTTTCTATCATTTTATTTTGTTGGGAATTGTGAAAGAACTAATTTGGCCAGATCCTAAAATGGCTTATGGCACATGTAAAACTTTAATAAAACTTTATATAACTTTTTTACTGTGACACTGATGAATGCACAGATGAAGATTTTGGTTACTTGATCTTATGATAAAAATTAAGTTTAGAATCCCTCAATCTGGAGCAATGCACTGAAAGGTGTAATGAAATATAAAAAGTGGATGCAAGTGCAGTTAGAACCAAGTTTTTATTAAACAGGCAGAATAATCCAAATCGAAATCAAAATGTGTAAACAGTGTCCAGAGAGGCAACAGAAGCAAAATAATATCCAAGTTATCCAAACTGTGAACTAAACAGCTAAATAAGTCTAAGTAACGTGTCACAAAGTATGTCACACCTGTGCTCAATTAGTAACTAGGACATGCGGGATGAGAGAGTGTGTGTAGGCTGAGAGTTGCAGTTCTGGTCAGCCATATTTGGAGGCTGTGGTGTTCTGCTGAGAACCTCAGTCCCTAGCTGACTAAGATCTAAGAATGGGGATAAAAATCAGACGCACAGTACTAATGGCGTTAAACTTTGCTAATGTCTAAGAATTGTTGATTATACTCACAGGACTTTAAAGGACTTGAGAGCCAATATGACTTTTCATAAAGTGACTTGGATAAGCGGAACCAATGTGCAGTGAACATAAAAGACAATAAGTATAGGAAACAGGTCAAATAAGGAAAGTACAACTAAATAGTTAAAACAGGTGTACAAAGTCTAGCAAAGCTATAGGGA
Source organism: Silurus glanis (assembly GCA_014706435.1). Classification (NCBI taxonomy): domain Eukaryota; kingdom Metazoa; phylum Chordata; class Actinopteri; order Siluriformes; family Siluridae; genus Silurus; species Silurus glanis. The sequence continues at coordinate 9,484,325 of JAAIIK010000003.1, forward strand.
TCAGAACCAGGGTAAACATTATACTAATAATAGTACAGATTTATTACTGTACATGCTATTGTAGGTTGCTCCACCCCCAGTTTTCACAAATGCCAACAATCTATTTCCTTGCTCTATGCTGGATTTGCTGTTGCCAATTCCTAGCCAATTCCTCTGTTTGTTTCTGGAAGCTTGTGGAAGATGTGCCCAAAGTTCTGGGCCCCAAATTATTTTTTGGCTATTTGTGCATGATGTGGATTCCTGCACGAAAAGGTCTTCATTGTTTTTAGTTCTACAGTATCTTAACTGTTTTCCCTTGTTTTGTAAGTTTCATTGAAAGGTTTTGTCATGCTTTATGCCAATTCAATTCTGAACCACATTTCTTTCTTTCTGTGTTTTTCTGTTTGCTCACATTTCTAGTTGTATTCTGTTTAGAACCGTGTTCTGTTTGTCGGGTTTCTGATCACAGATTGTTAATTTTCTCCTCCCTTTGTCTTTGCTAAGAAGTATGATGACGCATTTGGGTTTGCCCACCAACAAAGCATTCTGATCTCATGCATGTATATCCTGTCAATGATAAGCACTGCCAATTAATAGAATATTAGAATATTTCTTGTTCCTTTGAAAGTTTTTTTAAGTATTTATTTTGTCATATAATACTGCACAATCAATTACATTTCAAATAAGAAGGATCATATGTCTATAGTTTAGCAAGCCATACTTGTTTGGGGAACATTTTAATTAGATTAAAATATACTTTAAAAGTGATTTAGACTCAGAAATGTGTATGTGTTTCCAGTAACTTTTATTTTCTTTTTAAGTCATACATACATACACATACATACATACAAACATGCATACATACATACACAGTGCAGGCCAAAAGTCTCAGATCACTGATTGAAAGTATTTCAGTAAAGCTTTTACTAGAAATAACCTGAGGTCAGTCAGATGTTTTGTCGGATCAGAGTCAGGTTTATGAATTTGTAAATATTTTACACTGCTACCAATGTACGTTTGTAACTACCAATGACAATAAAGTTTAATCTAATCTAATCTAATCTAATAATCAACCAGCTATACCAAGCAGGTGCTAATGATCATCAATTTCATTTGTAGATTAAAACACAGTCATTAATTAAAACAGAAACAGCAGTGTAGGAGGCTTAAAACTGTGTGAGGAACAGCCAAACTCTGCTACAATAGTGAGGTTGTGGAGGACAGTTTCATGTCACAGTTTATGCACCACGACAAGACTGCAACAAGACACAAGGTAGTTATAATGCATCAGCAAGGTCTCTCCCAGGCAAAGATTTTACTGCAGACTGGGGTTTCAAAATGTGCTGTTTGAGCTATTTTGAAGAAGCACAAAGAAACAAGTAATGTTAAGGACTGTAGACGCAGTGGTCAGCCAAGAAAACTTAATGCAGCAGATGAAAGACACATCATAATTACTTCTCTTTGACATTAGAAGATGTCCAGAAGTGGCATCAGCAAAGAACTGGCGGAAACCAGTGGGATCCAGGTACACCTACATCTACTCTCCAGAGAAGTCTGGCCAGAAATGGTCTTTATAGAAGAATTGTGGCTAAAAAGCCATACCTTTTATGTCGATACAAGGCCAAGTATGCACAAAAACAAAGGAACTGGGGTGCAGAAAAATGACAGCAGGTGCTCTGTTCAGATGAGTTAAAAATGTAAATATTTGGCTGTTCCCGGAGGCAAGTTGTTTGCTGAAGGGCTGGAGAGCGGTACAATAATGATTTCCTTCAGGCAACTGTAAAGCATGGTGGAGGTTCCTGGGATGTTTGAGGTTGTCTGAAAATTACAGGCAGATAATTATCAATCATGCAATACCATCAGAGAGTTTGATGGGCCCCAAACTTATTTGGCAGCAGGACAATAATCCCAAACATACCAATGTCATTAAGAACTATCTTCAATGAAGAAAAGAACAAGGAACCCTGAAAGTGATCTCCTGGAAGAATCTCTAGCCTTTTGATTTTACATGAATGTTAACACAGCTCATGTGTCATTTTTTTCAGGCACCTCTCTCTCTTTTTCTAAAACTTGTCATTATTTTTTTCTTAAAATCTGTGTACATCTCAAAGCAAACTGTCAGTTAAAGCAGCGGCAGAACCACACTTGGCAATGTGTTGGTCGACCCTGTTACATGCTCTTTCTATTCCTTAAACTCTGTGACTCAAACTATTATTAAAAATCAAAAGTTTGCCAAACTGGCTCCATTTCAATTTAGTCTTATTAAATTTCTCTTTTTCATTTTGGAGTGAATATGTTCCTAAAAAGTACTGCTGTTCCTATTATTATCTATATCATCCTAAAGAGGAGTTTTCATTTCAATTCTTATTTCTTTTTTTTTTTTTTTTTTTTTTTGTGTAGCACTTTTAACAATGAACATTTTCCCAAAACAGCTTCACAAAATTAAATAGATTATACATATTACTTTTACATTTATAAATCAGTGCATTTACATTTATTCCTTATAAGTTTATCCTGACAGTGGCAAGGAAAAAAAATCCCTAAATTGATAAAGATGCCTTAAGAGGAACTAGACTCAACAGGGAACATTTCATTTGGATGACACTTAATGTCAGTTCATTATAGTTCCATTATTGTTAAAGTTATCAACTGTTAACTGATAGGCACTCGAATGCAAAAACTGTTAATGGCAACTGTAGTCCTGAGCCATTGTAACATACTGTTTAATTACAGTCCAATTACATTTTAATAGTTCTTAAGCATGCATTCTCAGGTATCCCTAATGTTGCATAATAATTAAGGACAGTGTTCAGTATGATCAGGGTGCAAGACTCCTGCAAGCCTAGCTATAGCAGCATAAGTAAAAAGGAAAGACAGAAAGTAACAGACATGAGGCATCTCTGAGATATAAGATGGTCTGCCACACCACCATCAACAAACTTGAGTGAACAAGTGAATGCGTGACAGTGGGGAGACTACAGCATTTAAACAAATGTTTTTAAGATAGACTTAAACACTGAGATTATGTCTTGCGTCCTGAACACTAATTGGGAGGCTGTTCCACAGCTGTGGGGCTTTGTAAGAGAAATCTCTGCCCCCTGCTAAAGGCTTTACTATTTGAGGTACCAACAAATATCCTGCACATTTTGATTGAAACAGTTGGGAAAGAGTTTTTACCATTCCTAATGCATGGTCATTATTCCTTTATACAATTAATACATGGTATATATTAATAATAAAATAATAATACATGGTGTCCAGATTGATAACTTATAAGAGAAATGTTCCAAACTCATACTGCCTCTCCTGACACTAAGCACATATGTGTAGTTTATTATCCAGTGCCACATGGCTGTCATGGTAAGTAGAGCCTTATGGGTCTCCTGCTAATCACCTAGCGTATCTCTGCATGAACATTACACCATAATTGCTAAGATCAGCCATTTTTTTTCTAATAATCTGCTGTACCCACCAAGCCAGAGATTGCCCAAAGAAATACAATTTATAACATGGAATACTGATATATAGATATTCCAATAGGGTATGTACACTTTTGGAAACTTTAGACACATTAGGGGTCCTTTAGTCTTCATTAACCCATAAAGGTTTTATATACCTAGAAGAAAGTGTTTTAATTAAACATGTATGAATGTCTAAGGTTGGAAAAATAAATGTATTATGTTTTTCTAATGTTTTTGTGCAATAGAACTTTACAATTTTAATGTCTCTTAATGCAGCAGTGGTTTGTGACCCAACAAAATTAAGCTGAGAAACTGTCACACTTGAATTTTGCTATAGGCTTCTATCAAGTGTATTTTTACAGTAACCACATAATAGGGAGTTAATAGTTGTCAACATACAGCCATCAAGCATATACTCTAGCCGACTTGATTTGAACAGTTCTAGATGTACCCTTGTAGAACTGTGTTTGACACAGCATGTGTTTCCTGTCACCACTGTCACAGTGTCTTAGGTGCTGTCAGGAATGGATTGTACAGACAAAGGCAAGAGCAGAACAACTTTTTTTTTTTCAACAGTGAGGCAGAGTGGCATCCTTAGGTGGACAAGGAGCTGGAATGACATCCTCAGCAAATCAAGAAGGCAGAGCAATGTCCTCAGCATAGAAAGGTGGAGTAATGTCCAAATTGAAGCTGGGTGATATAGCAATATCCCCAGCACAGAGATGGAGTGATACCAACAGCAATGGTGTGATCCATAATGGTGTTCTCTGGTGGACATCAGTATTCAGGGAATCCGCAGCAGAGGTACAAGGAAGAGCAATGTCTTCAGTGGGGCAGGAGGGTGGCAGATAGTCCTAGCCTTTTAGGAGCAGGAACAAAATGAGGGCATGCATGGCATCAAACCAGGTTGTTGATCCATTTACGTTTTCCCTATTGCTCCAACCTGAAAAGTCCATGCTAAAATTCTACAGATAATACTGCATACATTGTTTGGTTTGTCTTTCTGTCAGGAATGTCTTATAGAGATAGAAGCAAATGCAGGACGTTGCTTATTAATGCAATATTTTTAATATATAATTAATATAATATAATGAAATGCAAACACTATAGAGAGACAATAGTGAGACAGGAAAACAACATTAACACAGTACAAATACAGGGGAAAAATTACTAAAGACTGGAAAGAAGTGCTATAAAAATAAATAGAATTTTCCCTAATTAATGTTTAATGACAAATCATACAACAACGTGATTTAGGTTTTCTTGAGAATGTGATATTTTAAGTTCAGTGAACATGTTTTGTGCAATGGCTTTTGAGTGATATAGTCCAGTAATGTTTTATATGCTACAATAAAAGGCACACAAAAAAGAGGTAATATCATTAACCAGAGTTGCTAATGTAAAGATCCTTCCCAAAAAATCCTTACCAAACACACTTCAAAATCATCCACACAAAAGATCTAAAACTAGCTCAGAAAACTCAGGCATTAAAATATTTTCTTCTTTTTCTCAGCCACTGCATGTGATCATTTCGCCCATGTATTTATTATGTACAATATGATCTACTTTCCACTAGATAATAGCAATAGTTATAATGCTATCTTTGTGGAACTATGTGGGGAAGTGAGCACACAAACTATTTACAACAATGTTTAATATCAAACTAATGGAACATCCACCTATGTCTGTTAAACGAATACATATTTTAACTGTTTTAAAACCTAAAATAGATATTTAGATGTTTTAGTTTTAATCAATAATGCATTCAGATAGGAATTGGGGCATTATGAAGACTAACATTTGTGGAACAGCTTAAATATAGCTCAGCACTTGTCCCTGTAGACAACCCAGCCATTAGGGAGGCACAAGCCAGTGCACTCTTAGTGCCGGTCCCAAGCCCGGATAAATGGGGAGGGTTGCGTTAGGAAGGGCATCCAGCGTAAAAACATGTGCCAAATCAAATATGCGGATCACAAATGAGAATTTCATACCGGATCGGTCGAGGCCCGGGTTAACAACGACCGCCACAGGTATCGTTAGCCGACAGGGTACCGGTGGAAATTGGGCTACTGTTGGCCGAAGGAGGAGAAGGAGAGGAGGAAGACGTCTACAGAGACGGCAGGAAAAGGAGAAGTGTAGGAGAGTGGAGGTTCGGGTTGGTACTTTAAATGTTGGTACTATGACGGGTAAAGGGAGAGAGATAGCTGATATGATGGAGAGGAGAAAGGTAGATATGTTGTGTGTTCAGGAGACCAAGTGGAAAGGGAGTAAGGTCAGGAACATTGGAGGTGGGTTCAAACTGTTCTATCATGGTGTGGATGGAAAGAGAAATGGTGTAGGGGTGATTCTGAAGGAAGAGTACAGTAAGAGTGTAGTGGAGGTGAAGAGAGTTTCTGATAGGGTGATGAACGTGAAGCTGGAAGTTGAAGGGATGATGATAAATGTCATCAGTGCCTATGCTCCACAAGTTGGCTGTGAGATGGAGAAGAAGGAAAGATTCTGGAGTGAATTAGATGAAGTGGTAGATGGTGTACCTAGGAAAGAACGATTGGTGATTGGGGCAGACTTTAATGGGCATGTTGGTGAAGGGAACAGAGGTGATGAGGAGGTGATGGGTAGGTATGGCCTTAAGGAGAGGAATGTGGAAGGGCAGATGGTGGTAGATTTTGCTAAAAGGATGGAAATGGCAGTGGTGAACACTTATTTGAAGAAGAAGGAGGATCATAGGGTGACGTATAAGAGTGGAGGAAGGTGCACACAGGTGGACTATGTTCTATGCAGGAGATGCAACCTGAAGGAGATTGGAGACTGTAAGGTGTTGGCAGGGGACAGTGTAGCCAGACAGCATCGGATGGTGGTCTGTAGGATGGTTTTGGAGGCGAAGAGGAAGAGAAGGAGAATGAGGACTGAAAGAAGAATAAGATGGTGGAAACTGAAGGAGGAAGAGTGTAGTGTGAGGCTCAGGGAAGAGGTCAGACAGGGGCTCGGTGGTGGTGAAGAGGTGTTGGGTGATTGGGAAACTACTGCAGGAGTGATGAGGGAGGCAGCTAGAAAAGTACTTGGTGTGACATCTGGAAATAGAAAGGAAGACAAGGAGACGTGGTGGTGGAATGAGGAAGTGCAGGAGAGCATAAGGAGAAAGAGGTTGGCAAAACAGAAGTGGGATAGACAGAGTGATGAGAAAAGTAGGCAGGAGTACAAGGAGATGCGTCAGCAGGTAAAGAGGGATGTGGCGAAAGCCAAGGAAAAGGCATATGCGGAGCTGTATGAGAGGTTGGACACTAAGGAAGGAGAAAAGGATTTATACCGATTGGCCAGGCAGAGGGACCGAGCTGGGAAGGATGTGCTGCAGGTTAGAGCAATAAAGGATGGAGAGGGAAATGTGTTGACTAGTGAGGAGAGTGTGTTGTGAAGGTGGAGGGAGTATTTTGAGCAGCTGATGAATGAGGAAAATCAGAGAGAGGGAAGGTTGGATGATGTGGAGTTGGTAAAGCAGGATGTAGATAGGATTAGTAAGGAGGAAGTGAGAGTGGCGATTAAGAGGTTGAAGAGTGGAAAGTCGGTTGGACCAGATGACATACCTGTAGAAGCATGGAGATGTTTAGGAGAGATGGCAGTGGAGTTTTTAACCAGATTGTTTAACAAGATTCTGGAAGGTGGGAGGATGCCTGAGGAATGGAGAAGGAGTGTGCTGGTACCGATCTTTAAGCATAAGGGAGATGTGCAGACCTGCAGTAACTACAGGGGAATTAAGTTGATCAGTCACACCATGAAGTTATGGGAAAGAGTAGTGGAAGCCAGGCTGAGAGAAGAGGTGACCATCTGTGAGCAACAGTATGGTTTCATGCTGAGGAAGAGCACCACAGACGCACTATTTGCTTTGAGGATGTTGATGGAGAAGTATAGAGAAGGACAGAAGGAATTGCATTGTGTATTTGTGGATTTAGAGAAAGCATACGACAGAGTGCCGAGAGAGGAGTTGTGGTACTGTATGAGGAAGTCAGGTGTGTCAGAGAAGTATGTGAGGGTGGTGCAGGACATGTATGAGGACAGTGTGACAGCAGTGAAGTGTGCAGTAGGAACGACAGACTGGTTCAGGTTGAGGGTTGGACTACATCAAGGATTGGCCCTGAGCCCTTTCCTGTTTGCAGTGTTGATGGACAGGTTGACGGACGAGGTCAGACAGGAGTCTCCCTGGACTATGATGTTTGCGGATGATATTGTGATTTGTGGTGAGAGTAGTGAGCAGGTTGAGAAGAGCCTGGAGAGGTGGAGATATGCGCTGGAGAGAAGGGGAATGAAAGTCAGTAGGAGTAAGACAGAGTACATGTGTGTGAATGAGAGGGAGGGCAGTGGAGTGGTGCGGTTGCAGGGAGAAAAGGTGGAGAAGGTGGAGGAGTTTAGGTACCTGGGGTCAACAGTGCAAAGTAATGGAGAGTGTGTTAGAGAAGTAAAGAAAAGAGTGCAGGCAGGGTGGAGGGGGTGGAGAAGAGTGACAGGAGTGATTTGTGATAGAAGGGTATCTGCAAGAATAAAAGGGGAAAGTTTTTAGGACTGTGGTGAGACCTGCGATGTTGTATGGATTAGAGACAGTGGCAGTGAGTAGAAGACAGGAGGTGGAGCTGGAGGTAGCAGAGCTGAAGATGTTAAGGTTTTCGTTGGGAGTGACGAGGATGGACAAGATTAGAAATGAGTTTATTAGAGGGACAGCGCATGTAGGATGTTTTGGTGACAAGGTGAGGGAGGCGAGATTGAGATGGTTTGGACATGTGCAGAGGAGGGACATGAATTATACTGATAGAAAAATGCTGAGGATGGAGCCACCAGGTAGGGAGAAAAGAGGAAGGCCAAGGAGGAGGTTCATGGATGTGGTGAGGGAAGACATGCAGGTAGTTGGTGTGAAAGAGGCAGATGTAGAGGACAGGGTGGTATGGAGACGGATGATCCGCTGTGGCGACCCCTAATGGGAGCAGCCGAAAGAAGAAGAAGAAGAAGAAGAAGAAGAAGACTTGTCCCTGTAGACAATCCTCTATTGACGTGCAATTAGCGGCAAATAAAGACATTTACAAAGTAATGATCTTTTTTTTTTTTTTTTTTGTAAAATTATGCTTCTTTCAACTAGGAATATTCATTGACCACTTCCAGTGACCCAGGTCAATCTGCTCATTGAATGTACAGTTACTGTCAATAGTTTGTACAAGTCTAGTTTATTATTTTTATTTTTTTAAGACTCAAGCGTTCCTATTGTTTATATGCCACAAACTAGTTACGATATGATACGATACTTTGACCAAACAAATAAATAGAATGTTATTTTAATTTAAAAATCCTCACTTGACATGAATAACAGATTAACACACTCTGGGAACCTGGATAGTACGTTTCTCCAAGCATTTAGCTATAATACTTTGCCATGTCTCTTGTAAAACTTGCCAAATGTGTTCTCTGCTAGTTAGATATTTGTTGCTGACCTTGCAGTCCAGTTCATCATGCAGTTCATTAGGATTTAGGTGCAGTGACTAAGCAGGTCATTTTATGATAGATACCACTCCAGCCAACTGTTTGCTCTCTAAAAAACGCTTACAGAGATTAAACATAATCCTCAGGTTTGTCTTATCAGTAGGGTGAAATTTCTTGCAATAATCTGCACCCAGACTGTGGGTGTGAGGTTGTGAACCGCTAACATCTTTCCTGTTCTCCACCATACGCAAGCTCTTCTGTTAGAGCCAAAAATTAAGTAATTCTATTTCAAAGACAAAACGTTTTACAGGCACTCACTGACACTCAAACACATCCATGTACCCATCGAGTCTTTCCTAAATGTGTACATATGCCCATTTAGTTAGCATCCAAGAGCTCAAGCACTCTCTAATTCCCACATACGCCCATGTACCCAGTCATTACACGTCCATGTGCCCAAGCAATCTCCAATTCCCGAATACATTCAAGTACCCATTCTGTCTCTGACTTTCAAATATTTCCATGTGCCCATTTAGTCTCATTCCTAAATACATTCACGTGCTCATGTAGTCTTTAATTCCAAAATGAATCCCTGTTTCCCGTTAAGTATTTTGATATGAACAGAAGCCTACACTCGGATGTGTATTTTCACGCTTGCATTCATCTTAGAAGTCATTTAGCATGCAGTGAGAGGTCATCTGTGACGTAACTACCTGGTTTTTAAAAACCCCAAAAGCAAATGGCACAACGCATCAATTTCACTTGATTGCAATGAGGGCTTTATGGCAACAACAACAAAACAAAAAAATCCGACCACAAAAAAAAATTGTAAAAAATAACAAATGCATTGATTTTGTTTTGTTTTTTTATGTATGCCACCACTTTAAAACATCTTGTACTTTACTGAAACCAGCACTCTTATCAAATGCATTTTGTTTGCACCTTTGAAGGCTCTCGGTTTGCAGTCTGATGAGCAGTCAGTAGGTTGGCGCCGTCGGCGGAAGAGCCACGCGCTGACGTTTCAGCAGCAAGCAGCAGCGGCCACGCGCGCCGAGAGGCAAAGCATCGCGCCTCTGCTCACATCCATCCGAGCGGCTCTCGCGCGCGCACACACACACAGAGCCAAGCAGAAGCGCACAACTTCACCCGGAGTCGCATCTAAACCTGAAGTTAGAGCCATGCAACGCAGTCGCCATTTCAAATCCAACCAAATCTCACCCACTTCTTTTTAACAAGACCTTTTCTTTCTTTCTATCCATTTTTCTTCGGAGCATAGTGCGTTTTCTTTTTTTTTCCCTCGGTTGATGCGAGATCTTCTCCATCATATGGACACGATGTGGACCTTACACGACTCGGTTGGATTGGTTTTCTTTTCCTGTTTGTCGATCCAGATCGGATTTTCACTCCAAGGTGAGCGATTATATAAAAGAATAATACAAAAAAGAGACAGACTGTATTATATTTGTGATCACACTTTCATGAATATGATTTTTTCCCCCCTGGTTTGATCAGTTTATCTGCATGCTGAATGATTTTGGGGTATGTAGTATTAATATTGGTAGCAACTGTTGATCAGTGATTGATGTGCGATTTTCGGGGTGAAGCTTGTTGGTGATCGTGCATGGTGCTCGCTCAGACCGGAGCTCGTGATGCGCTTTCTTGCCACTGAGCGCGAGGGAATAAACTTTGAAGGGGCGTCACGCACGAGCTGCATCTCAAGTTGTCGGATGTGCAGCAGCAAAAAAAAAAAAAAAAAAACGCTGGATTTCGGGTCTCGGCTTCTCACACACAAGTCAGCCGTGCACGCACAATTCAGTTCAGTATGTGAACTGTTTCGATCTCAAACACCTTCTTTTTTTGTAGTGGAATAATAATATAAATAATATGCAATATGTTCCCCTTAAATTAGCTCCTATTCGCCCTAGAATCAGCATTGCTCATGAAGGTTGCCAAGCAGTGTTTATTGTGTGATGAATAAATGCAATTCGGCCGCATTCGAATAATAAAAAAAAAAATAATCAATTAAAAAATTACAATTAAAAAAAAAAGCGCAACAGACTGCGCTTTTTTTTATTGCGCATTTTGCGTAAAGCTCATGTATGGGCGCATTTGCTTCGCAGGCAGGTTCACCGATCTGCCATCAAACATCACTGCCAGGGAGGGCCAGAACATTGAGATGGCGTGCGCTTTCCAGAGCGGCACCTCCTCCGTTTACTTGGAGATCCAGTGGTGGTTCATCCGCGCTCCCGAGGAGCCGAGAACGAGCGAAGAGGAGGAGGATGATGATGATGAGGAGGATACCCAGGTAATCATGCGTTGTGGCGCTACAATATGTGAATATGATAGACTAATATATATATATATATATATATATATATATATATATATATATATATATATATATATATATATATACCCCCCCTGTCACTTTTGGGGCATCTTCAGAAAGCTCATCTGTGAAATGGATGTGTACAATTTGTTTTTCTTTCTTTCCTAACCAAATGGCTGTAGAAATGATTAAACAGCATACATTTACTGATATGGTAAAATAAAAAGAAATGGGTAAACATAATCAGATATGATAGATAGATAGATAGATAGATAGATAGATAGATAGATAGATAGATAGATAGATAGATAGATAAGTCTATTTAAATACTTATTTACCGTGTTATTTATCATTCAGGTAATGTTCTGTAAAGGGCCATCTATGACCACTATGTAAATAATATATTCATACATATGTCTAAAACAAACTAACAGTTTAAAAGGTGGTGGATTCAGAAGGGCTGTATTTGTCTTTTAACCAACCATTCATGACCTCTTCTGCTCTGAGAACACATTTGGATGTGAACACAAATGCATCCATGTCTCTACTGCAGAACCAGTTCCGATGTCTTTATTTTTCGCCTGGTTGACAGAGTTCTGAAACCTGCTGCATTCTGAAGTGTTGTATTTTTTATTTCTTTTAATATATAGCTAGATAGATAGTTTGACCATATATGTGTGTATGTATATGTATCCAATAATAAATTATAGCACTTACATAATCGGCTTTTTATATCAAATTCCCTACTACAAATACTCTAAAATACTTGGAATCAGCTGTCAGTGTGATTCAGTGTCTCTGAGATTCCACCAGCATGGTTCCCACTAAATTTAAGTCTCACTATTCCTGAGATCCCCATAGGTTTGTGTGACACACTCGCCGTGAGGCAACTACTCTCATTTTGAAGGACAAGAAGTAGGACTGAGGAATATCTGGAGATGGCGTCTTAGGCTTCCAGCAGGCTTATTAGTAATGGCATTGCTTGAATGACAACAAGTCTTGTGTGTGACAGTCTGCATCTGTGATGTTTCTAAAAAGGAGCTAAACATTTGTGACAGCATTACAAAAGCCCAGTGACACCCATTTGTAGTGTCTGACATGTTCTGTGTTTATTTATAAAGCAAACTGTAATTCCTGTTACACCTTATCATATGTAATACTGCCTCGTGGATTACATTTTAGAGAAGCATAGATATACTTAACCTTGTCACAATGCTTCATAATCACTTTGAGCAAATGCCATGGCTTGTTGCGACATTCCATTAAGTCATCAGAGCTGTTTTTTTTTTTTTTTTATATTAAAGTGGAATTGCAGTCAATGGCACTGCAGTAATACGGCCGCTTGCTCATGTTAAGCCTTCACTCAGTCACTGTGTATTTGGGGGCTTTTTTTTTTTTCAGTTTGTCAACACTGACACTAGGAGCAAGTTTTACTTCCTTTCAATTGTGCCTTTTCCTTCACCTGGTCTGCACAATAAGGAGAAGGTGGCTCTTTTTTCCTGTTCCCCAGAAAAATCTGCTTGGATTTAATACCACTATTACTGCACTATTGTTGTAACTCATCATGCACACATTGCTGAGGCTTTGATCCACGATTTCTATCAGTTTCAGATCTGGAATGACAATAGCTGCTGTGCCGTATGTGGCGTTGTTCATAGAAACTCATTCTTTTCAGAGCAGCATGCTTCAGATGACAGGCAGCTGGGTCTCTGGTGAGCTGGGGCTTTGACAAAAACAAGGATTGAAGAGGTATTCTATAAAAAGATGTTATTGACAAGTCAGAGTAATAAGATGGGTGACTACTGCAAATGGGCTCTGAGATGTTATACTAAAAGCGCTCACCTATGAAGGGTATCCATTAAGAACCTAAATATGAATCCGTGTACTGGTCATGTGGACTGCAGCAGCAATGTTGTTTTGACCATAATATAGAGCTGATGTTATGCAGGGGTCTGAAAATGTACATCTAGTAAGCCCTTTGAGATACTACTCTAATACTATTTGTTATTAATGGTAACAAATCAGCAAATATTCATAATACTTGTAATGTGTACTTCAGATATGGGCTTCTGTTTCTAGTGATTTCATAATCCTACTAAGTGTATCTGATTTTGTCAAGTAGGATCATTGATGCTGTAGATAATATTGCATTAAGTGTCATTGCAGGGGCATAACTCTTATACAAACACACACACACACACACACACACACACACACACACACACACACACA
>JAAIIK010000003.1:9498562-9521268 GCA_014706435.1 Silurus glanis
ATATATATATATATATATATATATATATATATATATATATATATATAATTTTATTCCTTTTCCTTACTACTCCTATGAGATGTCATTAGTGTGTACTTCCTGTACACCTTTCTTGAATCACAAAAGCATTTTCATGGCTCTTCATGTCAATGATTTAAAAAAAGCCTCTTTAAACTGATATTTGTATCTATTTATTCAAATGTTGAGAACACAAGTAAAATGTGCCAACTATTAAAGTCGGATGGTCAAAAGGAATGAACAAGTCCTCGTTTGAAGAAATTGTGTTCTCTATTACAGAAAAAAAATCCTTATATCCTAATTCTGTTCATAGCTGCTACTATCACAGCAGGAACACTTCGAGTGTTCTATGCTTACACAGAATGAAAAATCAACCTCAAAGACAAAATCATCCCCTGACTGAGTGCTGCATGAGTATGTTTAAAAGAAACTTCTTTCCCTACTATTTTCTTATGATCTTTTGCAAAGAGCTTCCCTAAAGCTTAAGCTTTAGGGAATCCATATTCAAAAGAAGCTGACTTGTAATTTTTCTTTTTTGGATAAAGGGAATGCCATGTAATAACTGCTTATTAATTTATAAGACATTCAACTTGAAAAAACTATGCTAAGTTTTGTAGTTTCTATTCTTCAGATAATCTTACATAAAATTACATATTACATATACTAAATCTCTATAGTCATATCATGCATTTATATACACTATATTGACAAAAGTATTTAGATACCTGACCTACCTATACAGTATAGAATGTCTTTGGATGTGGGAGCTTAAAATTTTTCCTTCACTTGAACTAGGAAACCCAAACCTGTTCCAGCATGATAATGCCCTTGTGACCCAAGCAAACTCAAATGCTCTTGTGCACAAAGCAAAAGGATATAGTTTACATGGTTAGAGTGAAAAATCATAAGTGGCCTGCTATAGAGCTCTGACCACAATCATTTTGAATACCTAAGGAATGTTGACGGCACTCCAGGCCTCGTCATCCTACGTTAGTACCTGACAACACCCTTGTTGCTGAAAGAGCACAAATCTCTACAATCACGCTCCAAAATCTAGTGCAGCATCTTCCCAGAAGAATGAAGGTTTAAATATGAAATAGGATGTTCAAAAAACAGATACGACTCTTATGATTAGGTGTCCACAAACCTTTGTCTATATAATGTACATTAAACCAAAGATTAGGCAATGAAACAGAAGTGAGCTCAGTGAACCTGCTAAGTCGCCAGAAGATTATTCAAGTAATCTAGCTCATCTGCAATACTGGCATGATCAGATTTTGACAGCAGACTCATTTGATTACTTTGACCCTCACCAATCCTCCCTCAACCATTTATTTAGGCATTAAAATTCTTCTGACTGGAAGAGCAAACATGTGCCTTGCAGTCAAAGCCATGAGCCTGGCAGCTGGGATTCATGTGGCATCTGTGGTACCAGATCACCACAAATTTATCCGGATTTCCTGAAAAGTAACAAAGGCAGGGGTCAAATGACACACCATCATGTTGTCGAACTGTGGCTGTGTGGTGGTTATACAGGATTTCACATTCAAACACTTGACAAAGCCATGTGAGCAAGCATTTAAAATGATGACAACAGTGGCAGGTTTCATATGCATCAAAGTTCAAATATTTCAATGAGAGTGGAGGGAAGGCTGCATCACTGAAATGTTATCATTGAGACAAACTTTGGTTAAACAGAATAAAATTGTTACCACTTCACCCACATCAACATTTATGCATTGATAATATACAAATTATACTCTGTGTGATACATCAAACCATGGATTTCAAAGGATTTCTGTTTGGTTACCATCTGACATTAGTATGAAAAAATGCTGTTATCTTTTGCAAATACTCAAATGGTAACAAAGTGTGGCTCTCAAATAACCATGCGTGTGTGAAAACCTAAATGAATATTATGCCTTGCTTATTGCATTCTGGCTGACAATGAATTATCATACAAACAATTGCAACTTAAATGTCTATTATATTCTTTTTGCCAATTATATCAGTATAATGTTAACGTAAGAGTGTAAAAAATGCACGCAGGTCTAAAATAAAGGCAATTATCAACTCTGGAAATGTACGTTATATAAGTCTAGTATTTAGACTGTCAAAAATGGGAAAGGGATCCATGAAAAAGGAAAGAAACTAAAACAATTTCAACCCTGCGGCTACTGAATATACAGTTACATAAACAATGCGGCATAGAAACATTTCTGTAAATAAATAAGCATAACTAGTCATATGCTTTATTCAAAACTGAAATACTTACAAATGGTGCACAGGTCAAACCATTTGAGAATAATGATTAAACTAAAAGGATGTCGTGATTTAAAAACTCAATATAAAAATGCACAGCGTATTTGCAGAGACATTCTGCTTAACAGAGTACATGTTCAGTATTTTTATGGAACATGATCTGATTTAGGGTATAGATTCTTCACAGTAAAATTTAAATTGCATTGTAACATATACAAGAATTGGCTCTAAATATGGCTAATACAAGTATGTTATTTGGAATGTAGGGTGTGTAGATGTTGTGCAAACAAGTCTGTGGTCTAGTATTAGGTGTTGTTCTGGTTGAGGGCCTGAATGGCCTGCGGAAAGATGCTCCTCCTTATTCTCTCTGTGTAAGCCTTTGGGAAGCGGAAGCACTTCCATGACTGCAACAGATAGAGGGGTCTTTTATTCGAATAGCTGAGTTCCTTCACTGTTACCCTGGCCTTTGTCCAGCACTGCTTGCTATAGATAGACTGTAGGTCAGAGAGCTCAGTGTGGATAGTATGCTCAAATGATCACACCATCCTCTGTAGAGCCCAACTATTTTGCTTGGTGCTGTTCCCAATCCAGGATGTGATGCTTCCCGTTCCTGTGCTCTCAGTAAAGCAGATGTAAAAATTTGAAATCTTAGAAATACAGTTTAAAGTTGCTAAAGCATCTAAATTGTTAAAGATGCTGGTAGGCCTTCAACATAGTTACAGTTAATGTGTAGAGACCATGTCCTGTGTAATGTGAACACCAGGGTACAAGAAACTGTTCATTTTCTCCCCTGGAGCTTTGCAGATCTTAAGCAGGTGGTAGCTCCTCTCCTGCATTGTGCTGAAGTCCACTATCAACTTTTCATCTTGCTGATGTTCAGGAGGTGGTTGTTCTCCTAGCACCAGTTCTCCAGTTTTTTAATCTCCTCTAGGTAGGCCCTCTCGTCGTTATCAGAGATCAGTCCCCCTACAACAGCCACAAGTAAATACAAAATCCATTTTTCAACTTTCTTATTCAGCATGGTCTCTGCTCAATTTTCTAGCAAGTCCTTTAACCCTGATGGTTGATGACAATGAGGATGGGAGCTCAATGAAAATGCTTGGCTCTGATAACTGCTCTCATCGACCAGCTCCTCATTAAGAAGACACATTGACAATCAGTGTTGTCACTGTCCTGACCATCCTGTTACCTACAGATGGGTTTTGGATCTCCAAAAAAGTCAGGCTGATTTACGTATAGAGCAGTTTTTCATTCTAAAGCAAGTCATTTAAAGCATTATGTTAGACAACCACAAAACCAATCTGGGTTTATAATAATATCATGGAACTGTTTCATTTGCATTATCAAATGGACTTGTGCAAATATCGCACAATTACAGTGAAACAGACAAGCAAATTAAAAACAGCACGGTTACTAAATTAATCTAATTATAAAATTTGGAAAACTACAATTCACTGGCATAGAATCTATTTGCTATTCCATTGTAATTCAGGTTTACATACTTCCTAAAATAGGATTCATTTATAAACATATTCAAGTTTTAATTTTAGGTTCATTCTTTAAATATGAGTATTCATATTCTGCCTATTTATTAGTCATTGAACTTTCAGTCAAATTTTTTTAACAATGGTCTGAAATTTCCACTACTATAATATAAAAAAGAATCTAATTAATTCTACAAATGTACCCCCTGGCTATCCTTCATGAACCCATGGAGCTCCCAGACCCCACTTTAAAGTATATACATAGTAATATACACTACATTGCCACATCTTGTGCTGATATTTATACATGTAATGACTAGCGAATACATGACTGGAAATGGGAACTATGAATATTGGGTCTCTCTTTTCCCATTACTTATAAACACTTCCCAGTGGACATTTGTAATGAAATGGATGTCATGGTCTTTGCAAATGGCAGTTAATAGAATTTGAACTAAGAACAGATACAAGAGGGAGCTGTATTTGCACACGCAGACATAGTTTACAATACTGCTGTGCACTACAAAAGAAAGTGTAGAAGCAGCAAAAAGAAAAAAGAAGTCATTGATCTGGGTCTCTTTATTTGTTTGTTTTCTTGGTTAGCGTGCATAATTTCATTAGAACCTCTTTGAAAAGTTTGTTGTAGCCTGTCTATGTGATATATAGCTGGACTAATTTAAGAACAAACAGTAATTTTGACCTTTAAGTCCGGGGTAGAAAAATATTTTGGAGTTTAAAAGGCAATACATGATTTATGCAAAGCAATGCATCCTCTGTTTGCTTTTTTATGTATATGTGCATCAATTAGATTATAATTGGGCGAGGTTCATGATGTTCTAAGTAATCTATCACAGAGCATGATTAAACATTAGTACAGTACTTTTTCTGCACTTAGATGACAGATATAGATTAACTTAGTGATTAAAATATATAAACATTTAAAATGTAATTTTTTTTCTTGTTCTTTGTTGGTTCAACATTTAGCATGGCTGATTAGGTTTGATTGCTTCTAAATGTCATGTCATGACATTTGACCTTAATAATCTGCAAGTGCAGCAGCATGACAGAGCAAACGTTTATCCTCCATGTGGAATACATGCTGGAGCAGACTGAGCTTCAACAAAGGACTGGTATTAAATAATTATACTTAGCAAAAAAAAAAAGAAAAAAAAAAGATTATTAGACATTAGGAAACTCTAAGTGCCATGATCAGAGATGAGTTCAGATAGTGGGAAATACAGTAAAATTAACCAGGGCGTAGCATTTGAAGTCAGTATTAAATATTAATCCCATGTGTTCTTTAAATCCATGAAAATTTTATTTGTATTTTTCAATACTTTTTTTTTTTTCGACGACACAGGGTCTCGATCTCATTGGCCAATTATTTCATGCAGGAAGTTATAAATTGGAGTAAACTGTAAGCATATATTATTCTTTAAAGATGAACACAATGGATTAAAAAACAACAACATTGGGATTATTATATTTATTTGACAATTAAAGGCAATGCACAGGAAGGTCTTGATATTGTATAATGTGCTTTAGTAAGTTGAATGCACTTTTGTCTGTACATTTTGGCTCATAATACACAAGCTTAAGTGCACAGTAATAGGATGTAGGATGTAGGATGAAGCACTAGAATGGCAATATACTAGACTCTGTAATTCACTCTTTCAATGCTTGTAATCGTTTCATTCATATAGCATTGTCTTTTTTGACAGTGTTTTAAATTATATATATATATATATACACAGTAAAACCCCATTGTACGAGCAACCTATAGTACGAGCAAACGGAGATACGAGCGACCTTGCTCGCAAAATTTTACCATATTTCACGAGCAAATTTCGAAGGCATGAGCAAACCCAGTGTTCAGTGCAGCAAAAACTTAACTTTTTTTAGTTTTATATTTTTATTTCACTAGAAATCTTGAAAAATGTCTCCCAAGAAAATCAGTGATGGTGCTGTGTAAACGAAAGTAAATAGAATTACCGTGGAAACCAAGAAGGTTACGAGCGTGATGTGCGTCTCACACTCACAAGCAACCACTACCACATGGGTAAGTGTTCAATTATGTTTACATTACGGTAAATTAAGGTGTATTTGTTTGTTAAAATAGGCTACAAATACTTTTTAAGTGCAGAAATAAGTGATCGAATGAGATCTCGGAACGGATTAAATCGCTTTTACATTCATTCTTATGGGGAAAATCAGTTCGAACGTACGAGCAAATGGACCTACGAGCAATTTTCAAGAACGAATTATGCTCGTACAACGGGGTTTTACTGTATGTGTGTGTGTGTGTGTGTGTGTGTGTGTGTATATATATATATATATATATATATATATATATATATATATATATATAAACAAAATCTATGTAACTCATCTCTGAATGCGTGTAACAGAAATGTAACAGAAATATTTTCAGAAATATTAGTTTAATATTGGTCATTATTTTGTTTTATTGTTTTACTGATAATACAATTACAATGTATGTACATCTTCAAGGCCAAAATGTATGGGGGTTTAGGTTTGAGAAAACCTTCAATGAGCTAAGAGGTTTCATTATCTTTAGAGATAATCTTACTTTGTGATTTGCCGAACTGCTAGGATTTCTTTTGGAAGCCAATTCGGTGAAGGTGCTCGTACATCATGGGTGAAAAGTAAATTTTTCCTGAAAGCAGACAAAAACTAATTGGTGTGACTGTAGTCTTAAATTAGTGCATCTGCAGTGCATGTGTGGTGTACGTGCTGTCTTAAATTCTAATTAATCCATGAAAATAAATTTCACACTATAAACATGGACAAAGGATACTGCAACAAGCTAGAGAGAGAGAGATAGAGAGATATAGAGAGAGAGAGAAAGTGAGAGAGAGGTTGTGTGTTGAAGAGAGAAAGAGATAGGACAGAGAAAGAAAGAAAAATGAGTGGACAGAAGGATGGAGTGGGAGGAGGGTGGGGATACGGCAAACATGCACTATGCAGTGAAGATGCCAGCAGCGTGGTCCAATTCAATTTAGTAGATCAAAACAAACGTTGTTCTCTTTGAAGACACTGAGCACGAGGGCATCCAATTAGTGAATGACTTGCATTTGATCTATCTCAGCAACTTGGAAGAACATGGTTAAAACTGTTCTTGCCACATGCACAAATGTGCATGCCTGCATTACGCTTTACACAACTTGCTTACACTAGCCTACGCCAACCTAATTTATTCAACATTGAGTTATATTGCATTGTTAAGAAGAAATATGACAGCGTATGTTCATGTGCTACTCTGTACCCTGTTGTGTTGATTGCATTGTGCCAGCAAGTCTGTATTCAGTCGCCCAGTTCGGTCTCCCACTGTTCATGTGTCGCTTGGGAAAAGGAAGCAGAAGTTTCTGCTGTTTTGTTTTCCAATTGGGAAATTAGCACGACTAAAATTCAGAGCTGGAATTTACTCATGGACTTATATTGATTAAAATCTCAAAAGAATCAGTATTCGATAGCATCGGATTAGAGGAAGTCTGTGTGGTACGCATGTAAATGTCATAAATGAAGAAGTGAAGGAGCTAACAAAACAAACAAAAAAAAAAACCCCTCTCATAGCAGTTCATCAATGATGCACAAACATTAAAAAATAAAGAACCCACAAGCTCTTGCTTGGTGAGTGAAATATACTAAACAATTGATGTTGTATTGTGTTGTGTTACAGTTCATGTATGGGGCATATTTTCATTTTTTTCAATGTCTTAGTAAAATTTGTTCAGTAGTTGCAAAGTTCTGTGAGGAAAGTTTAGTTTATCTTGCTTACTTTTGGCTTGGTAAAATTAATAATGATGCAGTTTAGATCTAGAGGTAGCGGGAAAGCTCATTTTAAATTCCCTAATTTATTGTTACTTGTGTTTTTCTTGTGTCTTGTTTAAATGAACTTTCCCATTAGATTTGTATTATTTTATTACATTTAGTTTTAATTGCTTATTCTTCTTGTAACAGGGATTAATCAGTAATCAATAAAAAATGTTAAATGTTTAAGTGTTCCACACAGCTTTTAATTGACATTATATTTTTGGGAAAAAAAGCCTTTTTTTCCGTTATATGAGTTCACACGTTCATTACGTGCAGTCTCACGTGTCCCATATTCTGAGAAAATACTTTAGAGTATATATGTCTCATTGGTCTCCTATACTAAATTATAACACAGTCCCTATCTAAATACCCCTCAGTCCTTTGCTATAATGGCATGAATTAAGAGCCAATTGTGACTCTTTGGAAGAGAAGCCTGTGGACGTCTGCCTGCAGCCGTAAAGGAGATGAGTGCCCACACATAAAAGTGGCAGATTAGATTAAACACAGACGGCTCAGTGTGATGTGTGGGATGACTTTGACCCCCTTCTGGGTTCAGCCTCTTGCCCTCTGCTCTGCCAATGGGCCTCTTGCCTCTCATTTCTGCCACCAAATAAAATGCATTCACTCAGGAGGGCTTGGGCTCATGCAGCCTGCTCAAATGGAACTGCCACACTGTTTTGATTAAGGATGTCGATTTGAAGCTGTAATTGCCACTGCGCCTCATTGTGTGAAAGTCGTTTGCAGAGGGTAGGAAAAGCATATTGTATTGCGTGGCAACCGATGAGCACTGATTAAATGGTTTTGTGTGTATTTGTGGGTTTTTTCACAGCTGTGCCTTATAAGTACTGTGTAAATAATAGTCTTAAAAGCTACGAAAAATCATCAGTACAATGAATGTTTTATCACATGGACAAAAAAACCTGTTGTATTATATTGCTGTGCAATCATGCAATCAGGACATTTAGTATTAATAAATGGCATCATTGTTCACAATGTGGAGAACACAGTCTGGAATATGGATTGTAGACATAAACATGGATTTTGTAGTCTTTAGAGATTATTACAATGAAAGAAAAGCTGATCTAACATTAAGATCATGTATACTAAATTTGAAAGAATTAATGGCAGACATTTTTTTTTTTTATTTTGAAAGGATATTATTCTCATTCTCTCAGTATGATAAGTGTAAAGATTTTGCACACATTTATTGGTGAAAAGTATCAAAATATAATACTAAAATTGAAACTTTATATAAGACTTTGAGACCTATTGTGATTAACGTTAACATGTTAATCTAAACAAGACTGTCAAAGAGAGAATTATAACTCCAACGTCTCAAGTCGTAAGGAATAAAAAGTTATTTGTATCTGAACATGATAAATGGCATCTGATTAAATCTGACACACAGCTTGTGCCAAATTGTTTTATTCTTCTTATACCACAGGTCCTGGTCAATTATTACATTTTTGTAGAGCAAGCACATTAATATAAATCTGATTTGAATTTAAGTGCTTCTGTCAGAGCTGTGTTGTTTTCGAAAGTCCATCAACACCTTATCAGTTGGAATCAGAAATTCAACAGTGATTTGGTACAAGCAAACATTTGTCCACATTAATTCTGTCAAGCTTCTGTGTCTTTGTGTGTGTGTATGTGTGTTTGCACAGTGGATTAGGTGGTTACACGTGAATAAGAATAATGTTGAAATTATTATCTTTATTTTTTTTTTAGCTCAGCTCACTCGATTTCTGCTGCTTGTTGTTAGCTCGCCCTGTTTGATTAATTCAGTTTTGCTGCACCAAAAATCATCTAGTGTTTACAAAATACTTGATGTCAGAGCAGCTGCACATCTTTTTAATGACTGTTGATTTTACAGGCATCATATAGGGAATGAAATGATTAAGTATAACTCTATATTAAACACAATTATTAGCATCATAGTACAGAAGAGTGTAGAATATTATTTTGTGTTCTTTTATATTTATATTAAAATATTATTATTTTTTTAACAACATTAACATATTTTCCTGCAGTAGAGATTCCAAACTTTTTTGCCACATCACTACACAGATGTGCCTAATTTAACACAACTACATCACTTTCTTGGCTAATTATCAGGGCTTTCAACAGTCATGCCACACACTTCACACATTTCACAACAACAGAGAAATAAGGGTACTATTACACCTAGAGCTTTTTGCTTACTCACCAAAATAATGGGCCAATACTTTATAGCAAAATATGAAGCTTTCAATGGTCATAAAAACAAACCATTGGTAAGGACATTAATAAAAAAGAAAAATCAAACACACTACTGAGACTCTCCTGTGCTACTATTTGCTTATTTACTTTTGCTGTAGTGAAATGGTTGTAGTGAAAAATCACTTACAGTCTTTTTGTATGCAAAGAAAAACACTGACTCTTCTTTTTATAAAAGGCTGCCCACAAGAATTATACATGTAAAGAAATCAAATAGAAATGCTATTCACTTCTAAATTACTTTTTATTTGTTTACATTTTGTCATTTCCTGACTGGCAGTTTGATGTTGAGACCATTAAAAACTTCATATTTTACCATTTTCAGCTTGGCCCATTTTTTTGTCTAAGCGTTTATGTATTTTTTTTATTAGGCAAGAAATATCTAATGAAATATTGAGTAGGGAAAAAACTGTACTCGTCATTTTTATTAAAGCTCTGATTTCTCCATGCAATCACAAGTGCATTATTTCTATCATCCTGTATGCTTACTTTAAATTGAACTCTCAGTAGTATGCAATTTCTTGAATATTACATAATTTTTATTGCATCATGTGAATTATGATCTGCCTTATGTGCACAAATCCAATGCCAGTAATCGTATTAGTGTCTGAAGACATTTTCTTGAACATGTTTGTAGAGATTGGACTGCAGAAATTCTGATTTATGATGTATTATTTTGTGTTTTGTGGACCAGACACTAAGGTCAGGGGACAGCAAAAACACAAGACACAAATAGAGCCCAGACTAAAAAAATTGTGCTTAAGGGAAGGATGTGGAGCGAAACCACTCCAAATCCAAGTGAAATAATTCATTCCGGGCTGTCACTCATGGGCAGATAGAATGTCTAGTTCAAGTCTAAAGCCATCAATCATATCAGGTGCTTCCCATCATAGTAAGTCACATCTGCAGATCCTAAATGACCTCATACAGGGCAATGTTAATTGTACCTGCTGAAGCATCTGCTGAGTAGCCAAAATAAAATGTGTCATTATGGTGTTGGGCCACCGCGAGCTGCTAGACAAGCTTCGGTGTATCTCATCATCGATTCTACAAGTCTCTGAAACTGTATTGGATATACAGTATGAACACCATTCTTCCAAAATATTGTGGCTCCTTTACATTTTGGGCCTTGGTGCACATTCTAATATTAGTCACAGAGTACCGTATTTTTCAGACTATAAGCCGCTACTTTTTTCCCACGTTTTGAACCCCGTGGCTTAAACAACGAAGCGGCTAATTTATGAATTTTTCCTGGGTTTTTCCCGGTTTCACAAACTTCAAGCCAAAAAACTGAACCCCATAACATTAGACCAATGAAATTTCCGAACGGAAATGAAAAAACGCACCTCACCTGTGTTCTGAGCTGCACGGCATCGGGAGAAAAAACTTCCATCGGGTGATTTTTAAGCGCATGACGATGCCAAAAGATAAACTCCCGAGAGAAATAGTTGTGAAAGGAAGGAGGAAGACAGTGAACAATGACTTTCTTGGTAGGCTACTGTTTAGATACAAGCCGTTGTAACGCGTTGAGTCTGGGTCATGGGATAGCTCGCTAACTGCAGTTGCAACAGAAATCATATAAGCACAGACAGCTTTCCAAAACTCGTGCTTTTTTATTTTTCTTGGCAACAGTGTTACGGGTTAGTCAAAGAAACTTAGAACTGAGCATCAGAAAATAATAAGGACATAATCCTCGTCTTGAACACACACAGTACTAGCGGAAAAATGCAGTGGCATGCTATTCCCAAAATACCGCTATGCTCCTAAAGGAAGCGCAACATATTTCACCCGTTACACCGTGTGTAACGTGTCTTTCGTTAAAACCTGTGTAAAGTACATTAGTGTAGACACCTGCGGCTTATAGACAGGTGCAGCTTATTTATGTTAAAAATAAAAATATTTGTAAAATTCAGTGGGTGCGGCTTATATATGGGTTCTTTCCCAAACTGTTGCCACAAAGTTGGCAACAAACATTTGTTTAGAATGTCTTTGTACTGTATGCTAAGGCCTTACAATTTCCTATGACTGGAACTAAAAACTCAAGCCTGTTCCACCATGAATGACAATGCTCCTCTACAGAGGTGGGAAGTAACAAAGTACTTTGTTACTGTACTTAAGTAGATTTTTCTGGTATTTGGACTTTACGTTATTATTTATTTTTCTGACAACTTTTTACTTTCACTCATTACATTTTTACACAAATATCTGTACTTTCTACTTCTTACAAAACAGGCTTGCTCCTTAGGTTTAATATATTTGGTGAAATGTCAATATTTTTTCTTCTCATTGTGCCGTTTTCAGCCCATCAAAATATTTCCTGTCATTTTCCAGGCTTTTTCAATCTACCATTGGTGTATCATTTCCTGGCTCTCCACAGACATAGACTAGTTTACGAAGATAACAATAAGCAGGGCAGAAGGCAACAAGAAGTCTGGGGTTAACGTGGATGAGATAGAGGGAGTAGGTGATGTAAACATTCCTGATCACCTGATCATCTTTTCTCTGCTTGTGTTCTATATGGCAAGTGTTCAGCCTGGATACATTCATTAGGTAACAATATTTTAAACTCGTTTTGTATTAATATGTAAAATATCATAATTAACGTGTTAATAACGTGTTAACGCAAATTCTTTTGAACTACACTAATTTTATTAACGCCCTCATAGTGCAGCATGCATTTCTGTACATACATTAAGTTTTTTTTTTTTATTCTTTTCTTTACTCAGATAAAAACAAAAAAGTAAACATTTGTTTTTTATTGATGCGGCATCTCAAATCAAGCACCAAAATCCGCCATGATACACACATCCAGCAATGAACTCTCCGGGGTCGACAAAAGCGCCGGCATGTTTTTTTGCCATTTTTTTCTCATAATGTCGAAACGAAGTTCAATCAAGTCTTTTTTGATCGTACGGTTAAGAGAATCTACCTATTAGTGTATACAATCAAAATAACAACAAAACGCTGTGCTTTTGTAACATAAAGAAAACAGTCAGGGGGTCAGGGGTTCTCTGTCATCTCACCCTGTAAATAAACACATAAATAAAACAACCTGAATATCAATGAATATGTGCATCACAGACATAATAAATATATGAATAGAAAGCTCGAAATGTCTTTTAATTACACCAATTTACAAAACAAATATTCTCTGATGAGTTCATCCGTATGAAAGTTAGAAGAGATACAGTTTCTCCGGTATCACCTGATTAACCGTACATGTGGAAACCTAGCAAAGGTTCTGTTTGGTGTCCTGATTTACGTATCAGCTTGATTTACAAGAATATTTTGTTTTCATGCTCTATGTTGAGTATGGTTTGACTAAAAAAAAATTACATTTGCAAAAAGCATACATATTTGTCCATGCCCATGCTGATTAGAGTATAAAATAATATTTTAATATTAAAGTATTAATTTAAGGTACATTTAGAACAGACAAAAACGTGCAATTAATCATGAGTTAACTCAAGACAATCGTGCGATTAATCACGATTCAATATTTTAATCGATTGACAGACGTAAAATTAAAATGAGCTGAGGTCCACTTACCAGTGTGACACTAAAACAGGTAGTAGTAATGGCTACTTTTTACATAAGTGCATGTCAGAGCCCAAACTTCTTTACTTTAACGTGAGCATAAAAGTATAGTCACTGCTTCAACTTTTACCAGAGTCTTTTTAAACGCGAATATCTGTACTTCTACTTAAGTGAAGGATTTGTGTACTTTTGCCACCTCTGCTCCCTTTACACAAAACAAGTTCCTTGGATACCTGGCTTGCCTAAATTCGTGTAAAAGAACTCAAATATTCTGCGCAGAGCCCTGAAATGAAGCATGACCTGCACCACAATCCTCCTAATCCAACATCAGTTCCTGACCTCACTAATGCTCTTGTGGCTCAATGGGCAAATTCCTCCAGCCATGCTGCAAAATCTAGTGAAAAGCCTTCCCAGAAGAGTAAACTGACTGTATCTTTGCTCTAAGTTTATTTCATATGGACTTTACTGATTAACGACTTTGTTCTGATTATATGGTCTCACCTATGGTGAGCATACCACTGGAGGTGGTACAGTGCCTAAATATGTGTAGCAATATTCATAGCAGTGAATGGCTAAGTATACCATTGTCATAATGAATCAACCATGAATTAGCACTTGTATTCTGTTCTTAAAGTCATCCTGGAAAAAAATACCTATTCTGAAAAAGAAGTGTTATGACTGTAGAAAGGACATTACCGTCATTTCCGGACTATAAAGCGCACCCATATATAAGCCGCACCCACTGAATTTTACAAATATTTTTATTTTGAACATAAATAAGCCGCACCTGTGTATAAGCCGCAGCTGAAACACACTGAAACTAATGAACTTTACACAGGCTTTAACGAAATACAGTGTCTGTTACACGGGTGAAATATGTTGTGGCTCCTTTAAGAGCAGAGCGGCATTTTGGGAATAGCCTGCCGCCGCATTTTTCCGCTATTACTGCATGTGTGCAAGACCGAGGAATATGTCCTTATTATTTTCTGATGCTCATTTCTAAGTTTCTTTGATTAACCTGTAACGCTGTTGCCAAGAAAAATAAAAAAGCACGAGTTTTGGAAACCTGTCTGTGCTTATATGATTTCTGTTGCAACTGGAGTTAGCGAGCTATCCCATGACCCTGACTCAACGCGTTACAACGGCTTGTATCTAAACAGTAGCCGACCAAGTCAGTCATTGTTCACTGTCTTCCTCCTTCCTTTCACAACTATTTCTCTTGGGAGTTTTTCTTTTGGCATCGTCGTGCATTTAAAAAAAAAAATTTTTTCTCCAGATGCCGTGCAGCTCAGAACACAGGTGAGGTGCGTTTTTTCATTTCCGTTCGGAAATTTCATTGGTCTAATGTTATGGGTCTCAGTTTTTTGGCTTGAAGTTTGTGAAACTGGGAAAAACCCAGGAAAAATTCATAAATAAGCCGCTTCGTTGTTTAAGCCGTGGGGTTCAAAACGTGGGGAAAAAGTAGCGGCTTATAGTCTGAAAAATACGGTACTTATAATCTTGTATTCCAGTACTCATGGCAGTTCTCACTCTCCAGTGTTCTGTATTGCTTAAAAGACTATATCATCCGAATGAGGATGAGTTCCGAATGAGCTTGATATCATCCGAATGAGGATGGGTTCCTCTTTTGATCTGGTTCCTCTCAAGGTTTCTTCCTCATAACATCTAAGGGAGTTTTTCCTTCACCACAGTCAGGCACGGGCTGCTCATCAGGGATACACATCGCTTACCTTAACTGTTAAATTCTGTAAAGCTGCTTTGAGACAATGTTCATTGTAAAAAGCGCTATAGAAATAATCTTGACTTGACTTACCTTTGACCTATACTCAGTGGTTCATTATATTGCAGGACAAAGCATGATCATATGATCAGTCACAATATGGTTGCAGTGACCAACAAAAAAGAGCATCTTTAAATTTAAAATAAATTTGTCTAATACATAACTATACACTCTATGAAATGCAATTAAATACTTTTAAAATTAAAATGATTCACAGGATATTGATTTCCAATTATTGGAGGGAATTGTCGTTTTCTTTATTTTATATTCATCTACTTTGCACCAACCTGCAGCCCACACTTTTGCAGCCTCTGATCTCCATGAAAAACCTAACACAGATTTTTCATTTTAATACTTTTGTTGTGCCCACATTCAAGTCAGCTCCTCCCAAAGCACACATTAAGCTTTATGTCAACATGGAAATTAGTTTGATAAATGTATGATTTCCTGAGAAATGGATATTGCATTTGGGGTTATTTAAAATTGTTAAAGCACTCATGAGATGCTTTGAAAACCAAGTAGCTTGATGATTCCTTGTGAATACAACTGCATTTAATCAGTATTTCCAGATGTGTTGGAACCACATGGCAACAAATTCTATAACATTTGTTTGACCTATAGACTGGCACAATAAGAAATATGATTGTTAGGGTTTATAGATATGCATTTAAATGTCTTTCTATAGCACATAATACAAAATGAGAGAGAGAGAGTAAGTGAGTGAAAACGTGAGTTTGTATACCACTCAAAAAACCACTGGATGAAACCTTCCTCTGCAACATATTAAAGTCTTCCTGAGATGCTGAGAGATGACATTCATGTCTTTCCTTCTTGTACGTGAACTCTTTATACCCTATGAAAAAAAAATCGATTATATTTTGACTGAAACCATAAAGTGAAGCCCAGCTTTTAAATAATGCAAGACATGCACTTTCTTAGAATATCAAGTGAATAGAACAAAGGAAAAAAGCACTAGCATTTGGTTCAGCACAATGCTAAAAGACAATGAAAAGGAAGTGCTTCAGTGTGGTGTTTGATTAATTTGTACAGTCGTAAAGGCTTTGTATTTTCTTTTAGATAAATTTTTTTTTATGTGAACTTCCATTGTAAAAATAAATATGTTAAATACTAGTGCTAAATTTTGCCAGTTGTGTTTACACATTTTAATTATACTTATTAATTTGATAGAATACAAGTGTATAGCTGGTCCATGGTCGGATCAACATATCGGATATGAATTATAGAATTAACGTGATGATCATCATGGACATCCAACATTTATTTAATTTTTTTTATTTTATTGTATTTTATTATTTATCAACTGTCACTAATTACCTTTATTACTACATTACCCACAATGTTGTTCAACTGCCGGCTGATAGATAGTAGCACCAGTGGGATTTTTTTTTGTGTGCATAATCTCTAGTTAAAAGGATCGACGCAGTCGTGCCTTTGTCCTTTAATTTGTCTAGCTTGTACACATCTTCATCTGTACACTTGTTTCAAACAATACAGCTTTCGAGATTTAGCATTCATGCTAATGAACGCTGTCATGATAACAACATCAACACCATCATTCATTGCCATCTCAATAGATTGCTAACTAGCAGAGCAGGTATCTGCTGTAACTCATAACGACCGTGATCTTTCTGCATTTCATTCCAAAACACTGAGTCCAATGTTTGCACAAATGTCTAGACTAATTCGATTTTACCATTCTTATTAATATGACAGTGAACATTGCTGGAAAATGGTGAGTCAGAATAAAAGCTTTTATTTCTTTGGTTTTAGGAGCTAAAAGCGAAACCTGACCATTATCACTTATGTTTGAGAAATGTTTCTTTATAACGTCTGCACATTAGACAACCATTAATTTCTCACAGGCATACTGAAAGTTCAGCACAAGCAAACAAATTAGCACCAGAATCATTACACAAATTTTCAAAATAAGCATATTTACTGTGTCAGGGTGGATTTTTTTTAAAGGTTTAGCTTCCTAAATAGCCTACCTATAACTTTTTTGCAATCGTTCTTAGCTGAGAACCTTAGCTGCAGTTCCACTCCCCACCCAGACTATGTATCTATACCTTATAATATGCACCCCTTCTATATTTCAAGCAAAACATTCTACTAGTCGTTTTTATTCAAGTTATGATTCCCCCCTCAACTTAAAAGCAAAGTGCATTGTAGTACTCAAAGCCTCAGTAAAGTGAAGCAAGTATACAAGATGTGTAAGCCATGATGTACCCTGAAGTCATGAACAAATGTG
The DNA here is from genome assembly GCA_014706435.1 of Silurus glanis. Classification (NCBI taxonomy): domain Eukaryota; kingdom Metazoa; phylum Chordata; class Actinopteri; order Siluriformes; family Siluridae; genus Silurus; species Silurus glanis. The sequence goes on from JAAIIK010000003.1 coordinate 9,516,003, forward strand.
ACAAGTATTCCCCGGTTCTATACCTAAGATAAAAAAAAATCAATCACCAACATCTGTCTCTTCTTAGACATGCTGGAGTTAACAAGTCATTTCTTTTAATATGTGTACATATGTTTAAAAGATTCTCTGCAGCGTAGAGATTTATTACTTGAATCAACAGAACATCAAGACACCAAAGTGCAAGTGAAACAGTGAGCAAGTGAACACCCACACACACACACACACACACACACATGCACACACACATGCATACATGTCTGCAAGCTAGCAAAATTCATTAATTTCATAGTTGTCAGCAGCCGCCAAGGAGTAAGTTATATGTCTGAGATTTCTGTGGATGTGTTGCCAGTGTTATGAAGGACTGTCAGTGAGAAAAAAAAAATCATACACTTGATGGCTTGAAGACACACCGAAGACTGGAAGCAGGCTACTGAGGAGGTGAAAAGAGACAGAAAATATTGACAAGGGTAAAAAAGTTCAGGGCTGTACCTATACTTTGAGCAAAGCTTTAGATTCAAGGACCATTTGGATGATTCCCGACATTTATCATTAATTTGCGAATGTTCTGCAGTACAGAACATCTCCCATACAGGGAGAAAATAACTGTGGGAAAGAAATAACGAGGCTATTTTAAAGCTTACTGTGTGCTGTAGTTCCTCGGTGCAAAGACAATGTACTTAACATATAATTAAGTAAACCATTTGCATTAATATTCTCCATTAGCCTAACCAAATGGAAAACATAACACATCTAGATATATTGACATAGTTGACAAAATCAGAGTAGCAAGCCGCTCCTGATGACGAGAGATAATTATATTGGAATCGGCACAGTTAAATGTGATTAAATGTACATCCTGATGTGTGATTATTAAGAAAACCGCTTAAGTGCTTGCAAGAGTGTAATTAGCGCTTATCTCCCTGCTCTTAAAAGTGCAAGTCCAGAGCTTGTTTGCCTCGAATTAGTCGAGGCCGCAATGTGAAATTTGCAGATGCACACACATTTGTTTTATTCCACGGAGCCCTGAGGTCATTATGTGTGAACGAGAGTATGTTTAGCATATGTCTACTCAGCTCTGGTTCATCTGGTCCAAAGGTTGCTAAAGCCCTGGCGCTGCCATTATAATGAATCTGTGCTCCATTTTCCATACACAGGCCAAGCTGAACCAAGGAAAGCTATGTAACATTTATTTGGCATTCATCTTTCATCTGTGTAGTTTAACAGTCTTTGAGATTGCTTTATGTCCATGCAAAAAGAGGGGTGAGGATTCATAAATATAGCAGAGAATAAGGGGACCAGAAGGCTAAATTTCATTGAAATGAAGTACAAATGCTACTCAACCACAGCCATTCATAAGCACTACGCCTTCTTTTTTTTCTTTTTTTCTTTTTTTTTTTAACCAGAATTGATGCCGTTCTTTTCCTGACATTAATTTAGCACTCAGACTTCAGAGCCTCATGCATTATGCAAAATGATCATGGGGCACCTTTTAAAAGAAGCTAATCTCGCTGAACACAAGGGAAGACAGGGTCTTCTGAATGAAGCAGCCTATTGTAAAGGGCCAACAATCAGAACTGGTTTATCAAGAACATTCTGAGTCTGGTGACTCCATAGACAGTGATGCATTTACATTTGAATGCCAAAAATATTTTGTGTATGCAGGAGAAGGTTGGATTGCATTTCCTAAAACCATTGAAATGCTTTGATTTGTTAAGAAATTTAGTTTATCTATATTGGCTCAAAAATCATTTTGTACATATGTACAGAAAATTGTATTTGGTACTTGAGTGTCCATCGATTTTATTGTTGAAGCTGGTCTTCCACCTTGCCGGTAAATTAACAGGCAACAGCAAGTTGTTTTACTCCCAACTGAATGTTAGGAATTAGGGTTGCAATTAGAAAGCCATTAGATTGTAATTAGCTTAGAATTTGTATTGGAGGATCAGTTTAATGCATACGATGAAATTGTATAAAGCTAAATGTAATAAAATACAACATTTAAGAAGAAGTGTTAGAATGTATGCCATAGATATCATGTCCTTTTATGTGGCTGTATAAGTTTTACCCTATTTTTCATTCTTTTTCATTGTCTTGACTTCACAAACTTTAACTGTGGCATAAAGTTTCTTGCCATTCATTTTACAAGAGTCCGTTTTCCTTTTTTCATTAATTTGTTCATCTTTAGTAACCACTTTATCCTGAACAGGGTAACAGAATCAAAGAGTCTATCCTAAGGAATCACTGGGTGAGGGGTAAAGGTAAAATGAGTGTGTTGCTGAAGCTTAAGCTTAACACTTAAATTTAAAACCCTCCAGCACAAGCACTATAGTGCCCATGCAGGACTAAAAGACTTGGAACCCATCAGCTCAACTGTCCTTTGTATGTCTTCTGTATGACATGCTTTTTTTTCTTGAAGTTGTTTCTTTGATGAAGTACTTTTTGAATATTTTAAACTTCCTAAATAGCAGAAAAAAGGTTTTTGAGCTGCCATCTGTCGCTGTGACTGTTCTAATGAACCAGCATTCCCTTCAGCTGTCAAGAAAGAAATGCCTTGTAGAAACTGCGTGATGTCTTTTCCTCTCCCTTGAACAGAAAAAGCTTGAGTCTTTGAAACATTTACACACTGTACTGGTACTATGACTTGCAAATGAGAATTTCAGAGCATGAGTATTAAGATGAAGTGGGCTGAACTTGTGAAGGTGAAGGGTTTTGATGTAAGATGTATTGTATACGATTGACTGTTAAGGTGGATTGGAATGATGAAAACCTGAAGGCAGCCTTTTGATGCTTTTGATGCTTTTGGTAAATTCTAGATGGAGTTGATACCAGAGCCTGACCCAGATGATGAAGGAACTAAAATAAGTGTAAGTTGACGCTTTTGTTTTTGATTGATTGCAAAATACAAATCAAATTGAACATCAGAAATTAATAGTTAATATTAGATGCTATTTAAACCTTCTTCTCTGTTCCTCTCACAGACAGTCAAGGTACAAGGCAATGACATTTCCCACAAGCTTCAAATTGCACGAGTGAGCAAGAGTGATGAGGGCCTATACGAGTGCAGAGTCACCGATGCCAACTATGGAGAACTGAAGGAGTACAAGGTCCAGGCCTACCTAAAGGTCAATGCAACAGTCCGTAGAGGACTCATCAAGAAGACTTCACCTCTGCATCTGACCAATAAGAAACCTCGCAAGAGCAGCTCAGCTTTAGGCCAAGACAGCAACGGTATGAACTCAGATCAGCACTCCCAGTCCTCCTCTACCTCGCAGGCATCACAGTCCAAAACAGTCAAACACAGCGCTGGATCAGGTAAGAGTGGCTCCCGGCACAGCTTTTGCATTCACACAATGTATTTACTTATTTTTTTGTCTTTTGGTTGCCTAAAACACCAAGAAAACATTACTGGCTATTGCTATTTAAAATAAAAAATGTAAAAAAAAATTCCAGTATGCCAGCAATCTGCACCTGGACAAGCGGCACTGCTAAATAAAACTATATTTTACTCTTAACTTCAGCCTTACAAGATGAACCAACTATTTTACTATCGTCCAACACTAAATATTCAGGTATTAAACCTCTGTTTTTATCTGCTATTTAGCTGTCACGGTATCCCATTTACAGCATTTGGCTGACATCCTTATCCACACTTATGAAGTGTTTTATTATCTCCATCCAAAATCGTAGTACCTAGTGCAAACATGTCAGAATATCGGGGAGCGAAATAATTCTGTCAGCTAAAACCATTTTGGAGAGAAGTTCATACAAGTACTTAATCATTTTAATCCACTGCTTGTTTAAGTGCTTACTGAAGAGGTCTTTGGGCTTTGTTTATAGATAGACAGTGACTCAGCGGAGGTTCGTTTCACCACCTGAGTACCAGGCCAGAGAAATGTTATGATACATGTCTCCCGTTTATCTCGAGGGATGATCAATCCGAACCAAGACCTTTTGTGGTTACTCTTATAAAGCAAATCCTACAACTGCTAAATAAGTTTAAGATACAAATGTTCCTGCAAGTATTAGATGTGAACGCTTTAATCTAGGGCTAATGGATGACACCTTAAATACAAGCCTCGTTCATAAAATTCAAATTCTCAAAGTAACTTCTAAAACTTAATAGCTTTTGTAATTTGCTTCATACGAACTGTGGCAACTTATAATGGAATTTATTGGAGTTCCTGTAAAGAACTTTATAGGCCATTTCACCTGCCAGTAAAAGCCATACCTCTCCTCATCAATTTGATAAAGTAGATGTTGCATAAGGGGAATAGTGCTGGTCCTAATAGAAAATTTATTTGATTTTCTTTTTTAAACAGTTGCTTCACACAAGACTGTAAAAGGAGGTGGTTACAGGCCTGTTTTATTCGACAACTTTTATCTTATAATAAATATGAACCTTTAAGTGCCTTCAATATTGATCTACAATTAGAGTGACAATATTTTAGATTACAGTTTTACAGCAACCGTTTCACTGATATTTTAATCAGGTTCCTACAAGCGAGGGTAAAAGGCCAGCTGTGTGTGTTGTCAGAGATGCTGAAAGGTTGGAAGGGCATTTCAACATGGTGAGCAACTCTGCTCTAACAGAATATATGATGTTCACCTCAATCTCACATGGGGATGGCAGACATGCTTCACATGCTCACGAGCACACGCGCACACACACACACACACACACACACACACACACATTTTTTTACTCTCATTTATAGAGCACAAGGGAGAAGAAAATGACTGTAAATTAAAACATCTAAACCTAGTTGCACTGCAAAAAAAATTATCTTAGTAAGTGGAAATAATTACCTGTACTGGATTCCATCCACTAAAAGTATTTACCGTATTTTTCGGACTATAAGCCGCTACTTTTTTCCCACGCTTTAAACCCTGCGGCTTAAACAACGAAGCGGCTAATTTATGGATTTTTCCTGGGTTTTTCCCGGTTTCACAAACTTCAAGCCAAAAAGCCGAAAAATGCGGCGGCAGGCTATTCCCAAAATGCCGCTCTGCTCTTAAAGGAGCCACAACATATTTCAACCGTGTAACAGGCACTGTTGTTAAAGCCTGTGTAAAGTTCATTAGTTTCAATGTAGACTTATTTATGTTTAAAATAAAAATCTTTGTAAAATTCAGTGGGTGCGGCTTATATTTGGGTGCGCTTAATAGTCCGGAAATTACGGTACACTTTTTGTGAAGAAGTAATAAACACACACACACACACACACACACACACACACACACACACACACACACACACACACACACA
>JAAIIK010000003.1:9526100-9554174 GCA_014706435.1 Silurus glanis
ATTATTATTATTATTATTATTATTATTATTATTATTATTATTATTATAATAAATAACACAATAAATATTTTTGTACAAAAAAGACTCCATGAAGGTTAACTATGAATTCAGAACAATGTGTTACTACATTCCTGGGTACATTTTACATGGAAGAAAGCAAAAATCACTAAAAGAAGTATGTCAAAGATGTGTGCATTACAGAGAGGGTATGTTGAAAAAAATATCAGAAAGTCAGTGTTTAGGCTTCATATCTCCTTATAAACTGTCAGAAATAGATGATCAGATTACATTCTTATTGGGCTCCACTACACACTGGAATGCAACATTACAGAATGCAATTATTCGCATGAATGGATGAAAGCACATGCAATGTATAGTAACATTAAAACAATAACAATTACCAAATTACATTGACTGCTAAAGCGATTAACTGTTGTAAACATGCACGTGATCTGTATTCCATGTGTAATTTTGACTACTTAAAAATTAAAACATGTCTCCAGATCTTTAATAGCTATGTTCAGTGACTAGTGTATGTCCTGTTTTCCATAGGATCAATTTTCCATTACCTTGCATACTGGATTATTCCACACCCGTCATACAGCAACGTCATACTAATGAATGTACACATGACCCCTGAGTATAAAACAATCTGTATTAAAAAGAAACCCAGCTGAGCCCAAACAGTGTTAATTGAGCTTGTCTTTGGCAAAGAAATTAGACATTTAATGAGAAGAACTAACAATGCTTTTTTCTGTGGGACTTTTCAATGGGAGAGGCAGCCTCTTGTCCGACATCTCAACCAATTACACATACTTTTCATTTTGACAGAGATCTTGTTATTCAGTGGAAGTCCTGAAGAAATGAGCCTGTCACTTTTCATCCGATCTTTATTTTGTGGAGGGGAAAGAGATAAAAAGCCACTTGAAATTCACATTTGATATTTGCGAGTGCCAGGAGTCATTGGGTTTGCGTAATCAGGCCTGGGAAAACGAGGGCGACGGGAGATTGGCAAGTGTGAAACGGGACCCGGGGGTGGTGGATGGGGGGTGAGGAGTGGTGAGTGATTTGCAGGGTCTCTGTTTGTTAATTTGGTCAACATCGCATGGTTATTTGTGTGGAAATGAGCAACCCCTTTCCCCTGGCACTTTCACCAGGGTTCTGGATCCACTTCAGCTCTGTGCAGATATAAGCTGCTGGGATATTGCAGCATGAATAAATCAGAACAGTATGTATGATTTTTTTTTTTCCTCCTTAAAAAAATAAGCTTTTTAATCTGTTGTAAAGTTTTATGGTATTTCTGCAGCTTAAAACCACAAATATGAGCTTTTCTATATATTTGAAATCATATTGTTTACTGTTAGGACTGGCTATGCAACAATAATGCAGGCTTTATCATATACATCTAAGATTAGATATCCCATCCAGATGCCTTTGTTCCAAGTTGATTTGGTACTTTTTGGAAGTTTCACTTTTCCTCCCACATTCAGTCATTCTCTTTATTTACTATATTAGGCATTAGAAAGCCCGAGCAATCAAAAATATTCATGATAAAGACACAATCACAAAAAATTCCACAATATCATAGGGCTGGTGAATATGTGGTATATATGTCTGTGACCATGGTTACATGGTCCCTTTAGGCTACTTTGTAAAATACAGTAACAGTTTCATAATGATATACAATTAGATATTGTGTAATATATTTATACATTTCTCATTCATTTTTTTACTGGTAGATATAACCCACTGTCTAACAGTGTTGACAAAAATGTGTTTTTTTATTTGTTGTGCAAGGTTCTGTAACTTGTGGGAGTCTCAAGGACATAATGATTATACTGCCTACTAACTTTTTTATGAGGACAATATATTTGTTGTCACTAGTATTGATTGCCATAAATACATTCAGCATTTTTGCTTTAGCAGATATTCTACTTCACCCAGTAACGAACTAAAAACAGATGACCTAATTGATAAAAAAAAAAAATACATAATTACTTTTTTCAGATTAAATAATTAAATAAATGTTTTTAATTAGTATCTGGGTGAAGTACATTATTTAGTCAAGTGCACTGACAGAAAAACCTCAACAGAAATGACACAGCTGATGTCAGGAAAATTCAATTTTGGCTGCAATGGTCCCAGGTGGCCATAAAGTAAGCACAATTTTGGACCAAAGTAGGTTTAAAAATACCATTGCCTTGGCAAAAAAAAAAAATGTCTGGCTCCCAAGTGGGTGCAACAGAAAATGTGAGTTTGAAACCCAGTGCTGCCACATGGTAGCTGTATGGGTAGGAGGTTTGATATATTATTTCTCCCCTGCAAATGACATATATACTAGTCAATCATTGGTGCCCACATGTGTGCTTGTGTATGCAGAAAAGGGCCAAAAGTGCTTTCCTCTGAGTGTGTTATGATGTCCTATGATGCAGCATAATCAGCGGTTTTTAAAAGATGTACATAAGTGGCTATACTTTTCTTGGAGGAAGAATGTATCAGCCTTCAGCCTCTCTGCTAGCGAGGAGAGAAATTGGCAGATGACCAATCTTGGGAGAAAACCGAGTAAATGCCCGAACAAACTAAATAAGATTTCTTCACCCAATGTTGCCAATAAAAAAGCATCTTTGAGAGAAAAAAGCATCCTATCTACAAGGGATATTAATGGGTTGCTTGGATATAGATTTTTTTTTAGCTTTAATACAGAGTTCTACCTGAAACCTGTTTGGAACAGGAATAAAAGATAGACAGTGCATCGACATGCTACAACTTGCCATCCTGATCAAATTATTTAATGCTCAGTCACTCACTTTAATGACTGTTTGGAGCTAATGTTAACTCTGAAGTGCAATGCAAAATGCAATATCCCGACGAAATACTGGATACTTTTTCACACACACACACACACATTCAAAAATAGGCGTGAATTATTTATTTGTTATCTGTAATTGCAATCAATTGCAGCTGACATTGATGTAGGGTTCCTTAATGGCACCTCAGAACCTTTAACATTAATGAACTGTGGCTCTATCTGTCACTGCTGATGTAATGGTTCTCTTCACCATAAAATAAAGCCAAGAGGTGAGAAAATAAGGTGAAGGTGATGAAAACCGACAAAAAGCAACTATCTCTTATTTCTCCCATGGCATCTTAATAATGGGTGATAAAGTGTTTTCAAATTTTTTTGAGAAATAAAGAAATGACCTTGCACTGTTAATCAACACAAGGGAAACACACAAAAGCAAGTAGGCTAGTTTTTGTCCCTGCGAGTCTGATGCAGTGGCAGGGAGTATTGGGAATTGGAACAGCAGCGAGTCATGAGTGGGTGTTAGTTATGAGAGAGAGAGAGAGCGAAAGCGAGAGAACGAGAGAGAGAAGAATGAAGAGATATGTGGAGGCTCTAAGAAATAGCAGAAGCACTCAACAATGCAGGGATAATGCATCCAAATATATTTGTGCCTTTAGAGGGAAAATAGAAGAGAGGCAGCGAGTGTAGAGAGGATTAACATGACACATGATTGATAGTGAATTAAAGGCCTGGTCCTCTACTCATTAAAGCTAGCACTGACACCACAATGGAAATGACAGTGCAGTGAAAACTGTCACGCAGAAAGCTGAACTATAATGTCAGTGACTCATCGTGGAATATAATAACATTGGATTTATTTGTAAAATGAATAAGCGCTACTGATGTCAATCATTTTAAAGAGCAAAGAATCTCATCACCACTTACTTAAAATGTGTTAAGTGGTGAAAAACAGTAGCATAAGATGGTATTGTACTCCGATGTTATAATAAGATGGTATACTCTGATGGTATAATAAATCCAATACTACATTTCATGAGCTTTTTATATTATTTCTTATGGGGACCAGAGATACAGTATGTCCTTACAAGGTAGGTAAGATGTTCCTATCTTTGTAAATGTGGTCCCCAGTGAGGAAACACTTTCCAACACAAACACAGCCAATGATCCAAAACACTTTATAAACACTTAATATCAAAAAGAATGTAATTCCTGCTGTCTTCTTTCTTTTTCTTTCCTTTTGGCTGCAAATACAGTGTTTTATTGCATTTCTTGGCTTATCACACCTTCACACAGGTTTGATGAATACTGGTTGTGGATAGCACATGATGCAACTGGGATTTAAACTCGGATCTGTAAATGTGCTGTCTCCACTTCTTGTGGATATCTTGTACTGTATATAAAATACATTCCCTAAATTGCTGCCCATCTCTCTTTACTTTCCCTCTGGTCATTCAAAAGTAATCATTGCTGACGTTAAAAACTTTTTTCTCTTTTATTCTTCCGACTCCAGCCAACATCTTTATTATTGATGTCATGAGTCAGCCATGGAGCCGAACAGAGGTGGGCCAGACCATTCACGATGAAAGGATGGAGGAGAAAACTTAATATATTGTTATCTCTCATTCATGTATCTCTGCGGAATGTGACTTATCTGAGGCATTATGAAGCAATTTGGAGCAAGCTCTTCCTCTTAGTTAACTTTTAGGATGAGTTAAGCATTAAAGTGCTGCTCATAAAGAGCTAAACTGTGCATATTAATAGAATGAAATGACTGGCTATTACTTGATTGATATTTATTGATGTGAGCACTGTCAGTGATTGTCAGTTAATGGCGATAACTTTGTAAGTGGAAGATAATTGATGGCTATATTACTAGAGTAAAACGACAAATGAGCAGGTGCCTGTTAATCATAATGATTCAGAGAATAAGTAACTGAATCTTTGAATCAAATATTTTCCCAGATTTTCCCAAATACTTTTTGGTTATAAGTAATTTAACACCATTTTATCCTGAATGATTCATTAGGGTTTTATAATAAATGTAATTCGGGAATCACATATTTGTTTGTTTCGACTGATTAATAAATGCCAGTGTTAGAAGTGAAACAAAAACAATAGCATGTTACAAATTACATGGAACAGGTGTTTTTTAACAATTAATTAACCTTCATAATTTGTTTATAGTGATTACTATAAATGTCGAAGTCTTCCTGAGGAAAAAGAAATTAGCATGCCATGACTTTCAAAGTTTTGATTCTGGGGGTTTATTAGTGTTGGCAGTGTCTAAGGAAGACAAGCTCATTTTGACCTAAAAAAGGTCTGTGACTCAGACTCTGGCTTCAGGGATCCTGTCTGATTAACATTTTAATTAACACAAAATATTGCTAACTCTCGGCCATTCTCTGAGTCTCTACTCAAACAGATTAATTAATGCGGTGCTCGCCCTACTCAACTGGCCTACTCAAAGTGATTATTAAGAAGGGAAAAAAACATATGGAGATATAAATGTCATTGCCCACCTCATTACAATATATGGTAGTCCTTTTGCAAACACAGAAACAGACCTGCAACTGCAGAAGAGAGCTTGCAAAACCACAAAATATCTCCATTTTAATTTTTTTTTTCATACTGAAACTGCAAGATGGACCACTTACCATGCCAACCAGAAACATGACTCAGAGTGCACAATTTTTTTTGTCAAAATCTGCATAATTTTGGCCAATGCAGTTTTCAGTTGGGTATTAATTAAGATCTACAGTGAATTCTTGGGTCATTTATAAGGAAGACTGTAACAAAAAATTAGATGTTACAACATAGCTGAAGATATGCGCACGATTATGCTGAAATCCTTGTATGAGGGTACCATGCATAATAAATCGTACTCAGCAAGGTGTGGAAAATTATCAATGCCAGGATGAGCTAAATGCTATTATATGGCTGAAATTGTTTTATTTATATTAGACTATAGCAATTCGGCAAAAAAAAATTCTATATATTTGTCATGTAATAAGGTGAAAGTGGAGAGTGGATACAAGTGCAGAAAATAAATGAGATAAATGAAATTGAATAAATGAAAATACTTGAAAAATAATAAAAATTAAACCAAACGCAAATAAATGGACAACACAATGAAATCTATGACCTGAATAGATAAACAGCAAAAAACACAAATGACAACAGTGGAAAACAAAGAGCGCTGTATGATGTGAGCATATATACATGTGCTAATTACTGTAAATATGAATCAATTGTGCAAACAAACACATGACATAATGCATAGGGATGCAATGATCGATGGGAAACGTAGTCCCTATCCATAATACTGATGACATTTAAAAATAAAACACCATAAATCTTATCCCTTTTATAGTTACATCTGAGTGAAGAAGAAACGCATTTGATGTAGTTGATGTTGAAGAACACCCGCTAAACAAAGTCTTTCCTGTGATCTTTCACATTAGCACACTAGCATCCCTAAATTCCAAAATGAATAAGTCTTGTTACAGAGAAAAAAAAATGCAAAGTCTACCAGACTTACCCATATGCGAAAACCTTTTTTTTTCTGTATTCAACACATACAGAACAACACCAAACAAGGTCATTACTGTTCTCAAAAAGCAATGTAATAGGATAATTTAAAGCAAGGATGCATTAAGACAGGGCAAAATGTAATGGAGGATAGCACACAGCTACCCAATATATAGAGGTTTTTAAAAGCACTGACACTTATGACCCTTAGCATACATTTTATACAATCATCAACATATAAAAAGAAAATCTTAAATGGCAATGTATTAAATGTCAACACATTTTAATTTATCTATTTACTATCCTTAGTTTTGTGTAGAATGTAACCCAGCCATTAGGGAGGCACAAGCCAGTGCACTCTTAGTGCCGGTCCCAAGCCCGGATAAATGGGGAGGGTTGCGTTAGGAAGGGCATCCAGCATAAAACATGTGCCAAATCAAATATGCGGGTCACGATTAAGAATTTCATACTGGATCGGTCGAGGCCCGGGTTAACAACGACCGCCACAGGTATCGTTAGCCAAAAGGGTACCGGTGGAAATTGGGCTACTGTTGGCCGAAGGAGGAGAAGGAGAGGAGGAAGACGTCTACAGAGACGGCAGGAAAAGGAGAAGTGTAGGAGAGTGGAGGTTTGGGTTGGTACTTTAAATGTTGGTACTATGACGGGTAAAGGGAGAGAGATAGCTGATATGATGGAGAGGAGAAAGGTAGATATGTTGTGTGTTCAGGAGACCAAGTGGAAAGGGAGTAAGGCCAGAAACATTGGAGGTGGGTTTAAACTGTTCTATCATGGTGTGGATGGAAAGAGAAATGGTGTAGGGGTGATTCTGAAGGAAGAGTACAGTAAGAGTGTAGTGGAGGTGAAGAGAGTTTCTGATAGGGTGATGAACGTGAAGCTGGAAGTTGAAGGGATGATGATAAATGTCATCAGTGCCTATGCTCCACAAGTTGGCTGTGAGATGGAGGAGAAGGAAAGATTCTGGAGTGAATTAGATGAAGTGGTAGATGATGTACCTAGAAATGAACGATTGGTGATTGGGGCAGACTTTAATGGACATGTAGGTGAAGGGAACAGAGGTGATGAGGAGGCGATGGGTAGGTATGGCCTAAAGGAGAGGAATGTGGAAGGGCAGATGGTGGTGGATTTTGCTAAAAGGATGGAAATGGCAGTGGTGAATACGTATTTTAAGAAGAAGGAGGATCATAGGGTGACCTATAAGAGTGGAGGAAGGTGCACACAGGTGGACTATGTTCTATGTAGGAGATGCAACCTGAAGGAGATTGGAGACTGTAAGGTGTTGGCAGGGGACAGTGTAGCTAGACAGCATCGGATGGTGGTCTGTAGGATGGTCTGTGAGGTTCAGGGAAGAGGTCAGACAGAGGCTCGGTGGTGGTGAAGAGGTGCTGAATGATTGGGAAACTACTGCAGGAGTGATGAGGAAGGCAGCTAGAAAGGTACTTGGTGTGACATCTGTAAATAGAAAGGAAGAGAAAGAGACGTGGTGGTGGAATGAGGAAGTGCAGGAGAGCATAAGGGGAAAGAGGATAACAAAACAGAAGTGGGATCGACAGGGTAATGAGAAAAGTAGGCAGGAGTACAAGGAGATGCGGCAGCAGGTAAAGAGGGATGTGGCGAAAGCCAAGGAAAAGGCATACGAGGAGCTGTATGAGAGATTGAACACTAAGGAAGGAGAAAAGGATTTGTACCGATTGGCCAGGCAGAGGGACCGAGCTGGGAAGGATGTGTTGCAAGTTATAGCAATAAAGGATGGAGATGGAAATGTGTTGACTAGTGAGGAGAGTGTGTTGAGAAGATGGAGGGAGTATTTTGAGCAGCTGATGAACGAGGAAAATGAGAGAGAGAGAAGGTTGGATGATGTGGAGTTAGTAAAGCAGGAAGTGGATAGGATTAGTAAGGAGGAAGTGAGAGCAGCAATTAAGAGGATGAAGAGTGGAAAGTCGGTTGGACCAGATGACATACCGGTAGAAGCATGGAGATGTTTAGGAGAGATGGCAGTGGAGTTTTTAACCAGATTGTTTAACAAGATTTTGGAAGGTGAGAGGATGCCTGAGGAATGGAGAAGGAGTGTGCTGGTACCGATCTTTAAGCATAAGGGAGATGTGCAGACCTGCAGTAACTACAGGGGAATTAAGTTGATCAGTCACACCATGAAGTTATGGGAAAGAGTAGTGGAAGCCAGGCTGAGAGAAGAGGTGACCATCTGTGAGCAACAGTATGGTTTCATGCCGAGGAAGAGCACCACAGATGCCTTATTTGCTTTGAGAATGTTGATGGAGAAATATAGAGAAGGACAGAAGGAGCTGCATTGTGTATTTGTGGATTTAGAGAAAGCGTACGACAGAGTGCCAAGAGAGGAGATGTGGTACTGTATGATGAAGTCGGGTGTGTCAGAGAAGTATGTGAGGGTGGTGCAGGACATGTATGAGTACAGTGTGACAGCAGTGAAGTGTGCAGTAGGAACGACAGACTGGTTCAAGGTGAAGGTTGGACTGCATCAAGGATCGGCCCTGAGCCCCTTCCTGTTTGCAGTGGTGATGGACAGGTTGACGGACGAGGTCAGACAGGAGTCTCCCTGGACTATGATGTTTGCGGATGATATTGTGATTTGTGGTGAGAGTAGTGAGCAGGTTGAGAAGAGCCTGGAGAGGTGGAGGTACGCGCTGGAGAGTAGGGGAATGAAAGTCAGTAGGAGTAAGACAGAGTACATGTGCGTAAATGAGAGGGAGGGCAGTGGAGTGGTGCGGTTGCAGGGAGAAGAGGTGGAGAAGGTGGATGAGTTCAGGTACCTGGGGTCAACAGTGCAAAGTAATGGAGAGTGTGTTAGGGAAGTAAAGAAAAGAGTGCAGGCAGGGTGGAGTGGGTGGAGAAGAGTGACAGGAGTGATTTGTGATAGTAGAGTATCTGCAAGAATGAAAGGAAAAGTTTATAGGACTGTGGTGAGACCTGCGATGTTGTACGGTTTAGAGACAGTGGCATTGAGTAAAAGGCAGGAGGCGGAGCTTGAGGTAGCAGAGCTGAAGATGTTAAGGTTTTCGTTGGGAGTGACGAGGATGGACAAGATTAGAAATGAGTTTATTAGAGGGACAGCGCATGTTGGACGTTTTGGTGACAAGGTGAGGGAGGCGAGATTGAGATGGTTTGGACATGTGCAGAGGAGGGACATGAGTTATATTGGTAGGAGAATGCTGAGGATGGAGCCACCAGGAAGGAGGAAAAGAGGACGACCAAGGAGGAGGTTCATGGATGTGATGAGAGAAGACATGCAGGTAGTTGGTGTAAAAGAGGCAGATGTAGAGGACAGGGTGGTATGGAGATGGATGATCCGCTGTGGCGACCCCTAATGGGAGCAGCCGAAAGAAAAAAAAAAAAGAAGAAGTTTTGTGTAGAATGTGCTACACAGAAACAATCTGTCCAATTTGTCCAATTTGTGAAAAAAATTCTTAACAGCACGAACCTTTATAAATATATTTTTTTCCACTCGTTTTTTTGCTTAACAGCAGAATATTTATGTAAAACAATTTATTAGATTTATGAAGCATTTGCCATACAACTATAGTGCAAAACGTTTGTGAATATATGACCATCACACCCATATTCACATGGAATAAATCCCTCAGATGAACCAGATTTAAAAGGGAGCCCATACTCACCTGGGTAACAGCAGGTAGTGTGATTGTACAGTAAATAAATGCCTTCTTTATCTTGTACTGCATGGTCCAAAAGCAAAACTGGAAATGGATTATAACTATTATTATTCGTAGCTCTTCCCTAAACTTATGCCACAAAGTTGAAAGCACACAATTGTGTAGGATGTCATTGTCATTTTTCCACCATGACAATTCCCTTTGCTCAAAGCGATGACCATGAAGATATGGTTTTCCCACAAATGGATTGGAAAAACTGACCTGCACACAGCCCCAAACCTCCTTATTTAACATTAGTATCTGTCTTCCATATTGTTCTTGCTGCTGAATGATCACAAATCCCCACAGTCATGCTTTAAAATCTAGTAGAACACCTTCCCACTACATTTAGAAGTGATGTCTAACAAACAAATATGATAGTCAGGTATCCACAAAACATTCAAGCAAAGTGTGTACCTGCGTATAAGCTGCCATTACAGAAATAATTATATATTATATTTAGATATATTAGAATTAATGATATCTTATACAGGGATGTAATGTGACATAAAATCAAGGACTATTAAATAAAATAAAAAAATGCATACCACTGCGTATAATTATAATTCTTTTATTGATTTACGTATTTGACTTAAGCAAAGTAAAGTCTTCTCTGCATAACTGATTGCTCAAAATTATTGTTGCTGATGCAATTATTAGTTTTACAAACATGCAAGGGGAATCTCTATATGCTACTCAGTGGAAGCCCTTTCTAATGATCATGGATGCAAAGTAAAGTCCCTCCGAGTGCTAAAGTTTCAGAAGGGGTCGTAGCTGCTCATTATGAGGTGTGGATGCATGGTATTAAGCACTTAAGTGAGCTTGTGCACACTTTACCAACATCATTAACAACAACCTCAAACAGCAAATTTACCAGTGTTAAATTAACACCTAACGCGTTCCTTTGAAAACAATGCCGCTTCACTGTACACTGGAGGTATTAATTTAACACCTGATTTTGTTGCACTCCAGCTGAGAGCGTGACTTGAAGCACCATCGTTAAGGCCGGGAACATCTTGTTACCGAACTTGAAGAAGGATTTGCAGCACACGTGGTATTTTAGGATGCCGGATATGTCAACATAAAAAAAAAAACGGTTTTGGAAAAAGAGCAGAACGCCTAGGAATGCAGCATGCTCTTTTTTATTGCCAGATTTCAAATGTGGCACAGAACACAGTGAACAGAGAGAATTGCATTAGGAGGAGGAAAATAAGAAGCAGAGAAAATGAATTATTCAGCATTCACGAAGAACAGCAGCAACACTCTGCTAATTAGAGTCACACACTTTCTATATACTTTCCCTGACTGGTAATATCATTTTTATCCAAATTAGATTTATACTTGACCGTGCATTGTGTGAGTGTGTATATAGGAGGAGTCACTGACAGTCCTATAGTGTATATGTTTTCTGATAATTCACTTTTAAAACAATATGTCAAAGGGAAAAAAAAGAATAAAGTGAGCATTTTCTTCAAAGTCATTTACAAACAAATCAGTTTCTCCAATTAGATGGACATGGGTACATTATCCACTTGGGTATAGAAAGCTAGTAAGAAATGCTTAAAATAATTTATTCATTCATTAATTTAACTTAAATATTATTATATTCAAATTGTAAAAATATACATAAGGATGCTCACTGTAAAATAGCAAATAATATATATGTTTTTATTTGTAATCATGTAGACATTATAATTGCATTTGTATATTACACATTTCTATTTTTTCCATAGACCATAATAGAGGCATGAATCTGAATATATATTCTATTGAAATAAATTGTTCTTTTGGTTTGTAAACAAGTCTGTCATGGGTCAAGAGTACTTTCAACCGTATGCAACTGGTACAGTACACAGTGAAAGGCAACACTCCCCCAGGACCATAGTGCATAAAACAACCCATGACTACATGAGACTGCACAGAACAAACCAAAAACCTTTGCATGACTAGATAAAGTGCACATGTGCAAATGTGTGCAAACAGAACAAGACAGGACAATAATTACTCAAAGAGGCCAATAGGCACAGTAGGAGCCAATGCAGTGCAGTGCACATAAGGCATCCATGTGAGCTGTAAATGCTCTTGTCATTCTTTAGGTTGATTGTCAGATTGTTATATGTAACTGTCGATTCAAGAAGACATGCAATTTTCTATTTCTTGCTATGGTAAACGTAGACATCTGGACTTTTAAATCTCAGAGCCTTTGCTTTCACTGATCCGATGGGGCCTCATCAGTTATATTCAAGACAACTCGAGCTCTTCTGTCATTCCTTCTCATCACAGAGTGTCAGGAATGAAATACGGTGTACCTGCAGCTACATTTTCACAGTGCAGCAGCAGAGAATTAGAGACAGTAACAAATAGAATAAAATAGAATAAAATGCATGTATGAATGAAAATTATTTGTTACAATATAACAATAATCTCATTTACAAACAACATCAATGACAATACAACAGCTCAGTGCAAATGAGGATGAAACAAACTGTAATATAATGCACACTGAAATGCAGCAACTTGTTCTAATTACAGTGACACTTTTAATGAAGCTCCTATTCATGGCATTATAAAAATGTTAATATTATTATTATTAGTAGTAGCTGTAGTAGTAGTATAGCTATGCTTTTATGTAGTCATTGTTTCTGAACTTCAAATAGGCCCCATTAAGCTTATAAATAATATAATAATTATAAAAGGCCATAATAATGCTTTATAAAAAATAAACATATCTTACCACAGTATGTCATTTCAGTTAAATAGTGGTTTTGTGTGTGTGTGTGTGTGTGTGTGTGTGTGTGTGTGTGTGTGTGTGTGTGTGTGTGTGTGTGTGTGTGTGTGTGTGTGTGTGTGTGTGTGTGTGTGCTTGTAATTCTTTGGTCAGTATTTTGTATAACTGTATGATGTGGATTTTCATATTATGTATATTTACGTTTGTGTACAATGTATGTACATTGTGCTCATTTAGTAAGTGATTAAGGAAGAAACATTTACATACTCGCTAAGATCATATTCTATAGTATAAGAGGTGAGAACCTTTTATAGAGAGGTTTATAGAGAACCTATAAATTGGCTAGTTCTTATATGGTTGCCATTACTAAGTTTTACAAGATTTCATGAATTTATGTATTATTTTATGGAGTTTTTAACATTGTTATTATGAACATCACTTATTATTAAATTTTTAAGTCCACATAGAATAATAATAATTAGTAGGAAGCAGGAACCATCATAATTAATAAAGCTGACAATTAATAAAAATGCATTCAGTGAAAAGGGGATTTCGTTTAAATATTTTTGCCCATGAGAGAGAATACATTGGAATTACTTAATCTGTAACTCTACAGCATGAAAATCATAACCATAATAATATGCGACAATTAACGACTGTTGTAAATGAAGCAAAGCAAACACCAAGAAACAGCAGGAAGCAATGGAAAACATATTTGCATAACAAAGAAATCCAGCAGAATGAGAGGAGGAGGTGCCACTTTATAACACCATATCAGCATGTAGAACAGGAGAAAGAAATGCGAAATTTGGACATTTATAGTGAATTAGATTCATCGGTTTACTTCAGGATTGTCTACCAGCAAACTTTATCACTTAAATAAATCTCGCTATCAGATTATGTGACCAGTGTTCAACTCTTCCTTCTGTACAAAATAAAAGAATAATCGGAGATGCACATCTTATTCAACCTCCCTTTACACACTTCTTGTTATATACACACAGTACTTTTATACTGTTATAAAAATACTTGCATATCATGTTTTATATAAATACACTTATTTGCTTTAATGCATTGTGCATGGTACATAGCACCTACTATATACATTAATATTAATATGCAGGTTTTAAGAAATCAATTTCTATAAACATTTTCCTGTTTTTAAAGATGTGAACTACCCAATTTAACAACTATCCTATTTAACTGACACTTAACTTGTTCATATGCTACCAATATGTCTACAGTAGAAGTGGCATGAGTTATACTGAGAGTGCAAAACATTTGTCTGCTCTGTCCTTCACACAAACAGTGTCTGTACTGCCATGTGTCTTGATAAAGAAGATTTGCTTTAACACTCTAATTATTTCCGCCTACTGCTGGGTCTACTGCACCATGTGGAGCATCTAAACCATCGTTATGCTGCCAAGAATTACTGGAGCCATGAGAGAGTTTGCTCAGTAAAATAGCCATTCAGCCAGCTCACTGACGATCATCTGTGTACAATGTCTACAGGAAAGACTCTCTTAAATAAATAAATGACATGAGTCAGTGAGCTAACAAAGCCCTGTGTTGCAGCTAAAGCTAAAATTCCCATTATGGTAAAGCATGAGGTTGGAAAATGTGTTCTATTATTACGTTCCTTTAAACCGATTTTAGCTAAGGCAAAATTTTCAACATTAATTAGTCATTTACAATAGGTGTAAGAAATAATATGGTGCCATTATAGGAAAATAATTAAGAAGGTGTGACACGGCCTGATTACTGTTTCCATCCCAAAAGTTCCACAGGAATTATATAGGAAAATGTTTTAAAAAAGACACCATATAATTCATTGTTAATAACTACCGTATTTTCCGGACTATAAGCCGCTACTTTTTTCCCACTCTTTATTGATTTAAACAACGAAGCAGCTAATTTATGGATTTTTCCAGGTTTTTTCCCGGTTTCACAAGCTTCAAGCCAAAAAACTGAGCCCCATAACATTAGACCAATGAAATTGCCGAACGGGTTCAGGTGAACCAATGAAATTCTTTATATCAAATCAGATGCGCTCCCACTGAATCGGGCCACACCACATCATAAATATGGATGATGTTCCTCTGACATTTGACCTGCCGCTCACTCGGACTGTCAACAGGAAATGCGAATCATTTCACGCTGAAAACACCCGGGCATGAAAAAACACACTTCACCTGTGTTCTGAGCTGCACGGCATCGGGAGAAAAGATTCACCGATGGTGATTTTTAAACGCACGACGATGCCAAAAGAAAAACTCCCGAGAGAAATTGTTGTGAAAGGAAGGAGGAAGACAGTGAACAATGACTTTCTTGGTAGGCTACTGTTTAGATACAGGCCGTGTAACAGACACTGTCTTTCATTAAAGCCTGTGTAAAGTTCATTAGTTTCAATGTAGACGCCGGCTTATAGACAGGTGCGGCTTATTTATGTTCAAAATAAAAATCTTTGTACAATTCAGTGGGTGCGGCTTATATTTGGGTGCGCTTAATATTCCGGAAATTACGGTACATTTAATGTTGTAAAATGTCCATAAAAATATGTTTTTAATTTTCTAAACAAATAAAATAAATTAATAAAATGTATGCAGCTTTTTGTAAAAATAAATCAATTAAATATGACACTGGAATTTCATTGAAATTGACAACTGGAACGTCTATTATAACAAGCAGCCATTTCCACAAATTATAGATCATGTATGAATCTTCATTAAATATACTTTCTGCATGTTTTGTTTTTTATTCCCTGTGAATCTGCTGTTACAAACAATCTTGTGTAAGAAAAAAAAAACATAGTATAAACCTGAGGTTTGCAGCTGATATTACTGTTATAACTGCTGTTATAGAAAATTCATTTACATCGTCTCATCAGTCAGATTTGGGTAATTCAGCAGCGCATGTGATATAATGAATAATAATGAATTCCCCAGATGGAAGTTCTTAAGATCTGAAAGATTCTGTAAAATTATAAATGCAAACTTACATTTATTTAATTAGTTCTTCAATTTGAATAAATCATACTATCGGTTTTATCAAGGGCAAACACAAACAACTGGGCAGCTGCAAAAATACAAAGAGATAAATTTGTTAATCATCAAACCAAAAAAGCTGTGAAGCTTTATGTCTTTGGGGGAAAAGTGAATGAGAAATTAAATGAAATAATCTCAATAGATGGCTGTCTGGGAGTGAAAATGTCCAGAGAATCATTTAAAATGACCCCCGTTGCCTTCTGTCACATACAGATTATATTGTTTATGATATTTTTTAATTATTCAGCACCTGATACTAGGTCCATATTTACATACACACACACACACACACACACACACACACACACACACACACACACAGAAAATGATCTCATGCTTTCACTGGTTTCTTAAATTTGTGGCCTCACTTATGGTATTGCATGATGGATAAGTACTGTATCTGCCTGTTTTTCTCAGCATTAAGGACATTGATTGAGATTATTATTTCTGAACAAATCTCCAACTATATTTGCAGGAATGCAGCTGCAAACTTGCAGGAAACCTCCACCATGCTTCACTGTTGCATGAAGATACTCATTATTGTACAGCTCTCAAGCCTCTCAACAAACAACTTGTTTTTTGCCAATTTTTTCAGATTTTGCATTATTAGTCATGAGGTCGCACTTGTTTCCGTTAGTTCTTCCCTAATACCACTTCTGGACATATTCTGATGACAAGAGAAGTAAGCATGAAGTTTCCGTTGTTGACCACTGAGTCTATGGTCCTCAGCATTGCTAGTTTTTTGTGTTTCTTTAAAATAGTTAAATATCTTGAAACTCCAGTCTCTGTTAAAATGTTTGCCTGGAAAAGACTTTAATGATGTAGTATAGCTACCTTGGGTCTTGTTGCTGTGCTTAGTCTTGCCATGGTGTATGACCTGTGACATAAATTTGTCTTCCACAAACTCACTATAGTAACAGAGTTTGACTGTTTCTCACACAGTTTTAAGCCTCCTACACAGCTATTTCTGTTTCAGTTAATGACTGTGCTTCAACCAACAAATTAAATTGCACCTGCTTGGTATAATTGGCGGTTAATCATACACCTGAATCCAGTGGCGTGCCATTCATTTGGTACCTGGGCCTTCAGTGGAGACTTACCCGACTTAATCCACCTCTTAATACCAACACTATCACGTCGCAATTATAGAAACCATCAATACTATACAAGAACGCAATATAACAATGTGTGGCATTACAGAGAGAGAGGAATTTCACATATGGAGGGTGAATACCATTTTACTAAAGCAAGCCCCAAACCTCTACACTACAACCACAACTGTGCCACCTACATCATCTGGAGCAGTTCAGAATCAATATTTGTCTAATAACATGACAAAAAACATAAAAAAATGTAAATAAAATACAATCTACTCACCAGAGATGCAGACTCATAATTTGCACCGCTCATCAGATATATATATATATATATATATCTTTTGCTTTCTTTGATGCCATAATTTACAAACAAACTTACAATTTACATGTTTTATTTTAAATTGATGGATGGACAGAAATTTTCTTTCTTTCTTTCTTAGTATAAGATATACCTTTATTCGTCCCACAGTGGAACATTTTTTGTGTTACAGCAGCAATTTTATTTTTGGGAACAAAAAGCTAAGATAAAAAAAATAAGGTAAGATCAGTCAAAGTGAAGCTGTGACACCTTAGTATTGCTTTACTGTGGTCTTTTGCTTTTTTTTTTCTGAAATTTCAGAATCTGTTAATTCACAGCTAAAATTCAATTTCAACAGAGCAGATCGCAATGCATATACTTTTTCCTTTAAATTCAAACTTTATTCAAAACAATGCAAATTTGTTGCACATCTTCAGTACTGCAGGTCTGTTTATGTGTAAAATATACAGTGTTAGATGTTAGATTCTTCAAACAAACATATTTGAAAAGAGATGCTCAAAGAATATTGTATTCAGGTAGTGAACAAACTGTAAAGCCACATCCACATCTGAGAGACCTTTTATGGAGGCCTTTTAATGGAAAAAGAAGATCCACTGGCATTTATCCTCAACACACACTGGATATTATTCCTAGGAGTGCCCTGGCGTTTCAACTACCTTTTCTTCAGTAACTGTTGTTTACCTATTATTCTCTGGAGGTAATATACCTGACAGCTGGTTTACACCAGAGGATCTTCACTTTTAGCGAGACCCAGTAAATTGCTTCTTGAGAATAGACATGGCAAATAGTGTCTTAGAACACTTAAGATCATTAGGCTGGGGTGATGCATCAGGCAGGTTGGCTGACACGAGCAGATTAACCCCACTGTTTTTAGAGCGCTGCTCCAAAGTGCAGTTTCCGATACTCCATAGTCTTTTTCTCTCTGTCTGTGTGTGTGTGTTTATGGAAAAATAAAAAAAGCAGTTTAAATGTAGTGACTTTTAATATGCTATCGAAAGTCACATCAGAAATTTTTCAGAATCCGTGCAACTTATTTTATTATTTCATTGCTTCAAAGAACTCTAATTCCCAGAATCCACAGTATATAACCTTACTCACATCACCACTGTCCACTGTCGAAGTTTGAGCTTTATAAATACATGAAAACTAACAAAAACATTCATACATACATACAAAAATTAACAAACAACAATAAAACATAGGTGTTAATTATGATGTAATTAGTGCTGAAGATAATGGTATGTTCAGGCTAACTAATGCATAATGAATGTCTTAATGTAAACATTACCAAGCCTTCTTATGAAATCTGTACACATTTACCTTGCATATATAGATCTAGATTAATTTTTATGCTTTCAAATATAGGGTATACTGTATACAAAATGTGTATGGCCACCTACATGGTCACACTAGTACAGTATGGGATAAATCTTACTACTGTTGCCACAATGTTGGAACTAAGAAGCCCAAATCAACACTTTTGAGATGAACCAAAAATGACTTTTATCTGGTGACAATAATGATAATAATGTTATCAACAGACCTGATAATAATAATAATAATAATAATAATAATAATAATAATAATAATAATAATAATAATAATTATAATAATAATAATGTGCATTAAATAATGCAATTATTCATCAGTGATAAGTAAAAAAAATTATGAATTATAATTGAAACAAATAATAACAAGCAATAATAACAAGTAATAATAATAATAATAATAATAATAATAATAATAATGATAATAATAATAATGTACATTGAATAATTATTTGGATTACAATTGTATAATTTATTTATTTAATCTTATTTAATTTATTGCAAAATAATAAAATTATTACAATTTTAATCCATACAATAGTTTACATTTCAGTATAACAGTTTTTCATCAACAATTTGCATACATTATAACTAAAATTTCTGCCTACAAACCCTGCACAGTAAGTTTTATGAGCCCTGAGCTATTTTTATTCAACCGTTTTAAAAAATCCCATATGTGCATTTCAGTCCTCCGGCACTTGCACTAATAGTTTCTATTCAAAAACCAGATGGAAGTTCTCTAGTATAATAAGATATTCATCAGCCATGTGTTTTTGTAATGTATCATTTAGAGATACAAATATGAATATCACTTATGCCAGGAGTTTGCACCCCTGGCGAGATTGCAGTCATTACGGTTTAATGTTGTGAGTTGCCTAGTTGTATTCAGTTTCCTAAAAGGGCCTTTTTGCTCCATTTCTGTAATAGTGATATCTGTGTCTGCTCTAAAATACTTTGATCACAAAGTGTCTAAATCACACTAAGGATGGGGATTATGTAATGAAACTCTAAATCTAGGGTTAATGTTCTTCTAGGAAAAAACTGCC
Organism: Silurus glanis; assembly: GCA_014706435.1. NCBI lineage: Eukaryota > Metazoa > Chordata > Actinopteri > Siluriformes > Siluridae > Silurus > Silurus glanis. Next base: position 9,545,701 of record JAAIIK010000003.1, read on the forward strand.
ATCAAAGATCACGTTGCAAAAGATGACATTTACATTTGCATAATATAAGCTGTACCACATATAAAATAGTATTATCTGATATTACTGGAAGTGCATTTTGTATGCACACAAAAACAGACACATGCAATTTTATTACAGGAAATTATAGAACAGAGCATTAACATTCCCACTTCTACAAGAACTTGTGAGTGTGTATAAGGTCGCATGCCATTCACTGTGTATTTCTAATATTTGTGCTCAGTCTTGTATAGACTCCAGATACACAGTGACCCTGACTAGGATAAAGCGGTTACTAAGATATGGCTTAGTTAAAGATCCTGATTTTTTTAAGCTTAAGTCAAAATGTATGCTTTATGTGTACTCTGTCTGAGACTGAGATGTAGATAAAAATCAGTGCCACTTCATGCTCTGGCACAATTCTATTGTGCTAGATTTACAGCAGTCATTACATGGTGCATTATAAAGGAGAGCCCCAAGGCCATTTATAAAATAATAATAAAAATAATAATACTATAACATAATGTAGCCAGCATTGAAAGGAAAAAACCTACAGCAGTTTCCTCAAACAGGGGGAAAGAAAAAGAAGAAAGAAGAAGAAATTAATAGTTTCCTCTGAATAGAGTCTTTAAGTTTTTTCCCAGAGTTTTCAGAGATTTTTTGTTATATGTACTGGGTTTAGAACCACAGAATGTGTGCGAAGACAGAATCAAAAACTTATTCACATTTTTATTTAAATTTTATGTGTCTAATGTCAATTATTTGCACAATAACCTGCCTGGAAATAAGCTTTAACACGTTCTATTCACTGCATGCAAGAAAAATGGCTATTCATGTAAGGGATCTATTTTTATATATCTATACATTACATCTATGGCTATTGAATTTACCTTTAATCAGGAATCTTAAGATAAATTTTATCTTTTGATCATTACATAAGCATTAAAAATATTCAGTCATATACAATACCAATTTATACTGAGAAAGGCTTCAGTGGCCCAAGAGGGCCAATCTAGGTAGCACTAGGAACATGGGAAGAGAATTCACTCTAAATGAGAAGCCAGTACAAACATTCATTCACATTTAGCCTCACCAATCCACCTAGCTGCATGTTTTTGAACAGTTCATAAGCCCAGGGAAGCTGCACCAAGCATATGACAACAGGAGTGCAACACAAACAGAAGTTCTAGGCAAACAGCAATTTGACCTCAGGATCAAACCAGAAACTGAATCAAACCAGACCATTCAGATGGAAAGACTACACACTGTGTTAGCATGCCCCTGCGAAAAAAACATGTATTGATGAAAACCTTAGATGTTCGTAAACCACCATTAGTGCCATTTTTTATGTACCATTTTCATGTTTGCTTATCTTACCTTCAAAATTACTTACAGAACTACAACATAACCAAAACTGTTACACAATAGCAAAATTGATTCAACAATACTTTGTTCAATACTTGAATAATCAGTTAGTCATCATTTAAGCTCCACTAGTAAAAAAAACAAAACAGAAATTGTACAAAAAATAAATTGTTAATATTATTTAAATTCAATTTGTATTTTTTTATATCATAGACAAAAAGAATTTCACTGCAAATCATCTGGTGCATGGTTTATATGACGACAAACTAAATTTGAATATGAAATCGCAACTTTTTTATTTCTTTCCGATATGCAAACCTGTTGCAATATCAAAGATATTCCACAATAAAACTTAAACACAATGTTTGAGACAGACTGATGCAACCAGATTGTGGAGGAAGCAAGCATCGAATAATTGTTCTTTTTGAGGAAGCAGAAAGAAATGGAGAATTTTCTGTACATCTACAAAGGCTATCCTGCTATCAAATGCTGTTGGGCCAAAACATTGGGGCCATAGGTGTTTAAAATGTACAACCACACAAAAGGCATGTAACATTTGATCATTTTTGTAAGATAGATAGAGAAATTATGTAATATGACCCTACAGTTACAGGGGCATTACAAAGCCTGGGTTGCATAAGCTACATTTAATAAACTACAATCAGAATGTCCATGTAGGTAAAAGTGATTTCCTATTGACAATGTAATGTACTTAATAGTTTGGATTGCACTGATGAGACATCATTTTACAGATATCTGAGAATATGAGCTGCACCATGTCTGCTATTTGATTTTCTTCCATTTTTTTTTTCTTTGATCTTCATATCCTACTTTTTTTTTTTTTATAGATGACCAATATTAATGTTATGAGAGGGCAGAAGACTTGGGAATCCTTCAGCTGAGTAATTGCAATGAAAGCAAACATAGAGCTAGTCAATCTCACCCTTCTGCAGCATGTCCAATTACTAAATGTCATGTCAAAGCTTATTATCAAAGTTTTGCAATCAGAAATATGTAACAGCTGTTTTTTCTGTTTTAAATGTATATGTATTGTTTGTGGTTTGTGAGGAGAAAAGACAAAATGTGGGATGTATATATTCCATGACTGTAAAGTTTTTTTGGTAAAAAAAGAATATTCCTTTTTTTTTTACTGCCATAATGAGAAGTGAATATTGCAGTCACTTATCCCTATAGAACAGCACAATGCGCTTGAATGGATTTAGCCATCTGTTGAAAACATTTAGTCAGTGAATAATTTATCACTTGTAAACAAGGCAGTGAAGTGAGTTGGCAAAATGAAATTATTATTATTATTATTATTTTTTTTTAGCATTTTACAAACAGAATTGCATAAAATGTATATATACACAGCAGGAGTGTAGCCAAATACATATAAGCACCCTTAAATATTTGTACAGCAACACAATACTTTTTTATTTGTATTTTTTAATTTCTTTCTCTGTAGCCACCAAATGTAACTGATGTTTAGAATTTTAACTGTAATTCAGTTGGTTTTAACAAACACTTTTGCAACGATGGTTCAGAAATTACAGACAGGATTTACATGAAAAAAAGTTAAATTAGTTAAATGTTCAATACTTCTTGAGCATTTAGGGTAGGGTGTCCTCAGTATGCTTTTGAAAATACAAACTGGGGACAAAGGAGGACAATTGGTGACAAGATCATGGAGAACCAAGGCTCATTGATTGTATGTGAAATGGCTGCTTTAGTCTGATCTAACCGAAGATCTACTGTAGCACAAATTGCCAAAATAAAGTCTGACTGACTATGGTAGAAAGGTGACAGAACACACAAAACAGTGTAGTTCTCTTTCAGGAACTCGAGCTGTGTCGAAAACGCTTTGGGAAAGCCTTGCATTGTTCACGCTCTGTATCAATTGTAAAATCTGATCAATAGTCAGTCGTGACGTCATTGGCGGGCGACATTGCACAAACCAGGGAACTACAAAATAGAAGCGTGATGGGAGCGACATCAGCTTCTGTTGTTCAGGTAAGCAACTTGGGAGTGGAGCAGGCTCAATCGGTTCTCGAGAGAAACAAATGTCCGTGCTGTAGTCGCATGGCTATCCGCACTCTCCGCTCCCGGAGAGCACTCTTTGAGGAGAGTGATCTCCCTCACAGCTCAGGCCCCGCTCTCGCCGAGGCGAAGCGGTGCTGAAGGTCGTGGGGCTCGCAGGCTGACCTAGCAGAAGGCATGGAGACTGATGAGTCCTCTCCAGCATCCCCTGCTGGGCTGAGCTCCCGTTCCCTGGGGAAAGCACTCGCTTGGGCGGTCCTTTTTTCTGGCGCATGTGACGTAGAGCTTACATCGAGGTGTCTAGGTCCTGGGAGACCCCATATGCAGCCCGTACCTTTCCCCCGCATTCGCTATACACGAATATAGGAGGATTCACGGAGTGCGGCTATGGGGAGATGCCCAGGGTTGAAGAGACGCTAGCTGGCTATCTCTCCCCAGGTGTAACATCGCTAAAGGCTCCGGTGTTGCCTACTAAGCCGTTTAAAGCCACTTCAGATTTAGTGGGCAAGGCTTACGCAGCAGCAGGTCAAGCCACAGGCTGCCTCCACTCTATGGGTGTGTTGAAGGCATACCAGGCAGATCTGCAGCAAGAGTTGGATGAGGGCTTTAACTCTGGGGCTGACGACATCAAGGAGTTATGTCGTGCTGCCGACATAACCCTTAGAGCCAACAAGGAAATGGCGTGGGCCATCGGTTGCTCTATGTCATCCTTAGTAGCCACAGAAAGGCATCTCTGGCTCACTCTGTCAGAAATTCCAGACAGGGACAGGGTTTTTCTGCTGAATGCCCTGATAGCTACTTCTGGCCTGTTCGGCGACGAAGTAGCGGCTCTAGCCCCGCTATGGGTTCAGGGCATCTGTATTCTAAACTATATTGACGATTGGTTGGTATTAGCTCGATCAGAGCTTCAGGCAGTCCGGCATCGAGATGTCGTTCTCGCCCACATGAAGAAATTGGGGTTAATACTAAACGCAAAAAACTAAACTGCTTTCTCCAGTACAGAGAACCACCTTCTTGGGTGTAGTGTGGGACTCGACCGTGTTGCGGGCACAATTGTCTCCTGCCCGGATTTAAGTCATCAAGGGTTTGCGGCGAGCCCTGCAGGCCTTAGAAGTATGGAGAGAACCTACTTTCCTGTCTCAAGGCCCTGTCCTGGGAGCCTTCATGAGCAGTCATGAGTGGCCGCTCCGCCCAAGATCGGTGGGACGAGTCACATCTTTCATGGCACATAAACTGCCTGGAGATGATGGCCATGTTCTTGGCACTAAACAGGCTGGCACAGCAGATCCTCCTATGGTCCCAGGGAAAACTCCTCTCATTAAGAGCAGTTTACATCCCGGGCCAGTTGAACTGGAGAGCAGATGCCCTTTCGAGGCAAGGGCTGAGGCCCGGGAAATGGAGGCTCCACCCTGAGGTGGTGGAGCAGATATGGCAGAGATATTACAAAGCCCAGGTGGATCTGTTTGCGACTCGGGATACTTTGCACTGTCCCCTCTGCTTCTCTATCTCTCACCCAGCCTCGTTGGGGCTGGACGCCATGGTGCAGCTGTGTCCGAGGCCGTCTTTCCTGGAGTTTGCCCCTGGCATGGCCAGTGCTATTCTTTACCCCAAACTGGGGTATGTGCCAAAGGTGCCTGTGGCTCCCTTACGACCTGTCATTTTGCAGGCATTCTGCCCTCCTCCTTTCCTAGCCCCTAACCAGGAAAAGCAAAATTGACTGTGTCCAGTGCGAGCACAGGACGAGTCCATGGAGGAAGTCGGAGCAGCTGTTCATCTGTTATGGCCATCACAGAAAAGGTTTCCTGGCTAATAAAAAGATGATCAGTAGGTGGATTGTGGATGCTATTTGTCTGTGTTATGAGTCCTCTGTTTTCAGACTCCTTTTGGAGTTAAGGCTCATTCCACCCGGGGTATGGCGGCCTCTATGGCCTGGTCCGCTGGAGTGTCGCTCCAGAACATTTGTAACGCTGCGGGCTGGTCCACCCCACTGACCTTTGTCAGGTTCTACGACCTTGACATCAGAGCCACTCCCGGATCCTCTGTCCTGCATGCAGGTTGTGCTCAGACACACTAAGCAGGGACTGGTCAGTATGGCGTGATTGGACACTCGTTCCCAAAGCGTTTTCAACACAGCTCGAGTTCCTGAAAGGACACATATGTAACCCTAGTTCCCTGAGGGAATGAAAGCTACATCAACAGGCCATACTCCCTGCATCCCTGCAGTGCTTACCTTCTCCTTTTTCAACATGATCTATAGTGTCGAATGCAGCACTAAGATCTGGCAAAACTAACAGAGATTTAGGTCTGAAGCTAAAAACAGGTCATTAGTGATTTTAACTAGAACAGTCTCTATGCTATGATGGAGTCTGAAACCTGACTGAAACTCTTCAAAGATATTGTTCTCTTGTAAGTAGGAACATAACTGGGCAGAGACAAACTTTTCTAAAATCTTAGACATATATGGGAGATTTGAAATGGGTCTGTAATTTGATAGTGTGTTTGGATCCAAATTAGGTTTCTTAATGAGGGGCTTAATAACTGCTAACTTGAGAGGTTTAGGGATGTGACCTAAAGATAGTGAGGAGTTAATAATATTCAGAAGAGGCTCACCAGCTGTATGTAACACTTCTTTAAATAGTTTAGTTGGAATGGGATCTAACTTACATGTTGTTGATTTAGCTTTAGTAATAACATCATAGAGTTTTTCCTGCCCTATACATGTAAAGCAGTGTAGTTGTGGAGTTTTAGGTGAGATTTGGTCAGAAGATGCTGTCTAAAAGTTACATGACTCAAAAAAGATACATGACTAAAAGTTCAAGGATTTGTGAGACAGTTGTGGACTGTTAGGGCCAGCAAAAGCCTTCTCTGCTGACCTAAACCATATCAGAATTACTGACTTACTGTCTGTTTAAATCTATTATTGTCCACCAAAAATGTATGAAATAATTTATGTCTATTCTGTTTATTATATAGCTGTTAGTGTTAAGATGGGCCTCACACTGGTTCTCTAAACACATTCCTATGTTGTTTGTTTAGTGTCTATAGGGTTTTTTACGATGAGAGTATGTAAGGTATACAGGAAGTCTTTATCTGGGCTCACACATCTCCGGTTATTATGTCTTCTCACCCAATCAGGAACGGTTTTAGGTTAGGATTTTTCCATTGTGTATATATACTTGTATGTTATTTGCATTAAACTGAAGAAGAACAATTGCGCCATTCTGTGTGCTGTGTGATTCTTCCCTGATCAGAAAAGGCACATCGGGCATCGTAGATCGCATGGAAAACCTCTCCAAGAATTAAGTTTTGTTTGGGCATGATAAAAATCTAACAATAGCTTTTCTCTCTGTAACTTTAGGTTTGAATTTCTAACAGATTTCAGCTGTCACATCACAAGTTCCAGGAATCAACGGTATCTGCCGTTAAACCTTTATAGTCAGCAGTGCGGGCAGCCTGTAGCATAAAATCCATGTTGCTTAAAGTTGTTGTTTTTACTGTCTTCAGGGCCATCTAGCAGGCATCCCAAAACATCGGCACTTTCACATTCTTTAATTGGATGGCCAGAGAGCGCACTAGTTAGAGTTCACAAACCGCATATGTAGCAAACTGCAAAAGCTCAAATATATTCATGTGGATTTAATAGCTGTTTTTTTCTTTCCACAATGGCTGACGGAGAGAAAATTGATTTGGTCGCATATATACTTACAAGGACATTTACAAGATGGACGTTTCAAGAATGGCTGTACATTGTGTGGAAAGGTCAGCTAAAACAGTTCAAGAGAGTTGTTAATCTTTTACATGGCCAATTTCTATTTTTGAGTTTTCTTTCCTGTAGAATTTGCACAAAAACACACAATTTGCCTTAATTGCAAATCCCCAGGAAAACAGCAATGCATGAAAAAATGCACAAAAATGCATGGGGTAATTTTATTGGGTTAATATTAATGCTTCTTTTTCTTTTTGCAATGCAAAGAGACGTGTTGAATTGTGAATTGTACGATTGAACTGTATGAGATGCCTGATGCAGCGCTCTGTTGTACTGCATTCTGCATAGTATTGATAATTTCTATATCCATGGCATTATGATGATGGTATTAAAAGATGAATTGATTCAGGTAGGACACCTCTGAAGGCCTAGGTGTGAAATGCATGGCCCACCACTGCTGTCAGATATGCTGAACAAAAAAGGTCAATCCATGGAGGCCCCACCTCATGTCTTTCAGGACCTAAAGGATCTACTGCAACATCATGTTACCAGATATCACAGCGCACCTTCAATGGTCTTGTAGAGTCCATGCCTTGACGAATCAGAGTTGTTTGACAAACGTAGGACCTGCATGATATTAGACAGGTGGTTTAAGCAACTGGGAACAAAGGGGAAAACCCAGATGTAAAAATAACAGAACCAGAACTAACACATTCTGATAGTACTGTTATTTGTACATCTGAGATATCCTAGAGAGTTCAAAGGGACATAGTAATAGGGATTATATTTTATATAAGAAGAAATACTAATTAGATGCTTATACAGGTCATATAGGTAATGTACAATGTTGAGTTATACCAATAACAACATTCTTTTTTGACCAATACATCAAATGCTGAAAGTTAAAAGGCTGTATTAAAAAAAAAAGTTTTTATGATACATATCATACAAGTCATGTGTTTATTTCTCATCAAATTAGAAACATGGCAAATAACTTGTTTGAATTATTATTATTTTTTTTTTGTCAAATATTTAGATATAACTCTTTATCTTTGTTTGATTTACTCTCCTCCAATTTTGCAGCAAAATCCCTGGGTCTAAATTATACCTTATAGCATAAGACATTTGTATCCAGAAGATCTTTATTAAGTTTGTAGGTGTTTATTCAGCACTAGGGATTTTGGTGTATGGTTAGCAACTTTCCTTTTTATATTTTTGCTGTTCAGGATGAAGGAGTGATTATTGAGTTGGTGTATTTATTTCAGCAAGGAGAATTTTGTTTTATCCATAGATTAAAAAATGTATATACCTTACTGAGCTAGTGCAAATCTATCTATCTATCTATCTATCTATCTATCTATCTATCTAT
>JAAIIK010000003.1:9559174-9579211 GCA_014706435.1 Silurus glanis
AATGTCACCTCTTATGCTTGGTTATTTCTGGGCATGCTGAAAGATTATAATGAATTCTGTCATAAATCATTGCACAGAGAACAAGCCCATAGGATAATATATATTATCTATACTAGCCTAGTTATGTATGATATAAAATTCATTTATTCCTCTTCACTTCAAGTTTTATCCTGGTCAGGGATCCTAGGAACATTGGGAATAGGACAGCTACACACCTTGATGTAATGTCTATCACAGACAAACATGCATTCACTCAAACATGCATTCACATCTAGAGGAATTTTTTAGTAGTCAGTCCACCTATCTGGAATGGTTTTTGGGACACTGGAGGAAACGCAAGAAGAAACAAAATCAGCACCACATAGACAAAAAACTGAGGTCAGGATTGAACCGGAGACCTTGAAGCTGAAGCAAAGCTACCAAAGGTTTGTGGATACCTGATTACTACATCCATATGTGCTTGCTGAACATGTCTTTCCAGATTGTGCTGTAATCTTCTGAAAATGTTTTCCACTAGATTTTTGGGACAATTGCCTTGGCAATTTGCTAATTTATTCAGAAGATTGTTATTACAGTCAGACAATGATGTAGTAGAGAAAGCCTGGCACACAGTCAGCTTTTCAGTTTATTCCAAATGTGTTCAGTACAGTTGAGGTCAGAGCTCCCATGTTCTTCCAATCCAACCTTGACCAAATGGACTCTGACTTAGCCATGTTTAACCTCACTTTGACCAGAATGGAATTTTAATTCTACAGCGCATCAAGACATGAGTTACAATTATACATTTTATATATACAGTATGATGGTCTAGTGTGTATATAGTTTGACCATCTAGTGTAAATGAGAGAAAAAAAAAACACTTCTTGAACACAGTGATAGCTGCTTTGTCTTAATAACATGCTCCAGTTCTCCTTTAGGAGATCGAACTGCACCAGAAAGGCTTTGGGAATGTCTCCGCATGTATATCCACGTCCTCCATGTATGTCTATAGTATCTCCGTAGGAATGTCCACGCTCTGAATCATGTGTAAAATCAGTCCAATGGAAAGCGTGGCGTAACCGGCGGGTTGACGTCATGACCAGGAAACTTAAAAGCACATGGACTGAAACCAGCACAAGCTTCTGTTGTTCAGGAAGCGCTGTGTGTGTGTTTGTCCAGTAAGGTAGAAGACATAAAAATGACCAAAAATATGAAGCATTGCTCTGGAAATGCACTCTTTGAGGAGGGTGCTTCCGCTCCTCGTGGTTCTGGCCCCGAGGCAAAGCGGCATTCAAGAACCTGGGGCTCACAAGTGGACCTCGCAGAGGGGTTGGAGACGGGCTCATCCCTTTCACATCTCTCACCTGCCCGGTTCAGTGCCCGATCGCAAGGTTCGAAAGCACATCTCTCGGCGGTTTTTTTCCTTTGTAAGGAGAGTGCTCAGCTCTGATTCTCTTCCTCTGAGAAGGGAAAGATGGGGGTCTCCAAGCCCCCTGAGACTACCCCTCAGGCAGTCCTCTTCAAGGAGTTTGAATATAGTCGGACTGAGAGAGTGTGGCTAAGGGGCAATGCTCCACTAGGGCTGGATGCCATGGTACAGGTGAGGCCGAGGCGGTGGCTGGGCAGGCTATTTTTTGCAGACCTGGTAGCCCTTCTCGAACACCCTCCCTGGGAGATTCCTCTCATGAGGAATCTTCTATCTCAGGCAGGGGGTACAATAATATACCCCCGCCCATAGCTGTGAAGGCTATGGTTGTGGCCACTGTGGGGGCTCAGCTCCTAGCCGCTGGTCTCTCCACCGAGGATCCAGAGTACAATCCAGAGCTCCCTCCACAAGGATGTTGTATGTCGCAAGGTGTTCACTGCATGTTCACTGCATGGTGTGCACAACATCGACTAGACCCAGTTAACTGTCCAGTTGCTCCAGTGCTGGAATTCCTTAAAGTTTGCCAAAGGTCACAGAAGGTTGGCTCCTTCCACCCTGTAGGTTTACTTGTCTGCCATTGTGGCCTGCCAGGCCCCCCTCGCGGGGCAGTCGCTGGGTAAGAACCTATTGGTGACACGCTTTCTCAGCGGCACCCGGAGGCCTCATGACCTAGAGTGTCGTGCCCTTGTCGGAGTATCCCTTTGATCGTCTGACCTAGGTACCTGTGAGGTTCCTTGCAGTTAAGATTTTGTTCCCCTTGGCCATCTCCTCTCTCAAGAGAGTAGGGGAACTTTAGGCCCTTTCTGTGGCCACTTCTTTCCTGGAGTTTACTCCAGGCTTGGTAAGTGCCTTTCTCTACCCTAGATCAGGGTATGTTCCTAAGGTACCATTGGTCATTCCACAACCTGTTCCAGGCATTCTCTCCTTCTCCCTTTCAGGCCCCAGACCAGGAGATTTTTAACCGACTGTGTCCGGTGTGAGCACTGGACATATACGTACACAGAACTGTGGAGGAAGTCAGGGCAGCTGTTCATCTGCTATAGCCCTCTGAGGAGAGGTCACCCTGTAAATAAGCAGACACTCAGCAGATGGATCATAGATGCTATTTCTTCCTCTTATGAGTCCTCTGGTCTCTCAACTCATTTTGGGGTCAGTGTGCACTCCACTCGAAGTGTGGCTGCCTTTAAGGCCTTGTCCTCTGGCATTTCCCTCCAGGACGTTTGCAACGCTGTGGGCTGGTCCACCCCGCTGACCTTTGTCAGGTTCTATAGCATGGACCTCAGTGCCACTCCTGCTTTTAAGCTTCCTGGTCATGACGTCACACCACCGGTGATGGCACGCTTTTCACTGGACTGATTATACACGTGATTCAGAGCGGGTCAGCACGTAATCGTTCCCAAAGCATTTTTGATGCAGCGTCTCGTTCACTCGGGGAACCATGGTTACAATGAGATTTCTTCATGTCATTTCCTTTTATATCTAACATGAGTAACAGAGTAAATTATTAATATTCCGCATTACACCCTAACAATAATTGCTGTGCACAATCATTTTTTTTCTATCTATTTTGTAATATTGAGGAGACTGTGAAAATTTCATGAAATAATTAAATAATTATATTATAACTAGCTGAAAGTACCCGTGCTTCGCTACGGAAGGCAGAACGCTAAGCAATATGGCAATAAGCAGTAAGCACTGAGCAGGACTGGATGATCAGAGATCAGAACGTAACGTCAACAAATAACGTACTACCCCTTTGTAGTACCGATACAGGGCAAACTACTTTGAAAATAATTTTTATCGTGCATCTAACATCTAATAAGAAACAATGTACTAAGTTTCATTAGGATCCGTAATGTTATTTCGAAGAATTTACAATGCGTGAGAAATCGCGTTTTTCACGAGTTAGCCGCGATCCAGGGCGAATTTTTCAAAACCCTTTCTTAGTGAGCACCTAAGACCCGAGAGGAAGGTATGTTCCAAATTTCATTGCAATCCGTTCAGTGGTTTTTGAGATTTCGTGATGAGTGAGTGAGTCAGTCAGTGGTATTTGAGCTGTATATATATATCGTGAGTTAGCCGCGATCCAGGGCGAATTTTTCAAAACCCTTTTTTAGTGAGCACCTAAGACCCAAGAGGAAGGTATGTTCCAAATTTCATTGCAATGCGTTCAGTGGTTTTTGAGATTTCGTGATGAGTGAGTGAGTCAGTCAGTGGTATTTGAGCTTTATATATATATAGATAATAATAGCTTTTAAAAATTAAAACATAATAAAATTCAGTTCATTTATGCAAATGACTTCAGTATATAGAGTACACCTCCATAATCAAGGATAAAACAGATTCTTATCAAATGCTTATGCATGCTTTTTGTTTTCATTTCATTTTGCACAAATTCGAATTAAATGAAGGTTTTCTGCAGATTTCCAAGAAAGTAATTGTAGAGAAGGTATACAAAAAAACAGTGAGGATATTTCTGTACATGTGCCTGTTGTGACCCTGTCAGCCGGGCTTTTATATTTACAGTATATTAATCATTACTGATATCTCTGCCTGCTGCCATGCATGACTAGCAATTACTTGTGTGTTAGAGGTGTGGTGAGGCAATATATAACATACTATACTATACTATACTATACTTTACTCAGCAATGAATTTAATTAGGTGTCTGATGTATCCATTATGGGCAATAGGCAAGTCGTGATGTCATCGGCGGGCAACGTCGCGTAAACCCCGAAGCTACAAAATGATTAACCGATGGTAGCGACATTAGCTTCTTTCTGTTCAGGTAAGTGCTTTGTGTGTGAATCTGTGCTAGCAAGCCTATGACTATTTCCCGACCTACACACTGAGGTGTCTAGGTCCTGGGAGACCCCCCTGGGAGGTCCCATACCTTGCCCCGCATTAGCTGTACGCGAATATAGTAGGGTTCAGGGAATGCGGCTATGGGGAGATGCCCAGAGTTGTAGAGACACTGGCTGGCTATCTCTTCCCCAGGTGATGGAGCGCTGAACAATTGCCTACAAAAGCCACTTTGGCTATAGTAGGTAGGGCTACGCGGCAGGTCAGGGTGGTGGTTGCCTCCACACGATGAGTGTGTTGCAGGCATACCGGCCTGACCTGCTATGAGAGATGGCGAGGGATTCAGCTCTGGGGCTGCGACCTAACCCTCAGGGCCACCAAGGTACGGCACGGCCATAGGTCGGTCAATGTCAGCTTCTGTGGCTCACCCTGTACGCGGAGATTCTGGACAGGGACAGGGCTTTTCTTCTGAATGCCGCGGTGGCCCCTCCTGGCCTGTTCTGGCTACGCTGTAGGTAAGGGCGATCGCCAGCAGGTTCTCCGATCTCGCCCGCTATACAAGCTGGCGCGACGGATCCTCCTTTGGTCCCAGGGGACACTCCTCTCACTGAGATCAGTTTATATCCCGGGACGGTTTAATTAAAGAGCAGACGCCCTTTCAAGGCAAAGGCCGAGGCCTGGGGAATGGAGGCTCCACCCCGAGTTGGTGGAGCAGATATGGCAGAGATTTTACAGAGCCCAGGTGGATATGTTTGTGACCCAGGAGACCTCACACTGTCCCCTCTGGTTCTCTCTCACCCAGCCCCATTGGGGCTGGATGCCATGGTGCAGACAGGGCCAAGGCTACGTCTGTACACCGTCCCCCGGATCATGCAGCTCTTGGGAGTTCTGGAGAGAGTTCGCTGGGAAGGAGCCTGTCTTCTCCTGGTTGCACCTCGTTGGCCAGGCAGACCATGGTTCGCGGACCTGGTGTCCCTCCTCGAGGCCCCTCCTTGGGAAATTCCCCCAAAGAGGGATCTCCTCTCTCAAGCGGGGGGAACCCTGGTTCACCCCTGCCCAGAGTTATGGAGGCTATGGCTGTGGCCCCTGAGGTAGTGGAGACCATCCTCCATTACAGAGCTCCTTTCACGAGGAGGTTGTATGCCACGAGGTGGCATCTGTTCACTACGTGGTGTGAGCACCACCAACTGCAGGAACAGTTTGGCTCACTCCACTCGGAGTGTGGCGGCCTCTACGGCCTGGTCCGCTTGAGTCCCACTCCAGGACGCTGCGAGCTGGTCCACCCCGCTGACCTTTGTCAGGTTTTATGACCTTGACCTCCGGGCTCCTCTGTCCAACGTTCTGGTTGTCAAGCTCTCACACACTAGGCAGGGTCTGGTCAGTGTGGCGTGATTGGACACTCATTCCCAAAGCGACGCAGCTCGAAGTTCCTGAATAGGGAACAAAGAGAAGGTAAGCACCGCAGGGATGCAGGGAATGTGGCCTGGGGACGCAGCTTCTCGTTCCCTCTGGGAACTAGGGTTGCATACGTAACATAGAGACTTTTTGTGTAATTGATAGTGTTGTAGTCAAGACCATCTACCAAGATCAGGGTATCTCAAGACAAATACAATACCAAGGTCAAACTAGCACTACTCTACCCTAATTCTTAAAAACCATGATAAAACAATAATATAAAGTATTCTCAGATGTGAATTCTATATGTGAATTTTCCTTTGGTTTCTATGAGCAAACAAACAACTGAAATTAACATATTTATATAGTGCTTATTTTCCATCTTTTATTATCCATCTAACATCAACAGCAAATATGCTGTTTTTAAAATGCAGAAAAACTGCAAATACCCAAGATATATTTAAGTCTGTAAACTTTTAATAAATGAATAATAGGATTACTATAAGAATATTAATCTAGTAATAATTATGCTGTATGTAGTATATTGATGTTCATGAATAGTGACTGAGTGTGAATTACAAACAGTTTTTAGTGTTTTAAAATCAATATCACATTTACACTCACCCTCATTTATATTAATTTTATTGCAATCATATCTTAAATCTTGTGCGCACAGGAAACCTCTTGTAAAACAGGAAGTCTTACTTCCAATCAAATTAATGTGTTAAAATCCAGTTTATTTATATCCTCACAGCTTTGGTCTCAATCGCTCTTACTCTGAGGCCGAGACAAAAACAAATCCAAATGCTGTTGAGACAACGAAAAGTTGTCAAAAGAAAATCATTGGTTTCAATTACTGCAATGTAAGTAAGTAAAAACCTTTCTACCAAAGCTCTGTAAAATGTTCTAATCTGAGGGTAATTCGTTTTAGTAACAACATCTTTGGCAATAGTGAGATTTCATCCAAACCCTAGGTTCATATGAAAATGCTCTATATATAATAAAGTATTGTTTCTATAGCAACAGCTCAATCACAGAGACCACCTGAGGTATTAATAAGTAGAAAATACTGTATATACATGTTAATAACCAAAGAAAAACATACAATTAGAAGGTAAATTATATTTACCATTTATGAAAGATTTAAACTTGTAATATTTACTACAATGAAAGCCTCCAGTACAGATGGGATGGTGCTTACAAACTGTAATTACTGTGGTATAAGAGGAATAAAAACCTTTGTGACATGGTGCTATAGAAAAACAACCAACATCACAGAAACTGTTCTGTCAGGCTGCATCACATCACTCAATTAAATCATTTCTTATACCAGTGTACTTCAACATACTGTAATTAACAAAATGAAAGTCTAAACTCTTAAGAGATTTTTAATTGTGATACTGTGACACTCTTCTAAAATACAGTGGCCAATGTCCAATAGCTTTTAGATTAAGCATAAGAACATTGGCTAATGGTTTTATGGGTCAATTCTAAACAGCTTTACAATAGGCCATTATTTTAAGCTGCTAACTCAATGTGTAAATCTATAGTACAACATTAGTGGTTCAGTGTCGCTGGAGTTTAATTTATTTCAGCTTGTCATTACAGTTGTAAAATGTATTTCTGTCACATTGCGTGTTTCTGGCAATAGATAAACGCAAGCAAATATAAGAAAGGCTTGATGAAAGCTGAGCTGTATCTGGCAGTGAGGTTAAGCCTTTCAAAAATTGAAATCTAACTGAAAAGATAAGTCATCCTTTCTCTGCTCAGGATAAGCTCTGAAGTGGGCTTTTCATCATCTCTCCTCCGCCCCCTTCTGAAAAGAAGTGGCACTCTTTATTTGAAGCCTCAAAAAAAAAGACAAAAAAAAAAAAGTTATACATCTTAAAGTAGTGCTGTAGATCTAAGGAAATAAGGACTGATTTTATCATGACCCTCCATATATAACTGTGAAATTTTACATAATTTATTGTTATTTTATCAAAGCCATGCTGGGCTGTCAAGAGAGATTTTGTCCCACATGAATACAGGCGTGGGAGGATTTCCATTTTTTTTCTAAAGGAGCTAGAGGTTTTAATCGGATAGTGTATTGCCTTGCTATGAATTAGATCAGTGTAATCAGTGCCAGGAATATAACATCAACATCACATATGAAAGATTTAAAAACACTGAGAAGCTGAAACTGAATCATTTTGAAGTGTCTGAATGTAATGGTACAAACGAACCCTTGCAAGCACGTTCATCTTTAAGAATCTCAGGAATAAGTGTTAAAATTGTTATGATGAATCAGTCAAAGGACAAATAATAGCTTGAAACATGCATACAGGTTTCATCAATGTTTAAAATATAATGTAAAAGACTGTGGGTAAAGCTTTATAGCATAAATACTATAAACACCTGCAAAACATATAAAGTTCTGTTAAATCTAACATATAAAGATCTTGCTTGGAGAGACAACCATGGCAGTTGTTTTAATTGTAAAGCTAAACCTTAACCACTGAGACACCATATCTAATCTATATCTGGCTAGCTTGCCTTGAACAAACCACTTCTGATATAATCACTCTTTATTTACACAATTAAAAAAAACTCCCAACTTTTTAAATATGTTACAGCAACCATTATGGTGTACATTAACACTTTGAATTAATACAAATGACCAGTCGCATGGCAACAACGGGCCTATTATTTATATGTGAGATTCAAAATGATAAAGATTCTATTAAATTCCCTTTAGCCCATGTTAAACTAGCCAAGTCAGCTTATCTTGAGTATTTAAAGCAGGTATTGCTAATGGGGCTGTGGGAACAAGTATAGCAAAAAAAAAAAAGTATTAAACGCTGCTGTTATAAACCACTGACTGGTAGATAAAAGAGGGGCAAATCGCAGCTTGACATAACACCCCAGGCAGGATAAACGTGTCTCTGCCTCAGGGCGGCAATATCATAATTTGTCCTGCTGGTAATGCAGGGCACTTAAGGAAGACAAGTGGACCTCGCGAGGACCCCTGTAGCCATCCGTCTGCTGCCAGGTGAAAAATGACAGACAACACATGTCCTGTGGAACAAAAAAACACATAGGGGAAGCTGCCCTAGTTCAAAGAAAAATTAATACTTGGCCCAACATGTAGCTGCATAGCTGAGCAGAGTAATGGCTCAAGGGCTTGAGTCTTTATAGTAGATCAACAAGTGTCATGATTATAAACAGACAAAACTTTACCTAGATTATTCTGTATATTAAAAATATTGTCCACAGTGTCTTATCTATCCTCACGTTAAAGTTTTTTTTAATTTTCAGATTTAAGCAAAAAAAAAAAAAAAAAATCATTCAATCAAATGGAGATCCTGTCAGCATTGTCAAGCATCTAAAACATTAAAAGGTACACCAAAAATGCTTTTCCACAGATGTCAAAATGAAAGCTATTGTTCCTTTCATACCTATCATAAAAAAAGGTATTTAAGACCATTGTTTTAGGTTTTAGAGAAGAAAAAAAAAACTCTTTTAACTTATAACTTTGCTTTTGCAATATGCACACTGATCCAGAGTATGCACTATAATGACATTTTTTCAAACTTTATAATGGGTATTACTTTCTTCTTTTAAAAAATAGTGTCCCCAACAATTAGTTCCTCACCATTTATAAAATGTAATCTCAAAAATAATTATTAGACATAAGCTTGCACAATACTGTTTGCTGTCCTTGGCATCCTGTTAAGGGTAAATTGGCTTGTGACTGGAATGACTTGCTTGTTTTTTTTTTTTTATTTAATTACAAGTGCTTTTAAAATTACCATATTTGCATTTAAGATGAACAAAAAAAAAAAAGTCACCGGCCATTCAAATCCTAAGCAGCATAATTAATCTGGAAGAGTTCAAATGTTATTTGCTGATGATGCCCATGTGAGCATAAAATCGATATGGCATGAAAATAAAAAAATAAATGAGTGTACTGCTGCAGTACATTAAATCCATTGCTGCAATAGCCATATTCTTTAAAGTGTTGAACCTGCTCTCACATCTCATGTTTTACATAATGTACATAACACTCACCAAATTTAAAATTATATATTGAATGGAGTTCCTGCTACTAATGGCAATCATTTTTTATCCAAATTGGCTTTCAGCATACATTATCTGCAAATAAGCATTTTATTGTTTGGTAATATCCTTATGGGTCAGTGGGTGTTTAATGGTTCTAATGAGTTGCATTGTGTCTCTCATTCAGCCAGTTTGCTAAGTGGTCTTATGGCTCCTAGTTTTCATTTTTTTAATGAAAGCTTTAAATCTAGTATGCAAGGTTAAAACATTTAAATATCAATTGAAATTAAATTTTTAATGTGTGTTTAAAAAAAAGTGCTCAAAAACTCCTTTTGAGCAAGTTACTAATAAATATAATATCTGATCTGATTCCCCACCTTATCAAAGGTTTTGAAACCTCTTAAACATGGTGACTTACATATCTCAAATCAGATCCAACTTATCCCTGATATACTTCTCGAATCTCTTAAAATAAGCTTGCATATCTTTGGTCTAGAGGTTGAGAAATATTAAAGCTTGCTAAACAAAATTTTCCAAGCAGAGAGCGATATGATACTGCAGTCCAGTAGCTTGCCTCCATTATTTCCTGTGGTGTCTTTTTCAGGAAATTCGAAAAGCACAGACATAAAGACATTTCAAAATGCAGGCAGAAAACTACACTGTAAGGTAAGCTTTCTGCTGTCTTATGCAAAAGCAAAAAGCCACAATCCGACTCTGCATTGATGAGATGTGACAATCTATGTTAACTGTTACCGTCACAGTTTGGTAGATGAAAAGCACTGCAGTTTTAGGCAGAATGAAAGGAAAATAATGTTGAGAAAAGGGAAGCAAATAAACAAATCCAAGCTTTCAGAACCAATGATGTTTTTTTTTTTTCTCATTTTTTTGTTTGCTGAGACAATATTTGACAACAGGATGGTTGATGCTGTTTCCTCAGCTGTCACTTCCAGAGCCAATTGTACTACAGTCCAGAGGCAACCTTGTGTGTCATCCTGTGTGAACTATGGCAACCTTCATTTGAAACATACCTGCTAGTAGTTGGACTTGACAAAGTTGCCAGTGCATGGGAATATATCATCCTCCTACACTGCTTGGGGTGAGCAAGGTGTCAGATTAAAAAAAAAAAAGAAAAAGGCACTCAGAGTAGACCCACACAAAGACTCCATCAAGGCTTTGTACTGGTGCATGGGTTGATTTTCTTTCTACTACTGCCTGCTCCTGAAGGAATTCTGACCAATCTTGCCCACTCCTGCAGACTCTCATGAACAATCCCACCTGCTTTCACTGACAGGTTTCCACCCACTTCTGCAGTTGTTATTTTTTGTTTGTATCTTCTCATTATATATCTTCCAATGCACTTTATAGTTTTGAGGGCCCCCCCCCCCATTTTTTTTTTTGGCCTTTTGGTTCCACAAGCTTCACATCTGACTCCCTGCAAAAACATCCCTGGCAAACATTTCACAATTCTGCAAGCAAGCTGAAACTAGCAGCAATGAGGAGACAGCCAGACAGTTGGTCACTGAATTTAAAGCTCTAGTGAAAGTGAACTAAACAAGGATGAACCTATATAAGACCAGTTAGAGAAAACAACCCTAAGTGCAAGAACTCAGGAGTATAGCATTATCTAATGCTAGCTGATGCACTAATACTCCCTCTTCATATTTAATCTGCCACAGAATTTACAGCAAAGACAGCTGAACCGAAACGTACATTTAAACCACTTCAAGTATTTCACCACACATTGTTATTAAAACAGCATAGCCCCACACTAGCAGTTTTTTATGTGTCCTGAATATCTACACCAATCCAGTCTGCCCTTGCTCCTTGATACTGAATGTAAGTATATGCAAATTGCTCTTTACACCTACACCACCGCATCATCCAAAAAAAAAACCACACTAAAATCCTGCAAGTCTATAGATTCTTTCTCATTCCACATTAACAAAAATGTAAACGCATAATTGGGTTGGACATTTTCCAAAGTGTGGTATTCTCTGTGCAAAAGCATAACTCCCACTTTAAATGTGTTTTCACGATAGTAGAAACAATGACCAGCTGTGCTCATTGGACTTGGGTGTCATGCAGCATTTTCAAATAAACCACTTTTAGACCCCAGAGTTAATCCAGTAATTCAGCTACTGATTCCACTAACCCTGTGTAAAGAGGTGATTGTTGAGCTCCAACACCTCCAGAAGGAATGCATAATTAAACCCAGTGAGGCATCTCCTTTGGTGTCTAATCTAGTAATTGCACATAAAAAAATCTGGCGGTTTGAGTGAGGTCTGAGGTGCACTAATATCCGAGCAGTCAAAAAAGCAATAGTGCTCAACCATGACATGCTTCTGACTATTGAGAAGCTCACTAGCAATTTTCATATAGAGACCATGTGTTCTTTAACCTTGATTTAAACAAGAGATGCATACAACCTATCCTTCATCCTACGTGCCTTCATAACACACATTGTCGTTTATATTGCAACACTTAAATGGTCTTTTTTAAATGTACTTATCAAATGTATGTCAACAAAAATTGTGAATATTCTGCCAAATTGAAGTGGAGTCAGAAAACATGACTAAAGAACTGGGTTGCTGCCTTACAATAGTGAAATTTAACACTGAAATAAAGTGTTTTTGCAGCATCAATAATAAATCTTTTGAGATTTTATGTCTTATTAACAGGTATTTTCCTATTCTTGTCAATTGTCTGTGCCCTTCTGAATGTGCCCATGGCAGATTCTAGGCCTGATGGCATATTATACCAAATTCATTCCAACCAGAATGGAACTGGACTTCTGATTTTGACACTCTTAATAGACTCCTTACAAATCCTGGCCCACAACAACTGCCAAAGTTTTGTCATCAGTGATGCATTTGCAGTGGTAGTAGCTTTCTCCCACCAATGGATTTGAAAAGCCTGTTGCTTTGAAACATGGCATCTTTACAATGGTTGTTTTGTTTTCAGAACCATCCATGAAGAACTGGCTAGCCCTTTTCTAACCTTGGACAGAGGATACAGGCCTCTCCACAGGTAGTCATTCAAGCTATAGCAAGAAAATTGTCGTCCACAGTCACCCCAGACAGATATAATGTTGTGGCGGACAACCTGTCTCACACCACCAATCCACTCAGCCCACCTATGGTGACAGAGAGTGAGGACCCATTAATGTATCTCGTCTACTTTTCTTTGAACTGTTGTGAGAATTGTAGGATGTAGTTGAGCCCTCATTTACTTTACCCAGACACATTAAACACAGTTGGCAAACTCATGTAGCACCAGAACATGTGAGATCAGGATCACGTTTTAAGAGGAGGATGCTGACCATAGCACATGATGGCCATGTTGGTATTTTTAAGGTGCCTGTGCTTCACAGCACATATGAGTTTGTCAGGAATTGTACACTATATGGCATGAAATGTTTCAATTAGTACTTGAAAATGGATTGCATATTAACATTACATTGGGGTGTAACTTCATGGCTACTATGAGCCAAGTACTAACCATGAACAGGTTTACACACCCATGGCACTATCAACTTACCTGCTCACTGATCATCTGATATCTAGAAATTATTTGGCATGAATAAAAATCTGGGTGCCAAGGTGTCTGACTGGGTTAAAACTTGCCTGCTGTTTAGGCTCAAAGTGTCTGACTAATTTTTTATTTATTTGGAACTGCTATGTTTTGCTGGCATGTCTACTAACTTCAGAAAGGCTCTCATGCTTTATAGAATGATGTTTATTTGGTGTTTTTGTTGTTGGGTGTGGGCAGTTTCTTAGTATTTAAAGTGATATGACAAGTTAGGTTTAATGTTCGCTACAGAGTTTGGTAGCTAAGACCCATTGTACATTGAGACCAAAAATAATGAAGTGTAGCTATTTGTAGGAAGCAAGTCTGAGCTTTGAGAATAACTACTATTTAAAATCAGAAGACCTTCAATCTTTCTAAACCCCCTGAAACAAATATGAATACACATGCACAAGCCTCTTAGGCTTACCTTTTTGTGCCTAACATCTATAGATGAGTCAGTACAAAAACATTTCAAACATTAGTTTTTAACAACAAAAGAAAATGTTTATGCATATTATATATCACATATTGCCACATACACCACAGACAAATGTCTGTCGGGTTTTACTGTACCTGCAGAAAAAAGCAGGAAAGTGTGACAGACAAAATCTCCAGAAAATTGTTCTCAACAAATTTTAAGATCAAGAAAAAAAAAAAGCAAAGAACTTACCAGCCAATTACTGTAGAAAAACTGCATATACTACTACTTATACATCAAATGTTGTATGACTGTTGCGATAAACATATACTTCACTTTTTCAAGGGCACATTTGCTTTACATCATTTCTTATATTGCGCCGAAGACTTTTGTACAGTACTGTATATCATTTCCTACAGGCATAAGAGTAATTGAAATGGAATGCGATAATGTTCATCTCTAGGGAAAGTGGTTTCATTATCAAAGATAATGATAGCATAGCATATTAGCCCTTATATATATACATTAAGTGTATAATAACAGCCCTGCATAACTCTTCAGTCTATTTGACAGTCTATAAAATATCTTAGCAATTATATATGTGTATGTATGTATGCATGTATGTGTGTGTGTGTGTAAAATGTAATAATAATAATAATATAATATAAAAATAATATAATATATTAATAATAACTTAAGAAATTAACTCTAAGAGACCCACTGCCATGTCTCCCAAGGTATCCTCACGTGTCACGCCACATGTTTTTTTGCACCTGTTTCACATTTTGGGTTAATTATCACTTGTACTTAAGTCTTGCTGTGCACCTCACTCAATGTCTTTTCATTGTTGTTTTTGTCTCATGCTCATGCTCATGTGAAGGTTTCCCGTGTTCTAGTTTCATGCTATTTTATGTTTTGTTTTTATGTCTTCATGCTAGCACCTAAAATGTACAGTGAGGAAAATAAGTATTTGAACACCCTGCTATTTTGCAAGTTCTCCCACTTAGAAATCATGGAAGGGTCTGAAATTGTCATCGTAGGTGCATGTCCACTGTGAGAGACATAATCTAAAAAAAAAAATCCAGAAATCACAATGTATGATTTTTAAACTATTTATTTGTATGATACAGCTGCAAATAAGTATTTGAACACCTGAGAAAGTCAATGTTAATATTTGGTACAGGAGCCTTTGTTTGCAATTACAGAGGTCAAACGTTTCCTGTAGTTTTTCACCAGGTTTGCACACACTGCAGGAGGGATTTTGGCCCACTCCTCCACACAGATCTTCTCTAGATCAGTCAGGTTTCTGGCCTGTCGCTGAGAAACACGGAGTTTGAGCTCCCTCCAAAGATTCTCTATTGGGTTTAGGTCTGGAGACTGGCTAGGCCACGCCAGAACCTTGATATGCTTCTTACAGAGCCACTCCTTGGTTATCCTGGCTGTGTGCTTTGGGTCATTGTCATGTTGGAAGACCCAGCCTCGACCCATCTTCAATGCTCTAACTGAGGGAAGGAGGTTGTTCCCCAAAATCTCACAATACATGGCCCCGGTCATCCTCTCCTTAATACAGTGCAGTCGCCCTGTCCCATGTGCAGAAAAACACCCCCAAAGCATGATGCTACCACCCCCATGCTTCACAGTAGGGATGGTGTTCTTGGGATGGTACTCATCATTCTTCTTCCTCCAAACACGTTTAGTGGAATTATGACCCAAAAGTTCTATTTTGGTCTCATCTGACCACATGACTTTCTCCCATGACTCCTCTGGATCATCCAAATGGTCATTGGCAAACTTAAGACGTGCCTGGACATGTGCTGGTTTAAGCAGGGGAACCTTCCGTGCCATGCATGATTTCAAACCATGACGTCTTAGTGTATTACCAACAGTAACCTTGGAAACGGTGGTCCCAGCACTTTTCAGGTCATTGACCAGCTCCTCCCGTGTAGTTCTGGGCTGATTTCTCACCTTCCTTAGGATCATTGAGACCCCACGAGGTGAGATCTTGCATGGAGCCCCAGTCCGAGGGAGATTGACAGTCATGTTTAGCTTCTTCCATTTTCTAATGATTGCTCCAACAGTGGACCTTTTTTCACCAAGCTGCTTGGCAATTTCCCCGTAGCCCTTTCCAGCCTTGTGGAGGTGTACAATTTTGTCTCTAGTGTCTTTGGACAGCTCTCTGGTCTTGGCCATGTTAGTAGTTGGATTCTTACTGATTGTATGGGGTGGACAGGTGTCTTTATGCAGCTAACGACCTCAAACAGGTGCATCTAATTTAGGATAATAAATGTAGTGGAGGTGGACATTTTAAAGGCAGACTAACAGGTCTTTGAGGGTCAGAATTCTAGCTGATAGACAGGTGTTCAAATACTTATTTGCAGCTGTATCATACAAATAAATAGTTAAAAAATCATACATTGTGTTTTCTGGATTTTTTTTTTTTAGATTATGTCTCTCACAGTGGACATGCACCTACGATGACAATTTCAGACCCCTCCATGATTTCTAAGTTGGAGAACTTGCAAAATAGCAGGGTGTTCAAATACTTATTTTCCTCACTGTATATCTATTTGCATCCATCCTTCTCCTCATTAGATGACAACAGTACATTTTTTAAAATGATTAGACTCTTTATTTTTATATTACATTACATTATAGTATGGTCTACCTCAACACTAGATGCAGATTGGCTGGATATTTGCATTCAAATCGTTTGAATGCACGGGTAGATCCAGTCAGTTTAATTATCATTCTATATTTAATTTGCTGCTTTATTAACAATTTTATCCATCTTCTAGGAAGATGTCTCACTAGATTTTGTTTGATTGTGGAGATTTGAGGTTTTTTAATCACAAGGGTGTTAGTAATAAGTATAGTCAGGTAATGATGTAGGTAGAGGAGGTTTAATGTGTGTTATTCAGCATTCCAATTCATGAGGTCAAAGCTCTGTAGGAGTTTTCTTCAGGTTTTCATTATCATTCAAGTAATACGGCCACATACAGCTGGAAAAGTCAGGTGTCCCAATAATTTTGTTCATGTAGTGTATATGTTGAAAAATTATAAATAGCCTGAGCAGGCTAATGAATTGAACTAACTGGAGAAAAACATTAAAATGAGAAATGATTACAAAAAATGGCAGAAATAATTAACACCAACAGCTTCATTATTAGTACAGATTCAGCAAAGATGCACATAATTCACACCCACAGTCTCTTTCCTTCTCCCTGTTTCCCCCTCACTCTGGCTTGTTGAGTGGTTCTTTGCCTCTGTGTTATGCATAAAAATCATACAACACACCTAGCTGTGGATTATCCCTTACTTATATTATATTACGCCACACTTTATGCAGATTTGCTGAGCTGGACTGGAACTGCTGTGAGAATTAATAAACGTTTTACATGTGCATCTTAAGCATTTTTGTCTTTATCTCGCCCTGTCAAAACAGAGTGAAGTTATTCAGTGCTGTGTCATGTAGGCAGGCTGTTAGCTCTTGCTGTCACAGCTAGCAATCATGTGATAAGAGACCTTCTTGTTAACACTGGGAGAAAAGCCGGGAAAATCAATTGTTCTAAGGTTTCAGGCTGCCACAAATCAAGGAGAGCTTGTAAGTTTCCGACCCAGTGCTTGAGACCACATTATGTGCGACTGTCCAACGCATTGTATTTGGTGTCTGAGCAGTGGTGGCAAGCGTACACACATCTGTCACTTAAGTAGAAGTACAGATACTAATGTTTTAAAATACTCTGGTAAAAGTTGAAGTACTGAATACACTTTTTTACTTACGTTAAAATAAAGAAATATGGGCTCTGACATGTACTTAAGTAAAAAGTGGCCTTTACTACTACCTGTATCTGGACCTCACATCATATTAATATTAGGGCTGTCAATCGATTAAAATATTTAATCGCAACTTAATCTCACATTTTTAATCTATTCTAAATGTACCATAAATGAATACTTTACGTTTTTTACTCTCCAATCAGCATGTTAATAGAGAAACATGGATGCTTTATTGAAATGTATGATTATTATTAGTGAAAGCAAACTCAACTTAGAGCATGAAGACAAAATATTCTTGTAAATGTTTTAAAGTAATTATGGCGCTTTAAATTACAAAAGTCATCAGGACACCAAACAAAACCTTTTGCTATGTTTCCACAAGGAAATGTGGAGAAATGTACCACTTTTAACTTCCATACGGATTACATAATAAGATAATATGCAAATATGTAAAAGTAGACATGAGCTTTCTATTCATATATTTATTATGTCTGTGAGGTAAGTATTCACTGAGATTCAGGTTGTTTTATTTATGTGTTTGTGAAAAGAGATGACAGAGACAGCAGAGCGCACCCCCTGCCTGTTTTCTTTATTTTACTAAAGCACAGCGTTTTGTTGTTATGAGTGTATACGAATAAAAGTAGACCCATTACAGATTCGAATTATGTATTGCTCTTATCTGTATGATTAAAAAGACATTGTAATTTAAGTTTGTTTTTGCATTATGAGGAAAAAATGCCACAAAACGCGCCGGCGCATTTGTCGAACCCAGAGGGTTAATTGTCCAATGTGCACTTCATGGTGAATATTGGTGTTGATTTGAAACCTGGCACATCAGAAAAACAAATGTTTAGTGATTGAAATTATTTTTCATTATTTTATTTTATTTTATTTGTTTTATATCTGAGTAAAGAAAGGATGTTGTGAATAAATGTATGTAAACGCTAAAGGTTTTAAAATCGTCAATTTATTTATTTATTTATTTATTATTATTATTATTTTTTTTTTTTTTATAAAAATGGTTAAACAGAAATGCGCACTGCATTAATTTTTACAGCCCTAATATATACTGTATATATTACTACCAAACGAATTTAAAATTGTGTTACCTAATGAATGTATTCAGGTTGAACATCCACCATTTAGAACACAAACAGAGAAAAGATGATGATGATCAGGTGATCAGGAATGTCCCTGTTCTCAGTCATGTTTACATCGCTGACTCCTTCTGTCTCATCCACGTTACCCCTATACCTAGCAAGTATATAGCAAGTAAATAGCAAGTTGCCTTCTGCCTTGCTGATTGTTAGCTTTATAAACTAGTCTACGTCAGTGGTGTGTGAGAGCCAGGAAATGATACACCAGTAGTAGATCAAAAAAGCCATGCAATGACAGGAAATAGGTTGATGTGCTGAAACGGCGCACTGAGAAGGAAAAATATTAATAATGTCACCAAAAAGATTAAAACTAAAGAAACAAGCCAGGTTTGAAAATGTAAGAAGTAGAAAGTAGAGATATTTGTGTAAATATGCAATGAGTAAAAGTAAAAAGTTATCCGAAAATTAAATGGTGAAGTACTGATACCAGAAAAATCTACTTAAGTACAAATACTTTGTTACTTCCCACCTCTGGGTCTGAGTAAATTAAATAAAAAATCTTAATAACACTGTTCAGATGCAATATGTCCATATTCATTTGGCACAAGATGCACTCTAATACAGTAGATGTGCTGATGTTCTATTATTTGTGTTTATTTATTTATTTTGTGCATGACAGAAATAAGACAAGGGCTTTTTAAGATAGGGCTATTAAATCCTCCCTGCATCAATTAATTCCTAAATGTCATTTGAGTAAAAATTATGATCAATGATGAGAACCCTGAACTTTAAATGCCAGCCATGCTCATATGTCTTGTGTGTTTGCTGTAAAATTTGCTGTAAATTGCAGGAGTTTTGTCACGTAGTGTGAGGACAAAACTTTCACTCATAGAGCTGATTTGAGATACATAATACTTCTTTCCTGGAATGGCTCATGGTTAATGTAATCAAGCCTGCTCATTATATATCATACTGAGTGAATAGAGCCTGACTCAGACTGAAACCTAACCTCAGTAAGATAAGATAGTTAAGTGACTAACATTACACTACAAACATAATTTGAAACTCTGAAATAAACTGACTGAATTAGAATAACAATGAATGTACACCGATCAGCCATAACATAAAAAAAATACTGAAGTAAATGATATTGTATTTCTCTTTACAGTGTCACCTGACAAGGCGTGCGGCATATTAGTTAGCAAGTGAACAGTCAGCTGTTGAAGTTGATGTGTTGAAAATCATACAAATGGACAAGGGCTGTGATGGCTATACAACGGGTCAGTATTGTGACAGTATTCTGCCAAAATGGCAGATCTTGTAGAGTATTTACATTATGCAGTTGTAGCGACTGGGGGATAAGAGGGACAAACTTATAATACAGATAAATTGAGTATATAGTTGGAAGCACAGTCTGCCCGCATCCTCCACCATTATATGTAGCGAATTTAGCTCGCAAAGAAAAGGGAATATTTATAAGTAATTATAACGGGTTATAGTTACTCCTAAATATTTAAATCAAGACGGTAATGGAATTA
>JAAIIK010000003.1:9579221-9591339 GCA_014706435.1 Silurus glanis
GGAATGCCTGGGACATGAAGTCTAAATGACCTGTGCCAGACGCTACACAGTGGTTAGTACCTACTGAAAGCCATCCATAGAGAGACAATTGGTACACCAGTGACAAGATCATGTGTGCTTAATGCTCATTGATATTCATAGGGAGCAACAGCTATCCTGTCTAGTTTGAGACACAGAAGATCTGTAGCCCTTAACGTTCAGTGTTTTTTTGGTTTCCCAAAAGGGAAACCTACACAATATTACCTACACACAAGGAAGGTAGTTTAATTGTTTTTTTTTTGGCTAATCAAGGTGAATAGTGCTTTTAAGAGATGTGTAAGATGCACGTAATATGCTTACGCATTTATTTCTTCTACAACGACTACTGAACTTTTTTCCTTCTATATAAGGACATGAACGCTGCTATGCTAAATCCCATTTCTGCTTGGCTTATGTCCCTGACCTTCTTTTCATTTACAGGAAAAATGAATGTGAGTCATTAACTGAATAAATGCAATGCTGTGGAACCAAACACTGGCTAAAGCAAACTGTGAGCTTTTTAATGCAGGTCACTCTCTTTAGAGAGTATCTGTTAATTAATGTTGGAGTGAAAAATTGGCTGACATGTCTACTGGCATGAGTGAATCTATTGACTCTATGGATTCAACAAAACAATGATTATTCTCTCAAAGAGTACAAATAAAGGACAACAGTGTTTTTGCAAGCCTCATAATTTTCAGACACTTTAGCCCAATTGTCATGGGTATGTAAATTTTGACTCCTATGGCTAGTGATGGCCATTATATTGAATAGCATAAGGACTCATCATAGGGACAAAATTATAAGGCATTTACATGGGCGCATGTTTATTGGAAGACGGATGACATTTTTTTATGTCAAATGGGTGTTAAAAAGACAAAGTTTAGTTGCTTAGTTTATTTAATTGCAGTTTCTTCTCTAAATTAATTTGGAA
Source organism: Silurus glanis (assembly GCA_014706435.1). NCBI lineage: Eukaryota > Metazoa > Chordata > Actinopteri > Siluriformes > Siluridae > Silurus > Silurus glanis. The sequence continues at coordinate 9,580,174 of JAAIIK010000003.1, forward strand.
AAATAATGCCTGAGAAAGCAATTTACCCATTAGATCACAATTTCCTTATCAATGTGGATGATGTTTTGTAGATCTGGCAGCAAAGTGAGCTAAGGTCCACTGCATAGTATAAATACTAACCCTCTATATATATATATATATATATATATATATATATATATATATATATATTACCTTGTATTTGTAGAAAAAGAAAATGAACAGAATATAATAAAATCAACCAGCATTAGCAACCAGCCAAGGAAATGCCAGAAATATTTAGTCACGGTTTGTTTTTTTCATTGAAAAAATAATGGGAAGAATATGGCAATATGGCAGAAACAATCCATTATTTTGAGATTATTGAAATTTGCAATTACAGACATGGTGGACCATTGAGCTAATCATCTGAGTACTCATGTTTACACCAGAATATTAATGCACTCATCAGTACAAGTGGTGCTATTGTCCTTTGTTCCAGCAGATACATGAACAAATACATAAATAAAGACATAATAAGATGTTATAAATCTTTTATCCTGATAGCAGAAATTATACTTATTTATTTATTTTTTGCATTGATTATAATTAAATAATTATTTCTTTAATTTCTTTTGCTAACTTTTTGGTAAATAAATGATCATTTAGATGGGCCATTGCAGAGTCCTTCTAGCTACAACATGCTCTCTAGGGATGTAAGGGAAACATTTATATGTGATGAATATTCTCTCACCAAGGACACCACAAAACGTGTTCACCAACCCCAGAGTAACCAAGAGAGTATCCATCCATATGAATGCATGGACAGTCTGCATTCTACATGACTAACTCAGTATAATAGTGCTTTCCAAACCTTGTTTGTTCAACAAACCTTCTTATGTATCACTCTGAGTGATGGAATCTGTCACTGTATGTAACTTAATACTATTTATTTGTATTTATCCCATGGCACCATCTGTTAATTGTTCACCCCAGACAATTCCATTAATTCTCATCATGCTTGAGATTAGAAACACAATATTATGGGATTGAAGAGCAAGGAAACAGAATGGCAGGGACTGATTGCATCGCAGATGGCTATGACGTTTGGGCAGATGGCACGTCATACTAATTATGGCATAGTTTTGGCTACTCAAATATGATGTGTTGATTGATTTAAGGCAGAAAATGTACACTGTCTGAGACAAGTCATAGTAGGTACATGCATGTAAACATACATAAAAATATACAGTATAAAAGACCACATCTATTTCAAGCCCTAGCCATCTTGTCTTTGCAACCAGCCACCTGATATTGTGAAAATTGCCTTTTCATTAAAGTGCTTTTATATGATGTAATTGCATTCAATTTCACAAACTTCCCACTGTCCTTTTTCTCTCTACTTCCCTGCATTCATGTTCCATTACTGACCTTGTATTGTCTGGCATTTTCTTTAGGTTTGATGGGAATTTGAATATATATATATATATATATATATATTATTCAAATATATATTTGCCGGTGAGGTCGGCTGCCGTCACGACTGCTCCGGCTACGTTTTCTGTTTTTTTGTTTATTTTATACTTTTATCTAAGTAGTTACAGTTCCATCTACACAAGATGGACACCATTAGATATGACAGAGACACTGTTATATCTATTGGTGTACAATGCACTCACCTTTCGCCGTTTTTAAACCCGGACCCATGCTGGCCGAGAAGGATCCTGAGGGAGAACAAAGGACGCGACACATACTGGCGTCCACGAGGGAAACAAGCCGGCGTCAGGAACAGGCTGAGGGCACGCGCCCACCGCGCTCCCTTACCTAGTATCCTGTTAGCCAACGTCCAGTCACTGGAGAACAAGCGAGACGACCTCAGGGCAAGAGTCAAGTTCCAGAGAGACATTCGGGACTGCAACCTTCTCTGCTTCACCGAGACATGGCTGAACCCAGCGGTACCGAACCACGCCATCCAGCCGGCTGATTTTTTCTCAGTTTACCGCATGGACAGAACACTGGAGTCGGGGAAGTCAAGAGAAGGTGTCTCTGGTGTGTCTGATGGTGAACAACCACTGGTGCGACAGTGCGAGCATCGTTCCTCTTTCACGCTCCTGCACACCAAATCTGGAACTACTGACCATCAAATGTCGGCCCTTCTATCTACCTCGGGAATTCAGCTCGGTCATAGTCAGTGCCGTTTATATTCCACCTCAAGCGGACATGGACACTGCGATATGGGTGGGCAAACACACTTCATTCACCCTCACCCTCAGCACTGGAGCTCCCCAGGGTTGTGTTCTGAGCCCCCTGCTTTACTCAATGTACACATATGACTGTGTGGCCACTTCCAACTCCACCACCACCAAGTTTGCTGACGACACCATTGTGGTGGGTCTGATCTCCAACAACGATGAGACGGCCTACCTACAGGAGGTTAAAAACCTGGAGAGATGGTGCCAGGAGAACAACCTTCTCCTGAATGTCAGCAAGACTAAGGAGTTGATCGTGGACTTCAGCACAAAGGGGGAGCGGTCATACCAACCAATAAACATCAGCGGGACCCCAGTGGAGAGAGTGGACAGTTTCCGGTACCTAGGTGTTCACATCACACAGGACCTGTCTTGGTCCTGTCACACCAACATCCTGGTGAAGAAGGCCCGGCAGCGTCTGTACCATCTGAGAAGCTTAAGGGACTTTAAACTTCCCTCTCAGGTGCTTAAGACCTTCTACACCTGCACCATTGAGAGCGTTCTGACGGGTAGCATCACTTCCTGGTTCGGGAACATCACCATGCAGGACAGACGAGCCCTCCAGAGGGTGGTGCGTTCAGCTGAACGTACCATCCACACTGAGCTCCCTGACCTGCAGGACATCTACAGCACGCGGTGCCGGACCAGAGCTAGGAAGATTATGAAGGACCTCAGCCATCCCAACAATGGACTCTTTTCTCTGTTGCGTTCCCTGAAAGCGAACACAGAGAGAATGAGGAGGAGCTTCTTCCCGCAGGCCATTCAGAGTTTAAACCAGGAAACACCCAGGATCTAAAAACTGGCCCACTCTCTCCATCATCACACTTCCTCTCTATACATATCTCACCTTTCGCACCACGACACTTTAAACTCCGGACTTGCACAGCACAGTGCACTTTATATTTTATTTTATACCACACCACACCACACACGGACACTTTATGGTCATTGTTATACCAACCATACTGCACATGGACACTTTTTGGACACTTTACACCACACCATACCACACACGGACACTTACGGACTTTTTTTTTACACCACACCATACCGCACACGGACACTCCATGGACAATCTAAACCACCAAAAATTGTCTATTGTTTACTGTTTATTGTTTACTGTTCCACTGTATGCCATAAGGAATATATATATATATTTTTTTGTATATACATATTTTTCTTTTGTCTCACATACATAAATCTTTATATATCTTATATCTTTATATTCTTATATAGTTTTTTTATACTTATTTATCTGCCTTCTTTTTCCCCATCCTATTCCCTCATGCCGGATCGTCGTAATAAGCATTTCACTGCATGTCGTACCCTGTATGTATGTGTATGTGATGAATAAAACTTGATTTGATATCTATAGCTATCTATAGCTAGCTATCTATCTATCTATCTATCTATCTATCTATCTATCTATCTATCTATCTAGCTATCTATCTATCTATATATATATATATACACACACACACACACACACATACACACACACACATACCTGTTAGTGGTTGGTATATACTAAGCAGAAAGTGAACATTTTCACCTCATAGTTGATGTGTTAGGAGCAGGAAAAATGGGCAAGCGTAAGGATTTCAGCGAGATTGTCAAGGCCTAAATTGTGATGGATAGACGGCTGGGTCAGAGCATCTCCAAAACTCCAGCTCTTGTGGGATGTTCCCAGTTTGAACTGTTCAGTGTCTATCAAAAGTGGTTTATGGAAGGAACAATGGTGAACCGACGATAGGGTCATGGGCGGCCATAGCTCATTGATGCATATGGGGAGAGAAGGCTGGCCCGTGTGGTCTGTTCCAACAGATGAGCGACTTCTCAAATTGCTGAAGTAGTTAATGCTTTTAATGCTCAATGGGTCAGAACTGTTTTGCCATCAAAAGGGGGACCAGCACAATATTAGTCATAGTCATTATTTTATGCCTCATCTTTGTGTATATGAACACAAAGTATGCAAGGACAGAGTGGGAACAGAATACAGTATTTGTGTGGCTGCTGTGAGCTTTTTTATTTTATTTTATTTTATTTATTTATTTTTTTTGGTTTACAGAAGTACATTTAAAACTGTCATTCTAAATAAAACACCATGCATAGGCTATATATGTCAACAGAACGCATTGCTGTCAGTAGCAACACCATTTCTAAGCTTTTTGGCTTAGACCATAGGTCAAGTATGTGGGCTGCCTGTGATGATCTTTGCATTGAATCACATGCTGGTCTCTATATGTAACAAAAGCATGCTGTTGTCTGTACGTCAGAAAAGAGGATGTGTTTGAGCTACAAACAAAACAAGGAACTGAGGACAATAGCATTAAACATACTGTCTTTGATTTATTGTTGCCTGAATACTTTGTATAGTTTATTTAAAGACTCTCTTTATGTAGCCAACTGGTATGCAACCAGAAAATGACTGAGTAGTTCTTCACATCATGTTTCTAAGGCTTACCTGTGCATCATTTCCTGCAGTTAAATAAAAAAAAAAATATAGGCGTCTTTTTAGACCTAGCTTTCTTTCTAATTTGAAAGGTTAATGCATGTTTTCTGTTGCAGTGCAGGCAGTGGAAAGAAAAACAATCTTAATTTTACACAATCTTTTAAAAAAAAAAAAGAAAGTTAACTTATTTAGGTAAAATTGGTTTGTTAGACATAATTATGCCAGCTTTTCACAAAAAAAGTAAAACTCCAGCAGAAACATGTTAATTAATAAAATAATATAATATAATACTTGACGAGGGCCAAATTGTGATGTCTAGACGACTGGGTCAGAGCATCTCCAAAACAGCAGCTCTTGTGGGCTGTTCCTGGTCTGCAGTGGTCAGTATTTATTAAAAGTGATCCAAAGAAGGAACAGTGGTGAACCAGCGACAGAGTCATTGGCTCATTAATGCAAGTGGGGATTGAAGGTTGGCCCATGCAGTCCGACCCAAAAGACAAGCTCCTGTAGCTGAAATTGCTGAAGAAGTTAATGCTAGTTCTGATAGAAAGGTGTCAGAATACACACTGCATCACAGTTTGTTGCATGCTCATGGTGACCTCCTGTCTACTGCCGAAAGCACCAACAATGGACACATGAGCATCAGAACTGGACCAAGAAGCAATGGAAGAAGATGGCCTGGTCTGATGAATTACATTTTCTTTTACATCATGTGGATGGCTGGGTTCCTGTGCATCACTTACCTGGAAAATACATGCCACCAGAATGCACTATGGAAAGAAGGCAAGCTGGTGAAGGCAGTGTGATGCTTTGGGCAATGTTCTGTTGGGAAACCTTATTAGGGATAAAACATCCACCCATTATGTTACTTTGCCACCTACCTAAGCATTGTTGCAGGCCATGTACATCCTTTCATTGACACAGTAATCCTAGATGACTGTGGCCTCTTTCAGCAGGATAATGCACCCTGCCACAAAGCAAAAATGGTTCTGAAATGGTTTGAGGAGCACAACAACGAGTTTGAGGGGTAGACTTGGCCTCCAAATTCCCCAGATCTCAATCCTACCAAGCATTTGTGGGATGTGCTGGACAAACAAGTCTGATCCATTGAGGTTCCACAGCCTAACTTACAGACAGGACGTAAAGCATCTGCTGCTAGAAACCAGTACACACCTTCAGGGGTCTAGTGGAATCCATGCCTCGTCAGATCACAATTGTTTTGGCAGCAAGAGGGGGACCAACACAATATTAGAAAGGTGGTCATAATGTTATGCCTGATCAGTGTAAAACATGAACACATTCAGCAAAACAAAAAAATGACTACAAACAAAGAACAAAAACGAAACCTTAGTATGAGCAAAAGCACAGGATAACCACCAGCATGGAGGAGACATATGACGTGAGACATAGAGTGGTGTGAAGGGTTGGATTATATACATGTCCTAATCAGGACTAAGAAGGAACAGGTGTGAGTGATCAGTAGCATTTGACACACAAGGATGTGCAGGGGATCTTTCATTTTGGAAACAAAAGCATAAATAGAAGTCACAAAGCTTCTATTTAAATAAAAACGGAATGATAGAAAAAAAAACTACTGGTGGCAGAGGCTTCCAGCAATTAAGCATTTGCTGCTTTTGTTTCTGCTAACTAGGTCTTATTTTTCATTGACAGTTCCAAATTTAATAAAGCAAATTGTTTTAATGATGAAGGTTTGGTTTAGAAGCGTTAACACATTCTTCTTAAATGGTTTCTTACCATTAGTTTATTTAGCACACTCACATGCCTGATCTGACACGTGATGCAATTAGACCTCCACAATAGCAGCTGTTGCCCATTATACACGTTAGATAGTTAAAAGTCACCTCAGTCAATAAATTATTGTCAACTAATGTGACTCTGCAGGAATGATACATCATGTCAATCATGGGCATTCTCCAGCCTATTGAGATATTATCAAAGTCTCCTAAGGAGAAGTGATGGTCAAACTGATGTGGCATGCTGATTATTTGATGATGATGTGATAAGATATGAAGGATTAGGAGAGAGGGAGGGAAAGAGACCTCCCAGAAGGTGGCAGCTGTTCCGTCTCCTGAATATCTCTATCACAAGACCCTGGCATCTCAGAAGGATTGAATGTGACATACATAATCGGCTCTCTGAAAGCCGCGTGTATTAACAGATGTTAATTACCTTGCCTTGCCTTGTCTTAGCAATCTTCTTAAAAATCCTTGTGGCTATGCCGTGGCCCTTGTCAACAACCACCTTTCATAAAAGCATCTTTATTACATCGATGGTTATTACATTATAAGGCTTCATAGACAGCGATCACTGACATTCTTCTAATGAATGACGATGCAGTTTGTTCACAAATGCTGTTTGGATAGTTTGGTAATTTTGTTGACAGATTGCTGTGCGCTTTGGTGTTATATCAAAGTGTCAACATTGTCAGAAGATTAAATTGTCTCGAGTTGAAAGAGAATTCTGCTCTATAGCATGCTCGGGCAGCTTTGGTCCCCTCAGTTTATACAGAACCAACATCAAACATACTGCATAAGCTTGGCAATTTACCTAGTGAAGTATTTCCTATAATTATGATACATGATACACATTATTAGAGAAATAGCTGTTTCTTAAAATGATAGAAATGCATTGCCAGGCAACCAGAGTGTCAAAACTCAACATATAGAAGCTGCCAAAGCTTAAAAAAATAAAAAAAATAAAAAAACCTTAAACATTGTTAGACATGGTTAACATTTCTGTATTTTACATATACACATAAAACCCTGGCATATACATTCTCTGGAAAAATCATTTACAACTTAGCTCTAGCTTGTTCCTAACAAGAACACAACCATGTTATTTCAAACAGGCAGTATGGAGCATCTAGGGGACAACGTTAGCCAGAGGACCCTAACATGAGGCTAAAAACACCTGAAAAAACTTATTTTTCACACTTTCACAAGTTCTTGGCATAAAAACAGAAATCAGAACGGGTCTGGCAGAGAGGTAACCAGTGAGGACATAGCTGGAGAAATCCTGTTGAAACGCATAATGTTTTGTGAAAATTATTCGCAGGCAGTGGAGCAGGTTTAAGTACCGCTTGCGACTGGAGGGCGGAGTGAGGGATAAGGAGTGAGTAATTCCATGAACGAGTGTACACCTCTGTGTGATTAATGCAAGTGAAGGAAGGGGGTGGTGAGCATGTTTATGCTATGCTGCAGCAGAGCAGAACCATCTGCTTGTGTTGCCCTATTTTTTTTTCCTGTGAGCAAAGCATTGGAATGCGCTTCAGGAAATAAAATTAAAATTCTGCCTCCTGTGTTCACATTTCTTGGCATACCCTTCAGGGGTCACATAATCATTATGAATTTTTACTTTAAAAAAAAAAAAACAAATATATATCTCAAGATAAAGGTGAGGTGGAATCCAGGCTCAATTCAAATGGTCAATGTAAAGAATCAAATTGTTTCAGGTAAATTCAAAGTTTTGATCAATGAACCACTTTAAAGTGCACCCAAAAAAACAAATAAACATGGGTGAATGCCAAAATGGTAAAACTTTGAATAGTCTTAACAAAAAAATCATTGTTCCGAAAATGAGCATGAGTGAAATAAATGCACTCCTGAGGCCTCCTTTGTTACCATTTGCTTATTTACTTGTAATGCAGTGAGCTCTTTTTGGAAAGTGTATAAACTCATATAGTCCTCTTATTCGCAAAAGGTAAAACCATGATAATGATTATGTTTGACGTAAAATTCAACATGTCTGGTTTTTCAACTACTCATAACTGTTCAGCTCAACAGTTGAAATTTCAGCTGTAACAGCTCAAATTATGACTTATGACCAGGAGTGTACACATTTTTTCATGTTTTGTGTTATTGAAGGCTTTTTGTTTCTTGTCAATGGGTAAACAAACTCATTACATTCCTTACTTTTTGGAGTATTAAAGAATTTAAAACACTTATCCTTCAGTGTAATTTAGCAGAGAAAATATAAAATTAGTAGGTCAATCAACAACCAAGAAATATTCACACAAAATGACCAAGAGTTACAACAACATCAAATAATTTCATTTGATTTTGGATGTTACATACTCTGTTTACCCCTCCAATGACTTTTTTGTAAGTACTGCATTTTGTGTGGTACCATTTTCTCTCCAGTTTCTGTTTTTTTAAATAAAGTGTTTAATGATTTGTATTAATAGCTTGGTCTTTAGTATGCTCTCCAACAAACTCTGTCCTCCACAAACAGGTCTAATTATATATGCTGGGTTCTAATAAGACTTTAATTGCACAATGGTTGAGTCTGCTCAATTAATTATGGGGCTTCTGATGGCACTAGAATTCATTCAGGGGTCACACCAATAGGCATGAATACTTGTGCATTCCCAACAATTGCGTAATTCGTTATTGTGTAGATTTGTGGCAATTAAGTCAATTTCAGTCCTAGGTTATACGACTAACAAATGTGGAAAAAGTTTCAGATATTTCTGCAAGCCATTATGGCATGTTTTTAATCTCTTAATATTCAATCTATTGAAAACTACTAACCTGGCAGTGTCTTGACTGACAGGACTGACTGAAGACATTCTTTCATAAAACCTCCAAAGCTGGAGAAACAGTCTCCAAACAACATTACACCTCTGAATAATGACATATTACAAACCACCAGGCAGCAAACTGTACCACTAGAGATAGGACAAGTGGCACACATGCACCCCATCCTCCAGCAATACCTGACCTCACTGATAGCAGACTCCAGAAAGGAGAGTATAAGGGTTTTATCATTGTTGTGCTCATATTCATCTTATTCCTACTTTTTTTTTTTTAAGAGAACTGAGGACAAGGGAGTCACACAGCATCCCTCTGTCAAATGATAGTAATGTACAAAATCTTCCATTTTCAAAGCACTTCTGTCACAATGGAAGATAAAGTAAAAAGGCCAAGAATGATGTTTTTGATGAAAGGTGTGTCAACAGTTTTGTTCTCTCACTATCTCTTGCACTCTCTCTCTCTACTGTGTAAACATCCTTAAGGATAAGTGTTTTCGAAACATAATTTAAAAAGCCTTTCCACATTAATTTACATCCTATTGCAAACAGAAGCTGTTTGTTATATAGCTAGAGAGACAGCAGAATAAGAATGAGACCCAGAAGAATGAGAAAAAAGCAACCTTTGATCAAATTTGGGTAAATTTCAGCATTCACTCATTCATCCTGTAGGTCTGTCAGGCTAGCGAACATGATGCGGAAGCGGAAGTAACGTAATCATTGTCTATTTATTAGTTCAACCAAAAAAACACTCACATAAGCCGTGAAGAGAAACAAACAGAAAGAATATCCGCTCGGGACGAGTAATCCACAACGAAAGCTAAATTCAGAAACAAAAGTAATACTCCAATGGCAAAGAGTAATCCACACAGAGACGGAGTCAGGAGATAGAACCAGCGGGGAATGGTGGCGGTCGCGGAACCATGAGATCACCAGCATGACGTTCAAGAACCGACAGCCTGTGACTTGCGAACGTGAGTTTATATAGTCTATCCTTAACGAGTCTCAGCTGTCGGCAATCAAGGCCGGCGCGGCCTAACGAGGCAGCGTGACTGCTACCAAGGGGGGCGTGGCAGGGGGATCCCTGACAGCCACCAAGGGGGGTGTGGCAGGGGTATCCCTGACAGCTACCAAGTGGGGCGTGGCAGGGGGATCCCTGCTATCGGTGCTGCTCCGGTGTCCGACCCACTCGCTGGAGGATCTCCCGCTTCAGGTCGCCGTACTCCAGTATGCGATCGGCCGGCAGCTGCTGAGCGGCGAGTTGGGCTTCCCCGGAAAGTAGCGGCAGCAGGCGGAGAGCCCTCTCCGATCCGGTCCATTTCCCAGCGACCGCCACGCGCTCGAACAGCTTCAGAAAAGCCTCCACGTTGTCCTGCGTGCCCAATTTAGTTAGCGGGACGACAGGCGGAGGGGTAGGGGGGGTGACGGGAGCCTCCTTGGAACTCAGAGCGCTCCGGAACGCTGCCCGATCCTCCGCCTGTGCTCGGATCACCTCCTCAAATCGCTGTTCCTGCTCAGCACGCACCTGGAGGAGGGCCTGGTGTTGGGTTAGTGCCTTCACTAGCTCTGCCAACGACGATGATTCCATCTTTCCCCTGTCCTGCATTCACTTCCCGGGTTTTGGCACCACTGTGGGAGAGCGTATGAGTTCGGGAAAAAGGAACGCTACGACAGGACAGGTTAGAAGGCGTTAAAGCTTGGTCACTTTTATTGATAATTTTTATTTCAGGTAATCAGTGCCTCAATTAGCATTAGTTTCTGTTTAATGGGTCGGCTTGTTATCTGGTTTTTGGATTTTAGATTTAGATTGCCTGAATATCTGTTTCTTTATTACCCTGCTTACTATAGTAGGCTTAGAAAGCTACATTTTTAATTACAAAATGTTTCAGTAATTGCATTTATGGCAGACTTTTTATTTATTTATTTATTTATTTATTTATTTATTTATTTATTTATTT
>JAAIIK010000003.1:9601002-9628963 GCA_014706435.1 Silurus glanis
ACACACACACACACACACACACACACACACACACACACACACACACACACATGCAGAAATTTTATTTAGAGTTGTTTGTGTTTTTTCCCCTGCTTATAAATAATCAGCATTTTTTTTCCTGCATGATTTCCTTCAAGGTCTCTTCAAGGTTTCTAACTTATGTTCTTTCAGGCATTTATTTTTGCTTGGCATGTTAGAATCTGGCTTTCTTATTAGGAATAAAATAAAAAGTGTAATTTATATTTAATATCCGGATTTCAGTAAAACTGCTCTGTGATAATGTCCATTGTCAAAATATAGAAATATAGAATTTTATTATACTGAATTATAATGTGCTAATATTCCATTGCAAATTGTTATACTGTACAGTGTCCATCCATTATGGTTGCACAAGCCAGTGCACTCTTAGTGCCGGTCCCAAGCCTGTATAAAAAGGGAGGGTTGCTTTAGGAAGGGCATCCAGTGTAAAACATGTGCCAAATCAAATATGCAGATCACAAGCCAAGATTTTCATACCGGATTGGTTGAGGCCCGGGTTACCAACAACTACCACAGGTATTGTTAGCCAACAGGGTACCGGTGGAAATTGTGCCACTGATGGCTGAAGGACGAGAAGGAGAGGGGGAAGACATCTAGCGAGACAGCAGGGAAAGGAGAAGTGTAGGAGAGTGGAGGTTAGGGTTGGTACTTTAAATGTTGGTACTATGACTGGTAAAGGCAGAGAGTTTCTTTCTTCTCAAACATTGTTGCCTAAACCAGAAATCTGTAGACAAGTATGGTACATGTGAAATACAACATGGCATCCAGTATGTTTATACTTTGCAAAAGATTTTACTATGAATAAATCAATGCACAAAGCTCAAGGGGTATAATTGAAATGGATTTAACAGGCACACTGTATATAACATTCAGTGAAAACTTTTTTTCATTGTGTGGCCTTAATGCTCTGAACAAGCCCTGCTTGTCAGGGTTCTGTATCAGCCTGACAGAGTGAGTAATGGCAGGGTGGTAACCTCTAATCATCCCACTTAAATACTCCATGTGATAGATGTAGTGGATATCACACAATAATCATTTACATTGATACCATTTTCTCTACAGTTGAGAAAAAACCTTTTCTAAGCCTATTTATCAGCTTGCATTTATTGGCTTCAATAATTTTTATCAAGGTGCACAAGCTGCACATATCGTCACAGAGAATTCTGAACTTAATTATATTCAACTAAATAGGGTTAGGAATTTTAGCTATTATTTAAATGCACTAACATGGATTACAAATTCTGGAATTCATAGTCTGCTTTTTTGTTTTTTCTATTAAAACGTATTCAATAAAATCCTTGAATTCTTATAATTACAATATTAACATAATTGACAAATTTAATAGCAATCCAAATATGCTGTGTCTGTGCTGTTTTCAGTTTTTTCACTACCCATTCAGCTAACCTGTCTTCCCCTCCTCCGCCACTGTCCTCTCCAGCTGCACCTCCTGTAAGGCCTGTCCCTCGGTCCACTCGCTCTGTCTCATCCACACTTGCTTTTGATGTTAGCAAAAACATTGTGTTGGTTCCTCCTTTCTGAGAAAGTGAAGTAGACACATTTACATTTACATTTGCAGCATTTAGCAGACGCCCTTGTCCAGGGTGTCCAGAGTGACGTAGAAAAGTGCTTTGAGTCTCTAGCAATAAATAAATCTACACTGGTACGCTAGATTACAAACTTAATATAAATCAGACTATAACTCCTAATTTTCACAAAGCAACTTGGAAAGTGCTAATTTAAGTGTTTCAGTAAGAGGTCACTTGAAGCTGTACGGACATCTAGGGGAAGCTTATTCCACCACCTCAGTGCAAGAACAGACAACAACTTGAAGTATACTTACCTCTCATTCTGAGAAAAGGTGGTACCAGTTGATCAGTGCTGGAGGATGTCAGACAGTGTGATGCAGTGCGAGGTGTCTGAGGTCAGATGGTGCTGGTCCATTTTTGGACATGTAGGCAAGCATCAGTGTTTCGAATCTGATACGTGCAGCTACTGGAAACTAATTAAGGGAAAGCAGTGGGGTGGTGTGGGGGAACTTTGGCAGATTGATCACAAGTCATGCAGCTGAGTTTTGGATCATTTTGCAGCGGACGAATACCGTTCAGTGGAAGACCTGCCAGCAGAGAGTTGCAGTAGTCCAGTCTCGAAATGACAAGAAACTTAACAAGCACCTGAGCAGCCTGTATAAACACAAATGGTCGAATACATCGGATGTTGTAAAAAAGAAATAGACAAAAACAAGCCACATTAGCAACATGTGAGGAGAAGGACAGTTGATTGTCCATAGGTACCCCAAGGTTGCAAGCAGTGGCTGAGAGGTAGAGCAGAGAGTCATAAAGAGTTATTCTGAGATCTTGACTTGGAGATGAATCACCTGGGATGAACAGCAGTTCTGTTTTCCTGGGGGTTAAGTTTTAATTGATGAGCACTCATCCAAAAAGATATGTCTGTCAAGCATGCCGAGATCTGAGCGGAAGCTGTGGTATCACAGGGAGGAAAAGAAAAGATGAGTTGAGTGTCATTTGCATAGCAGAAAACACATGTGAGGATATGACTTTTACCAATGGAGTGGGTATAGATGGAGAAAAGGAGGGGCCCAAGTAACGAGCCTTGTGGGACACCAGTGGTGAGTCTGCACAGGGCAGATGTGAATCCCCTCCATGTTACCCGGTATGAGCTACCTTCCAGGTCGGAAGCAAACCATTCCCATTCTGTTCTGAGGATACTGAGGCTCCTGAGGGTAGACAAGGGTGTCTTGTGGTTGACTGTGTTGAATGCTGCTTAAAGGTCCAGGAAGATAAGTACAGATGACAGCTTGGCTGATCGAGCAGCATGCAGTTTCTCAGAAATGGCCAAACGGGCTGTCTCTGTGGAATGTGCCGCTTTAAAACCAGACTGGTTTGGATCATTGGGTTGTTCTGTGAGAGATAGACAGTCAGTTGGTTGAAAACAGTGTGTTCCAGAGATTTAGAAAGAAAGGAGAGAAATGATATCGGTCTGTAAGTAGACACTTATTTCTGTGTTTTTGAGCGTATAGATATAGACTTGAATTGGTCTAAAGATGTGTTGTATTTCTTGCTTAAGCTTATTGGAAAAGCTCAGGAAGTGTGCTCTTCATTGTCCTTGGAGGATAGCTTACAGTATGAGGCAGTTAAATCATCTATATTCCGTGCTTATGAGTTGGTCCCTGAAGCCTACAGACAAAGGTTTAGGAATCTTAGAAAACTTCCTTTACAGAAATTTTTAGAGTTTGCCCGATAGAAAGAAACCTTGTTGGACAAGTGGTGTGCTTTTAGTAAAGCTAATTATTTTGACTCCTTAAGGGAGCTTTTTGTTGCTAGAGGGATTTAACAGTTGTCTACCTGATCGTGTTGTGGTCTACCTAAATAAAAGAAACGTTTCCTATGTTTCAGAAGCTGCTGTACTTGCAGATGAGTTTTGACTCATAAGAATGTGTTCAAGCAGACTAAAGTAGAACCCTAGGTAACCACTGATCAACAGTTAAAGACAACTCTTTCTAGTCGGTCAAATTCCCCTCCTAGCTTCATTGGTTGTTTTTACTGTCATAAGCCTGGCCATGTAAATAGAAATTGTGCAAGTTTAAAGCAGAAGCAAGACAGGCAAAAACAAGGTTTAGATTGTGGTACCTTCAGTTTATAGGCAAGGCATACTGCAGGTAGCCCATGATCATCCTTGGTCAGGACACTAAGGCATCACAAAAGGGTTCAGATAATGTTGTTGTTGATGCACTGTCATGCATCTTAAAGTTGAATTGTATACAGTTGTTTTGTTTTGTTTTTGCAAACAAGTTTGCTTTTTGCGGTGGGTGTGTTGGGTTTTTCCACCCTCTTTTGTTGGCTCTGTTTTTGGCTCTCTAATGTAATCTAGATGGAGTCACCTGTTAATTTTAGTAGGGGCCTGTGGGAAAAAGGGACCAATGAAGAGCAAGAGCCTGACCAGAGTGGGTGAAGCCTACAGCCTAAAGCCCTTTTGGGGAGAAAGGAAGAGGAGGTAGAGAACTGTTTGCTAGTTGCCCTGTCATACTAGCTCACCTGGTTTGAGAACAGGTAAGAGTGTGTGTGTGTGTGCACCTACATTCCAACATGTAGGAATCACCATTGTTTAGACACCCTAGGTTAGAGGGCATTGTATTTTTCTGATAGCGTAGCCTAGTGTAGTCAGCTAGTTTGTTGCTGTTTGTTAGTCAGGTTAGTAGTTTTTTATTTATTTTCTTTTTATTGCTTTAGCAATGTCCATGTTCTTTTGCCTGTGTGAGTCTAGTGGTCTTGTCACCTTTAAACAGCATGTATTACCATTTTTATTTGTTACACCATTACACTTGACCATTAAATGTAATAACTACTCTAATCTCTTGTCCTATTTTTGCCCAAACAACCTGCAACAACTAAATGGTTATTGTTCCTAAATTCCCCTAGGCCTAGCCAAGGTGGGAACGTAACAGCTGTTTATACATAGTTGAACTGAATTGAAAATACATGAACTCTTGTTTGATTTGCATATAATTGAATTAAACAGACTATAACAGACCCTCAGAGCAATCGCTCACCAATAGCAATCCCGTTGCTTAGTTTATTCACTAATTTTAACTCTTCAATTTAAACATTCTGTTAGTAACAACAGGCAAAAAAATACATTCTACTGTATGTGTCTACTTTGCACTGTGCTAACATATCCCTCCATGCCTTTCACCAGTGTTTTACTGTTGGAGGGGCATGTCTGTTTACATTGCAGAAAGAAATAATCCTTTCAATTATAATATTTTTTAGTAAATTTGGCTAGTTTTAAAAAGGCATTTTGAGCTAAATAATTCTGTGAGGCATAACAATTACTTATTTATTTTTTGCAGAAGCATTTGTCGGCACACCCAGTGAAATGTACTATTAAAAATTGTATTAATCTATGAAAGCTATAGCATGAATCATATGTTTTTTTGTCCAGGTGAAGCTGTATGTGATTCATCACTGTATTTTATTTTTAACTGTTTTCTCCAATATCTGAGTGATGATTAACTCATGAAACTTAATGGACTGAAAGTGAAATAATTTGGTTTGAAAAATAATGGAATAAAGTCTGCAAAAATGTAATTATATTTATTAAATATAGAAAAAAAATTCCTTAAATGCTGTAACAAATGATGTGTACTTTGTTCCTAATCGATTACTGAAGCTACATTTTCCTTTATCTATTCCCCATCAAAAATTTTCAGATTTAAACCCTTTGTGATGTAGATCATCTCCAGGTTACGTATGTAACCATGGTTCCCCAAGGGAACAAGACGCTGCATCAACAACGGTTATTGAACACTTCCGCGTTGTCCACGCTCTGAATCATGTATGTAATCAGTCCAATGGAAAGCGCAGCATCACCGCCGGGGTGACGTCACGACCAGGAAGCTATAAAAAGCACATGGAGTGAAGCCAGCGCTAGCTTTTGAAAAGGGAAGGATGTGCCGCAGGGATGCCGGCAGTGTGGCATGGAGACATACATAACATGGAGACGTTAAGGAACTTAAGCTGTGTCAACAACGCTTTAGGAACAAGTGTCCAATAAAGCCAGACTGACCAGTCCCTAGCTAGTGTGGAAGAGCATAGCTAGGTCGAAGAACAGAGAGGCCAGGAGTGGCACTGAGGTCAAGATTATAAAACCTGACAAAGGTCAACGGGGTGGAACAGCCAGCAGCGTTGCAAATGTCTTAGAGAGAAACTCCAGAGGACCAAGCCTTAGAGGCTGCCACACTCCTACAAAGAAGGCCTGAAGATCCCCAGCTCTCTTGAAAGAAAAAAATGGCCAGAAGGAATACACTCTTGACTGTGAGGAACTTCCAAGGTACCTCTGCCAACAGCTTGAGAGGAGGATTTGAAAGGGCCTTCAAAACAATGGCCAAGTCCCACGCAGGCACTCTAGGTCTGATGGAGCCTCACCAGCGGGTCTCTACTCAGTGACTGCCCCGCAAGGGGGGCATAATATGCAGCAATGGCAGCTGCATAGACCTTTGGGTGGAAGAAGCCAACCCTTTGACAAACTGTTTCTGAAGGAATTCCAGCACTAGGCCAACCGGTCAGTTAACTGGATCCAATTGGTGCAGATCGCAAAATGCCCCTTTAGGGGCCACAGCCAGAGTCTCCGCAGCTCTTGGCAGGGGTGGACTATTGTGCTCCCTGCCTGAGAGATAAGATCTCCCCTGAAAGGAATCTCCCAGGGAGGGTTTTTTAGAAGGACTACCAGGTCTCCAAACAATGGTCTGCCCCGCCACCTTTGGTTCACCAGGAGGAGATGGACTCTGTCCTAGTGAACTCTCTTCAGAACTCCCAGGAGCAGCAGGACAGGAGGGAAGGCGTACAGGCACTGCCTCGGCCATGCCTGTGCTATGGCATCCAGCTATAGAGTGGCTGAGGGTGTAAGGAAGAATCAAAGGGGACAATGCGACGTCTCTTGAGTTGCAAACAGGTCCACTTGAGCTCTGTAAAAAATTTTCCAGATCTGCTCCACCACATGGGGGTGAAATCACCATTCTCCGGGCCTCAGCCCTTGCCTTGAGAGGGCGTCTGCTTCCTCATTCAGATAGCCCAGGGTATACGCTGCCCTCAAGGAGAGCAGCTTCTCCTAGGCCTACAGGAGGATCTGACGTGCCAGCTTGTAGAGGAGGTGCGAACACAGACCCCCCTGGTGGTTGATATAGGAGACCACAGAGGTGTTGTCCGAACGGACCAACACATAATGGCCTCTGATGTCCGGAAGGAAGTGCTTCAGAGCTAGAAACATGACCAGCATCTCTTGGCAATTGATATGCCACAGCAGATGGGGCCCTCCCCAAAGACCTTGGGCGGAGCAGCCTCTCATGACCATCCATCGTTAGCATTAGGCGATGACCCGGAACTCCCAGCACGGGGCCCTGAGACAGGAACCAGGGATCTTTTCACACATCTAAGGCATGTAGGGCTCGCTGTGTGATTGTATGATGACCTTAATTGTATAGCGTGGATTGCCCCCTCTCTGAAATAACCCTCGGGTCCTGAACCACCAATGAAGGAGTCTCATGTGCAGGAGGCCAAGTGGAACTACATTGGACGCTGCTGCCATCAGCCCTAGCAGTCTGAGTGACTGGCCTTCTTTCACCCTCCTGACGGCCATAAGAATAGACACAATGCGGGCAGGAGACAACTGTGCATGCATAAGGGTTGAATCCCACACAACGCCTAAGTAAGTGGCTCTCTGTAGGGGAGAAAGCAAACACTTTTTGGCGTTTATCCGTGACCCCAATTCCTTCATGTGAGCGAGAATGAAATCTCGATGCCAGACTGCTAAATGCTCTGATTGAGCTAAATTCAACCAATAGTTGATATAGTTTAGGATGTGGACTCCCTGAAGTCTTGAGAGGGCAAGACCGAAAGGAAGGACCCGATATTGGTAAGCTTTGGCCCAGAATGCAAACCTCAGGAACTTCCTGTGAGAAGGAAGGATAGATACATTAATGTATGCATCCTTTAGATCTACCATGACACACCTGAGAGGTGGCGAGTCCTCCAGGTCCACTATGGTACCAGGCTGAAACTAAGCAGGGACACTCGCTGGAGCTTGTCGTGCCCTAAAGCACTGAGCATGGCAGGGTTAATAGACTAGCTCCCTGAGGGCCCAAGGGCAGGGCGGGCACCGTATAATGAGGTGCACAGTGCCCCTTCCTGGTGAAATCCCCAGAACATCCCGTGATTTCTTGTTTGAAGCTTTCTTATTGAAAATGACCTCAGATCCATAATTTCTCAGGACTTCGGCCAAGAGCGGTTCTGTTTCTGAACCTCCTGGCGTCAGGAGGTGCCGGGTTTAATATTGGGGCTGTGCCCTCCGAGCAGCCCCACGAGAGCAACATGGGAGGAACCGCTGGAACTGCAGCAACTGTTTCTTGGCCTCCTGAAACTTGTCAACGACCGTATTCACCAGAGGTCCTAAATAGGCCAGTCAGCACTAGCAGAACAGCCCTATGCCTGTCGGAAATATATGACAGGGTGAGCTATAGGTGCCTCTCAGCAGACACAAGGGTGGCCATAGACTGGTCAATGGCCCCAGTGGTCTCTTTAGTGGTGTTCATTGCGAGGTCTGCTGCAGGTTGGAGTGCATGGACCTCCTGACAGCCCGAGATCTCCCCTACGTCCAGCTCTTGCAGCAGGTCAGCCTGAGAGATAGCTAGCCAGCATTTCTTCAACCCAGGACACCGACCTGTAACCACAATCTTTCAGTCCGATGATATTAGAGGGATACTCTGGGACTGTAGATGTGGGCTGAAAACTCAGCTAAAGCAGGGCCAAAACCACGATGAGCGGGGGCAAACTTGAAGAGTGCCCACCGGGAGCAGAGCACTAGACCTAGACATGCAAGCACACTCTGTGCAATCAGCTCCCTCGAGAACCAACCTAGCAAGCTCCACTCCCAAGTAAGCAACAAACAGGCTGTGTGTATCCCCCCACAGTGTTTTCTCTTACTGCTTGCTTTCATTTTTCTTATATTTTATAGGATATTTACCACTTACCATATAGAGAAACACACATAGAACATTTTCTGGACAAACAAGCTAGTGTCAGCTTCACTCCATGTGCTTTTTATAGCTTCCTGGTTGTGACGTCACGCCGCCGGTGATGCCGCGCTTTCCATTGGGCTGATTACACATGTGATTTAGAGCGTGGACAACGCAGAAGCATTCCCAAAGCGTTGATGATGTAGCTTGAGTTCCTGAATGGGAAATGCAATAGTGTGTGTTCAGTAGTTACAAATGCTGGGATGAAAAGCAAAACAGATCCAAAAGATGTAAATTTACCTACGTTAGTGTTGATTAGTATCACTTAAAAAGCATCACTTAGAACATAATGGAGCTCACTCAAGATGCTCAGTCCCCCTACCTTAGTCTATTTCTTAGTTATACTGTGGTGCAAATAATTATTTGGTCCCCTGCTGATTGTAAATTTACCCCCTTTCAAAAAAGATTAACAGTGTATAATTTTTATGTTAGGTTTATTTTAACAAAAAAGAATATAAAAAAAATTATATTATATATACATTTTGTATTTGTACATTTGTATATATAACCCCAATCTTATCGTCCCTACATTGGCTTCCTGTTAAGTTTCGAATAGACTACAAACTACTGCTTCTCACTTATAAAGCACTAAATGGTTTGGCTCCCATGTATCTCTCCAGTCTTTTAACACACTACAATCCGTCACGCTCCCTGAGATCTCAAAACTCTGGGCTTCTAGTAGTTCCCAGAATAGCAAAGTCCACAAAAGGCGGTAGATCATTTTCACATTTAGCTCCCCAACCCTGGAATAGTCTTCCTGACAGTGTTCGGGGCTCAGACACACTCTCCCAGTTTAAGTGTAGATTAAAAACATATCTTTTAAGCAAAGCCTACACATAACATACGTCTCACATCATAACCTTGTGCTCCAGAACATCTGATCACATGCACATTATCAACTTGTGCTGTTAATATCATGAACAGCAGCTACGCTAATTGCTCTCCACTGCTTCTCTTTCTCTCCCCATCCCGAGGCTTTCTGAGGTTTGGCCAGCTCCAGTCGCGTCCCACCTCGTGAAGATTATGGACCTATGGGTGATCATGGAGAAGTAGATGCCGAACTCGCAAACATCCCGAACCATCTACAGACGTACGAGTGCCAATTGGATCCCACTACATGTGTGGCATTGGACCTCCTGGA
The DNA here is from genome assembly GCA_014706435.1 of Silurus glanis. NCBI lineage: Eukaryota > Metazoa > Chordata > Actinopteri > Siluriformes > Siluridae > Silurus > Silurus glanis. The sequence goes on from JAAIIK010000003.1 coordinate 9,610,770, forward strand.
GTGTTCAAAGGCTCTGGCATGGAGAAGCTGATGCTGGATCTATGATGATCACAAATGTTGAGCTCAGTAGCTCCTACTTTTATACCAAAGACTGTAGAAAGAACATTTACTTATAATGTTATACTCCAGTACTCATGTTAGTTCTCACTCTCCAGTGTTCTCTATTGTTGAAAGATTTATGATCAAACTCTTGATGTCACCCATATGAGGATGGGTTCCCCTTTTGAGTCTGGTTCCTCTCAAGGTTTCTTCCTCATAACATCTAAGGGAGTTTTTCCTTGCCACTGTCGCCATGGCTTGCTCATCAGGGACAAATGCACACCATTCACCTTCACTGTTGATTTCTGTAAAGCTGCTTTGAGACAATGTCTGTTGTGAAAAGCACTATACAAATAAACTTGACTTGACTTGACTTGACTTGACTTGTATTTGATTGAGTTAAATAAGTATTTGATCCCCTACCAACCAGAAAAAATTCTGACTCCCACAGACCCAAATTAGTCTTGTTCCTTTAACCTGTTAACCTTTGGCACAGATTTTGGGACTCACAGCTGAAAATGCCCTACCTAAAGTTAAATGTAACCGTAAAAGTGGGCTACATACACATTTTAAATAGCTTTAAAAAGAAGACACTTTGAGCTTTACTGTCCATTATTTAAAGTTATAAGAAAGATATTACTCAAAAAGATAATAAGTTATAGAAAGTTATAGATGATAAAGTACCGTAAAAATCCTGTTTTTGAAATGTGTATTTTTTCTTCATATATAAATACATAAAATCAGTCCTGGAGCAATCCAGAAAAGTAAAGGTTAAAAGCCACATGTCTCATGAGTTTATATTTTAAATTGAATGAAGATATCATGAAAAATGAGATTCCTACGAACATTTATCTGAGACTATGTCTGGTTCACCCCTCCCCTCCCCGCCCCACCCAGCCCCACCCAGCCCCACCCAGCCCAACCCAAATTTTAGGACTCACAGCAGAAATGCCCTACCTAAATTTAAATGTTGACAGTTCCTGAGAAAAATGTGCTACATACACAATTTAGATATATTTGGAAAGAAGACACTTTGAGCTTTATCATTCAATGTTGATATTGCTTAAAAAAGATATTAAGTTATAAATGATGAAGTGCCATTGATTATACATTTCCTGCAGTGAACATTATTTTTATTTCATAAAAAATAAAAAAAAAAATAAAAAAATAAAAAAAAACACGAAATCAGTCCTGGAGCAATCCAGAAAAGTACTGTGTTGAAAGCCACATGTCTCATGAGTTTATATTTCACATTTTATGAAGATTTACATGACAAATGAGATTCCTACAAACATTTATCTGAGACTATGTCTGATCCTTTTCTCCCCTTGTTTGAGAGCCACCTGCTAAACTCAGGTGGCCATTCATACTCTATTATACTCTATTCAGTCTGCATAGAAATTAATAGCTGACCATCAAAGGCTTTTGTTATACATGTTTGACTATTAATATTGAGTTGGCATTCATATTGATGGCCAGGTAGCCAGACAAGCTATTGCTTTACAGTCATGTTTGATGTCCGGCCATTCCAATCTCAACAATACACAAGCACACTCACACGCACGCACACACGCACACACACACACACACACACACACACACACACACTTACTTTTCAAGTATTTCTCTTATAAAAACAAACAGGCAAAAAATCTATAACATAGTATAAAACTGTAAAGAAAGATATATTGTAACTTACAGATGTGAAATAGCATCTCTATGCAGATCTCCAAGTCTCTGTTGTTACTCCGCCCCCAAGAATAATTTCCACGTCGCTGCTTTGTGCAAATCTCAGATAAAACAACTTTTTTGACTGTCCATTTTTTTTGTTTGTTTTCTTTTTTTTGTAAACAAAGCCCATTTAGCACGAGCTATAAACAGCTGTTTGTGCCGAACTGAGAGCTGCATCACTTCCTGGTTTGTGTGCACATGTGCTGCTTCGATTAGTAATAGTTTGTAAAGAGTAATCAAACTAAGACTCACACATGTGGGGAATAAAATCCTCCTATATATCGTTAGATTACCGCACTTATTGGATACATTTTCCATCAATCATTTTGTTTTCATAATGCTACTGGCTGGAAATAAAAGGTTTGAAATGATAGGTGGTGCATATTAAAAACATCATGACACCTACCTATAGAGAGGAGACACAAACCAAGATTCCACCTCTTTTACTTTTTAATATTTTGTTTTGTTTGTGGTCTCATTTGTTTTGTAACACTATATTCTACCAGCCATATTTTTCTTTACCAGCAAGTCGTTTTTTATGCGAAAGTTATTCCGAAACATATACACACAAACACCAGCCAAAGTTCTGTGACATAAATAAAAGAATAATCATCTAAATTACAACACTATTGTTTGGTTGGAGCAAAAATGCATGTTGTTCAGTGGAGTTCGGTGGCCGAGAAATGCAAAACACATTAACAAATCCGAAAACAAATTAACAAATTAGAAAACACTAACAAATCCGAAAACAAAATAACAAATGCAAAAACAAAATAATAAATCTGAAAACAAATGAACAAATCCAAAAACAAAATAACAAATCCGAAAACACATTAACAAATCCGAAAACACAACGACAAATCAGACAAACCAAAAAAGGTAGGTATAGTTTGTGAATGGAACACATTGACCGATCATTGGACGAGACACCTGTCATTCAAGATATACAGGAAGTATGAAATCATAACTTTGTTTCTTGTACATGTGTAAAGTTCTCCGTATTCTTTAAACTATTTTTTATTTCGATTAGGTCACCTTTAACATAAGAAAATAACAGAAGTAAACATTGGCAAACAAGGAGAAAATTGAATTAATTCAAAGCTACTTTGAGGAAGGACATTCATATGCAGTGATGTTGGAGATGCTGCAGTGTATCATGACATAAAGATTCGTTTGTACATTTTTACACAGACGTTCCAACTTTCTCCTGCTGCAGACTGTTACTTCAGACGCTTTATGGTCTGATATCCATAACTGGCTGTACCCAAAAGTTCCCTATCTAAGAAATTTCACTGTGAAGGACATTATCTTTGGACTTGTAATGAACAATAACAAAGATGACTTTCTTGTTAATAATATACTTCTGATGGGAAAATTTTATATACAGAAACCGAAATACTTGAAAGTAAAACCAACGTTTTTTTTGCATTTTATAATAAGTATATTTCTTTCACAAAAGCCCTTAAAGTAATTAAAAAGAAAAATGCAATGAATCTTTTGTCCTTTATCAAAAAATATGATTTACAGAATAACCAATAGCCCTGTTTATTTTTATCCTTTTTTAATTTAATTCTATTATTATTATTATTATTATTATTATTATTATTATTATATATTCTATTTAATAATCTATTTTTTTTCCTCTTTCCCCTAAATATATGTGTATATATTTGTATTTTCATGCACCTGTTCTGTGTATTGTAATGTAAATTGTACTTGTTATTGCCACATTGTTTGTATATGGCTAATTGGTTAAAAAAAAAAAAAAAGACTGTTGTACTTCCTGTATATCTTGAATAACAGGTGTCTTGTGCCAATGATCGGTAGGTGTTCTATTCACAAACTATACCTACCTTTTCCGGTTTGTCTAAATTGTCGTTGTGTTTTCGGATATGTTAACGTGTTTTCGGATTTGTTAATTTGTTTTTGCATTTGTTAATGTGTTTTGCACTTCTCGGCCACCGTAGTGGAGCCTTATATTTCCTAATAATCCCGGGATTAGCAGCAGTGATGTGTTTGTGACTTGTTATTACAATAATAATGTAAGTAGTGCATTTTTTTATGCATGTTGTTTGTGTGTACTGCTTACACACCTTCAGCAAATACATTCGTTATACGTTTTCCATTGAATAACAGTGACTGAAATCGCAGCTTGAGGCTTAGACTTTTAATATGATGTTTAGTAAGTCATGGTTTCTTTTCTCCCTTTTTATTTAATCTATTGCTAAACACTAACACCTGTGCTGGGCTCATGAATAAGGGGTTAAGAAAGTAATCCTAGTACCAACGCATGTGTGATGCGGAGAATGAGGCGGAAGCCGAGGTATGCGCACACAAAGTCTTTTAATGAACAAAAAAAGGCAGGAATTACACACACAGGCAGTGAAGCTGTATATTCCTGTGAACGAGAACGGCAGTTCGTGTAAAGAAATCCACAGGACCGCGCTGGGGAAAGCGCGGCGCTGGCAGCAGCAGAGAAACGGTGCAGACAGCGTGACGTGTGGAAAACAATAACGGACAAAGTGTGGGTGAATATGAGTGGCTTATATGCGTGTGTGGGTAATGGAAGTCAGGTGTGCCGTGTTAGTAATCAGGCGAGCAGCTCCGTGCGGGCAGGGCTCGTGCGATTGAAGACGCAGGGTGCTCCCTGACACCACCCCCTCCCCCAGGGGCGGCACTGGACGCCCTGACTCTGCGACGAGGCCGGGCCCTAGCCGACGCGGGTGAGCGGCGTGGAACTCCTCCAACAGCACCGGGTCCAGCATGTCCCGCCTGGCCACCCAAGAACTTTCTTCTGGGCCGTATCCCTCCCAGTCCACCAAGTACTCGAGGCGACCCCCACGGGGCCGCCTGGAGGGTGAGAGACAGACGAGACATAAGGCTTTAACAGGGACACATGAAAGGTCGGGTGTATACGGTACCTCGGCGGCAAATCCAACACGTCGTTGATCCGCCTGGCGACCCTAAAGGGCCCAATGAACCGGGGGCTTAACTTACGGCACGGGAGTTTCAGCCGCAGGTCCCTCGTCGACAGCCAGACCCGGTCCCCGGGACGGAAACGCGGGAACTCCAACCGACGAGCATCGGCGTGTCTACGAGTGTTGCGAATTGCCCGACGTAGTCGGGTGTGAGCTGACTCCCAGACCCGGTTGCTCTCTCGGAACCAGGCATCCACTGCAGGCACGTTGCTGGGCTCGTCGGACCAGGGGAACAAGGGCGGTTGGAAACCCAGCGTGCACTGAAAGAGGGTGAGGCCCGTGGTGTCTTGACGGAGCGAGTTCTGTGCATATTCAGCCCATGGTAGGAAACGACACCAATTCCCCTGGTCCTGGCTGCAGTAGACCCTTAGATTCTGGCTCAGCTCCTGGATCTTCCACTCTGCTTGACCGTTGGACTGAGGATGGTAGCCGGAGGTGAGGTTGACCGACACCCCCAGGAGCTGGATGAAATGTCTATGTCTGAGACAATCTCCTCCGGAAGGCCGAAGGTCCGGAGGACGTGGTGAAACAGGGCCTCGGCTGTTTCAAGGGCAGTGGGCAGACCCTTCAGGGGGATGAAGCGGCAGCCCTTGGAGAAACGATCCACCACCACTAGGATACATGTATTGCCTTCTGACCGTGGCAGGTCGGTCACAAAGTTGACGCCCAAATGGGACCAGGGGCGCTGAGGGACCGGGAGCGGCACCAGCTTGCCCATGGGCAGGTGACGTGGGACCTTGGACATAGCGCACGTGGTACATCCCTGAACGAAGCGGGTGATGTCCTTGGTCATTCTGGGCCACCAGTATCGCGCTTGTACAAGCTGAACCGTGGGCTTCTCGCCTGGGTGGCCTGTACCCAGCCCCTCGTGGACCGACTGGATGAGGCCACGCCGACAGGTGGTGGGGACGAACACACGTCCCTCAGGACACCCCTCAGGGGCAGGTTCCTGGAGAGAAGCCGTGCGGATCTCCTCGTCGATCTCCCATACGATGGCCCCATGATGAGTGCGGGCGGAAGGACGGGGTCTGGATCGCAGGGTTCCTCCGGCCCAAACATACGGGAGAGAACGTCAGCCTTTCCATTCTGTGCCCCAGCTCGGTAGGTGACATGGAACCGGAACCGGGTAAAGAAAAGGGCCCAACGAGCCTGCCTGGGGTTTAGTCTCCGGGCCTCCCGCAGGTATTGGAGATTTTTGTGGTCAGTGATTACAGTGAACGGGTGTTCTCCAACCAGTGTCTCATCACAAACCTCTGGAGGAAAGGCCGGAGCACCTCGTTAATTAACCCCTGGAAGACGGCCGGAGAGATGGAGAGGCCGTATGGCATGACCCGGTACTCGTAGTGCCCAGATTGTGTGATGAAGGCGGTTTTCCACTCGTCCCCCTTCCTGATACGCACCAGATTGTAGGCGCTCCGGAGATCGAGCTTAGTGAACACACGAGCCTCCCTTAGGTCCTCGAGGGCCGCTGGAACAAGCGGGAGGGGATAAGGGAGAGTAGCGATCTGGGAGTTCAGCTGCCTGTAGTCGATGCAGGGACGGAGGCCCCCGTCCTTCTTCCCCACAAATAAGAAACTAGACGCCGCTGGGGAGGTAGACGGGGTGATGAACCCCTGTCGGAGAGCCTGCTGGACATACTTCTCCATTGCTCGGTGTTCTGGGGCAGAGAGGGGATAGACACGGCCCTTGGGCAGCTTCGCCCCGGGTCGATGCAGCAGTCCCACGGCCGGTGTGGGGGAAGACGAGTGGCCGCCTTAGCACAGAACACATCCCTGAATGCCTGATATTCCTCGGGGATCTTCACCTGGGGAGCGGTTGTCGCTTCCTCCACCCGAGTGCCGCCCACCGTGGCTCTGGGGATCCTGGATGGAAGCCGGGAGATGCAGAGCTTCATGCAGTGGGGACTCCACTCCAGGATGTCACACGGGTCCCAGGAGCACCTTGGGGCATGTTGTTGTAGCCAGGGTCTCCCCAAGATCACACTGACTGTGGAGTCCTCAAGTACCATGAACCGGATCTTCTCCTGGTGGAACAACCCGACTTGTAGCGTCACGACCGGTGCACAGTACTTCACCCAGCCCCTGCCCAGTGGACGTCCCTGGATGGTCTGGACGGCTAAATCCTGTGAGCCCCTCTTTTGGGGGAGCTGCAGACGGTCGAGGCAGGCCTGAGAGATGAAGTTTCCTGCAGAGCCGGAGTCAACCAGCACCCGTACCAAAATGGAGAGAGCAGGAGTTAGTAGCGTCACCGTGAGCTTAGATAGAGGAGAAATGTCTGAGGGGAACTTAACGGTACTCACCGTGGTGCGCGCAGGGCGTGTGGGGCATCTGTTGATGGAATGACCCGGCTTCCCGCAGTACAGGCATTTACCAGCGGCCAGGCGGCTGTTTCGCTCCCTCCGAGACAGTCTTTGGGAGCCCAATTGCATCGGCTCGGTGCCGGAGGCTGCCTGCGTACCTGGTTGTGTCACCGAGAGCAAAGGTGCAGGCTGGAGTGGTGTGGGATGGCACGCCGCCAAACGATTTTTGAATAAATGCCTCCAGCCCCACCGTGTCATCATGAATGGCCATTGCTTGCCTGATATCTGGAGCCAAACCCTAACGATACACACCGAGTAGCGCCGACTCATTCCAGATGCCGCCAGGGTGCGGAAACGGAGGCTGTAATCCGTGATGTTATTGTCTCCCTGACGCAAGCTAAGCAGCTGATCGGCCGTTGTAAGGACCCCGGAGGCGGGGCTGAACACTTCCAGGAAGTGCGCTGTGAACGGAGCGTAGGCGTTTACCACCGGGCCAGCGGCTTCCCACAGCGATTGCTCCCACGCTAGCGCTCTTCCGGAATTAAGCAAGATGAAAAACGCGACTTTAGACCGTTCGGTGGGAAATCGCTGCGGCTGCATCTCGATATAGAGGTTCACCTGCAGCAGGAAGCCGCGGCATTCGGAGGGTTCTCCTGAGAATGTCACAGGGAGTGCCATGGGGCTGCCGGTGGCTGCGGGAGGGTTTGGGCGAGTTGCGGCGGAAGGGAAGGCAGCTCGGAGCGCGGCGACGAGGTCCCGAACTGAATCCGAAGAGGCGCTGGGTCCGGGATCCATCTCCAGGTAAGCCGCTTTTAATTTTCCTTCGGTCCGTTATTCTGTGATGCAGAGAATGAGGCGGAAGCTCTTTTAATGAAAAAAAAAGGCAGGAATTACACACACAGGCAGTGAAGCTGTATATTCCTGTGAATGAGAACGGCAGTTCGTGTAAAGAAATCCACAGGACCGCGCTGGGGAAAGCGCGGCGCTGGCAGCAGCAGAGAAACGCGGTGCAGACAGCGTGACGTGTGGAAAACAATAACGGACAAAGTGTGGGTGAACATGAGTGGCTTATATGCGTGTGTGGGTAATGGAAGTCAGGTGTGCCTTGTTAGTAATCAGGTGAGCAGCTCCGTGCGGGCAGGGCTCGTGCGGGTGAAGACGCAGGGTGCTCCCTGACAGCATGTGTATAAAAGACACCCATCTCAGAATTAATCTCTTCTATTCAATCCTCTCCAACACCATGACGTAAAAACATACAGCCTAGGCAAAAATCTGATGGTCTTGTAGCCCATTCTAGCCTTGTGCAGGTCTACAATGGTGCTCCTGATGTCCTTTGACAGCTTTTTGGTCTTTCCAAAAGTGGTGGAGAGGTTTGAATGGAAGACGTTGATTATGTGACTGGTGTCTTTTAAACACATAAGGAGTTGATATTAGGAGTAATTTCTTTCTATAGGACTAATTTGGGTCTGTGGGAGTCAGAATTCTTGCTAATTTGGTATTTATTTCACTCAATCATATTAATTTATAACCTTTCATTAATGTTTCTTATGGATTTTTCTGTCTGTCTCTGTAAAAATAAACCTACCATAAAAAGTCTAGACTGTTCATTTCTTTGTAATGGGGTAAACACACAAAATCAGCAGGGGATCAACTGTACTAAGTTACCTAAGTTCTACTGAAATAAATTGCCACAGTACTGTATGTGCTTTTCCTCAATACTCCCTTAAATGGTCTCAAACAAATGGTTCAATTGTGCTCAACCAATGGGCTCAGTTAGTTAATGTTTTGCTGTAAAATAGATTGACAGACAGACAGGCCATTATTTTATTTAAATAAATAATACAATACATCATTATTATTATTACAAGTAGATTCTTATTTAGTTACATTAGCAAAGCTAATAAGACAGACATGTCTCTTAACTGACAGCATCACTCAAAAAGACAAACATTGGTTCCAATTTCCGCCCCCTCCAGAAGTTATTTTTGTGCTGCAGAATTAACGATTTCAGCCGAGCTGCAGGTCATCCATACAAGTGTATTGTAAAAACTGGTGCATCCTTTTTACAATAATATGAAGATTTATTTTGCCTATTTGTATAGCATGGATATTTTTTTCCATTATTAACAGTGAAACATCCTAATATTCTTTAAAACCATTTTTTAAGTCCAAGTCAAAAGGCAAGAATTAACCCCTTTTAGTAGAGTGGGGAAATTGACACTTCACAGACATTTCTTCTTGATGGTGCTATATTTAGTCTCCTTCACAGAGAATTTCTGTCTGGTAAAAGAAGAGTCACTTTTTTTTATTGATTCCTCTTGGACTGTATATGAAGCTCATTTTTTGGGTCAGGTCAGTAAATGATATGGTCAGCTCAGGAAAAAAAATCACTGTGAACTTCTAATGTCCTGCTAACCCTACAACCTTACTCAGTTGTGTTTTTAACTTGTGGAAGAGACAGGCTGCAGTTTTTTTCTGTCTGGGGTCTGTCATATATACCTGGTCCTTGCAGACAAACCCAATAACACCATATAACCCTCTACTGAATTGTATGCTTCACCAGTTTGGCTGTGAGCTAATCCTGGTTTAGCGATTTCAGGATGCAAATGTTGCATATGCCACTTCTAATCATGGATGAAAATTGTTATACTTTATATCACCCAGTATATATGCACATAAGTATTGCCATTTTATCCATTAATTGAGGAAATACCACAGGACTCAAAGCAAACTGAATTGAAATGTAACTAATTGGTGTATTTTAAACTGAATGCTGAAGTAATACTGAAAATATGTTTGGGTTGTGGTGAAATGGGAATCTGACACTATCCCTTGAAAATCCAGTGCTTTCATTGAGGTATTTATCAATCGAAAGGCACACAAAGGGGCATTTGGGGAAGCAAATACAACAAACAACCTTGTATATGCCCAGTTAATAAAATTGGCACATAATGCAACAGTGATTTCTAAAGTCTGAGATGACAAACCTCAGAGGTGTGAACTTTACTAATGGAGGGCTGGGGGGAAGATAGAGATGCACGTAGAAATAGTTTTCTCAATGTCTGGGGGAGGGTGCCATGTAAGTTTTCATGTAAGTCTGAGCATAATGTTAAATCAATTCTGGCCAGAAGAACCATATTAATTTAATCATTAATCCTTTTATTTGTCTTCAGTAAATTAGTTCTGGCTATGGTGTATTCAGACCTTATCCAATGCAACACAAAGCAGGAGTAGCCTGCATCCTGAATAAGGACACCTGGATCACATACATTAACAAACTTATTCACACCTATGGGATACTAAGAATATCCACTTAATCAACTGCGATGTTTTAAGGAGGGTCAGAAACCAAGGAACCAACTGTTACTGTATTATGCCATTGCCCTGGCCAGAAAAGACACAATTATTGCAAGACTATTATTGCAAGATTCTACAGGGTATTGTGGCTAAAACAGCAGAAACCAAAGCAGCTGATTTTTGTAGCTTCTTTGGTCATTCTATCTGCCACTTTTATTTTTTTAACGGACCACATAGACAAAGCATTTGAAACCACCTATACACGTACATAAAAATTGCAGGACAATACTGCCTCAAAACAAATCGCAGAAGGCTGCCAGAATAAATGCACACCTGTGGAAATGATGTATGCAAGTGGTTACAGGAGATGCAATTATAATGCCAGGTGTGAACAGCTATTAGTCTTAGATGTTCAGATCACATGAGATGGCTGTTACTCCCAGGTGTGGACAGGGCCAGAGGCACACAAGGAGAAAATGGGAAACTCTGCACAGACAGTAAGCCAAGGTCAAGTCAAGTCAAGTTTATTTATATAGCGCTTTTCACAACAGACATTGTCTCAAAGCAGCTTTATAGAAATCAACAGTCAAGGTGAATGGTGTGCATTTATCCCTGATGAGCAGCCGTGGCGACTGTGGCAAGGAAAAACTCCCTTAGATGTTATGAGGAAGAAACCTTGAGAGGAACCAGACTCAAAAGGGGAACCCATCCTCATTTGGGTGACATCAAGAGTTTGATCATAAATCTTTCAACAATACAGAACACTGGAGAGTGAGAACTAACATGAGTACTGGAGTATAAGATTATAAGTAAATGTTCTTTCTACAGTCTTTGGTATAAAAGTAGGAGCTACTGAGCTCAACATTTGTGATCATCACAGATCCAGCAACAGCTTCAACATGCCAGAGCCTTTAAACACTCCAGGAGGTCCAATGTCAAAACTCCACACATGTAGTGGGATCCAATTGGCACTGGTACGTCTCTAGATGGTTCAGGATGTTTGCGGGTTCGGCATCAACTTCTTTAAAGTCCATAATCTTCACGAGATGGGACGTGACTGGAGCTGGCCAAACCTCAGGAAGCCTCGGGATGGGGAGAGAAAGAGAAGCAGTGGAGAGCAATTAGCGTAGCTGCTGTTCATGATATTAATAGCACAAGTTGATAATGTGCATGTGATCAGATGTTCTGGAGCACAAGGTTATGATGTGAGACGTGTTATGTTTAGGCTTTGCTAAAAAAGATATGTTTTTAATCTGCACTTAAACTGGGTGAGTGTGTCTGAACCCCCGAACACTGTCAGGAAGACTAATCCAAAGTTTGGGAGCTAAATGTGAAAATGCTCTACCGCCTTTAGTGGACTACTAGTGGACTACTAGAAGCCCAGAGTTTTGAGATCTCAGGGAGCATGACGGATTGTAGTGTGTTAAAAGACTGGAGAGATAAGGTTCAAACGAAATACCCCAGAGCTGTGAAGCTCTAACACTACTCACTGTGCTACTGTGCCACCCACTGGGTTGGTTCTTGTCCCATAAAAAAAATGTACAGTCTATAGAGTTGCTGCATGACAGTAGTTGGGTGAGATCCCTGTAACACTTTTGTAGTCATTTATTGTGAAGCCCAGTCTTTCTATAATGGCACCCACCTGAAAGGAATACTTTATTTGTGCCATGGATAGCACATTCTATACATCCATTTGGGCCATCCCCTGACAGAACGGGAAGTAATCGAAGTGGATGGTTATCCTCGAACCAAGCATAGGCCACTGAGGTCTTTTGGAAATCAATTAATTCCTCTGGGACATCTCCTGCAGTCATCTTATTCAAGAGGGTAGTGGTGACTGGTACTCTGTAGAAAAGGGGAGGTAATAGCCTCTTCAGCAGATCCCCGAAGTAAAAAAGAATTATTGACACTGTCAGTAGTCATTGCAAACTCACGTACAAAACTGTAAATGTTGAAAGTTGGTATAGTGGCAAAGTTAGCACAAAACAAAAATGAACTGATCAGCACCTATCTAGCTACCCATCACCATAACAAGGCCATATTGTGACAAAATAGTGCTTACAAATGCTTTATAATAGTTTGAAGCTATATTTCAGTTTTTGATTTGTTGGTTGGAAACAATGCTTTGTAACGTTTTGCACTCTTTATTAAGGAGATTCTCCTTAATATCATTGTTTACTCCTGCGGTTAGTATTTACTATTAAATTTGAAGATCAAATTCCATATTAATAAATCATCTGTATTATAAACAATGTTATTTTTTATCATTATTTTACTTATTTAAAATGTTGAAAACTTACTGATTTCTGATGACACTTTTAGTCTCTTAAAAAGCTACAAATATGTTTATTAAGGTGGTGGTTTAAATTAGCCATTGTGGGCTTTATTTTATTTATTGCTATATAGGAACTCTGCCAGAAATATTTCCTTAAGACATTTAATTTCCAATCGAGCCAAGAATAATACCAAGAATTAAGGATTAGGGTTTAATTAAGTCCACTTTATAGATACTTGGACTATCCATTAAATACTATGAAGTAAGTACATTTACCTTAGAAGCATACTTCAAAATATGTGACACATACCTCTGAAAATTGCACACTACTTGCTTGGATCCTTCAAGTAAACCATGGAGATTCCTTGATAGCTTTGAGGTCAGCCAGTAAGTTACATCACCACTGCCAGGTCAGTCCATCCCACAGGAGGTGGGTGATTTCGGCTAGCCATTAAATGTCCCTCCAAGTGCACTTTCACAGTGGAACAGGAGGTTCATACAAATCTCTGCTATTATATCATCAAAGACACTTTTCTTTTCCAACAAATAAAATCGCTCAGGATACTCATAACCTCTCTTTTCATGTACTGTGTTGTTTGTGGTCTAATAATGCTTAATGGATATACTTCTATTTTACTGAAATACACAGATAACACAATAATCAGGTCAGGTTTGGTGTCAAATCTAAGCTAACGATATAGTTAGAATTGGTCCCATAACCATAGAATACTCTTGTTTTATAATGTAGTCATTTTAAGAAGATGCATGAAGTGGTCTCCAAGACACAGACACACAGTGAGATTATATTGCAATGCAGGACATCCCTTTTGACAACCAAACTCTAGACAAGCTGATTCAACTGAGGATACAGTTAGACGTTTGGCATAAATCCCAGTAGAAATGTATCCAGACAAAAGAACAAGACTTTCACAATCTCCAGACAAGAAGACCTGATGCCACTGCTAAGTGTTCAGCATGATCTCTGCAGCAGTGAGTCATAGGGCTCTTTCTCTGGTATTTTTGATGCATTGGTTGGCTGGACTATAGTCACTTTACATGAATAATATTATTCAAAAACTTGTCTAAACCCAAACCCTATGTTTGCTATTCAACTGGTTATCAAATATTCATAATATCTGTACATACAGTATAAATGTGTGTCCATTGTGTTATTCTGATGCATAATTTTCTTATTATTATTAAAATGTGCATTTTACTTGTGCGAGCATTTCTCTTGAGTTCTACAAGATATTCTTTAGACTAGGCAAATTATTACCAATGCTCATCATTTCAATGCAACCATCATCAAGTCATATCTCATTTTAAGATTGTTTTGTTCACTGAACTAGTGCCTCATTTAACAGAATCATTATAATTTGTCATTTTTAATATTAAATTTAGTAGTAATAATTTACCCACAGCACATAACCTACAGAAGGTGTGAAAACAATGCAGATGCAGATGTTGACTGATATATAATATTTTATTTATTTTCTATTTATTATTTTAACAACAAATCTGTGGTGTTGGTCAGTTGTTAGCGAATTTTTTTAAGATTATTAATGATATAATTAATTAAAGTACATGGTCTGGTCATGTTATGTTATACCCGAATTATACCCACAATGCCTTTTTTCTCGTCTAATCAAATATGTTTTGCTGTTTTGTGAGTGAAGCTTCTACTCCTGGAAACAAAAAAGGAAATTGTTTTCTCCTCTGTGGCCCACAGACGTGTTTTTGTCTCACAACTTTTGTTAAACTTTTTTTTTTCCTGTCCAATATATTAGTTACAATCTTGTCTCTGATGGCTTTAGTCAGGTGAATTGTCAGAGTAGTTGTTTTGTGAAGCCTGATCTAGCCACACTCTCTCGCTACAAAGGCAATTACATCTTGACAATCATGGAAATCATTTCTGCCTTCACCGATCACCTACTGTAGGCCGCAATAAAAATATTTTAAAGCCTTCTTTCAGGGTCTTGATAGGGGTTTTCAAAAACTGCTGACAGCAATCCTTCAGAGACTCCTCAATTGGAGAGGAGTCAAGTTACATAGGTGTTGCCTTCAATTGTCAGACTTTTCATTTTTAGACAGAGGCCCAAAAGATCCTGGAGTCATACAGTGATCAGTCCTTCTAGCATCCAACCTTGTGATCCAATAGTTCCTTTACAAAGTGGTTGGTGGGGGGGTGATTCACATGTTTTGCTTATTTATCAATGATTAATAAAAAAATCTTTATAGGTAGCAATAATTAATAGAATGCTCTCGATGGAAACATTGCTGTTTGTTTTTGACTCCAATAATGCTACATGCAACACAACGATTAGTTAAATCCATAGATAATTGAGATGCAATAATAGACTGTAAGCAGCTCATCTACTCATAAAAGAGGCTAGCATGTTTAAATTGTATAATTCAACATCTAACCTATAGAAATAACACAGTGGGTTCTAAAAGTTTTGTTAATAATAATCATTAGCTTGTGTATCATTCACATGCACTGTCCTAATAACCTTCTAAATATCTCAAATAAAAATGTACCAAATCAAAATGGGAGCAATACAAACATTTTGGTTTGCAGAACACTGATAGCAGTGAGTGTCAGTATCAGTGAGTGGTATTTCTGATATGATGTGCCAGAAGCTGTTAAACAGAAACTCTACCCTCTTTGGGACTTCTGTATCTTTAAAACAGAAAATCATAGAGGAAAGCCAGAGGACTTTGTCAGTCTCTAAATACCCTTGGACTGCAAAGTGTCCTTCTTACAATGTTTGCTTCAAAATTCAATGTATTTTTTGTAGGATTTTAGAGAACTTGTAGGGTTTACAAAGAAAACTAAATTTCGTACATCAGGTAAGTAATTACATCTTTTTGAAATTACCATTTTTACATCTCATTTTGATCTTTAAGATGTTCACAATTTGTAATTCTCTCTAAAACAATACACAGTGAAAGCCGCTACATAAGTCCAACATGAAACGCGAAGTTCTGGTTGTCATCAAATGTTACATAAACCAGAATCTAACTCACCTACATTTCGAAATATAAGACAGCGGAGGAGCCTTTGTTCAGCTGCTTTTTGGTCTTGAAATCTATGACTGGCAAGGCTGGATGGCATACAAATGGAGCCAATGAAAAGTCTATTCCATTGCAAATGAAATATTTCTTAGAAAACCTGAATGTTATTACACAGCTGTGGGACATTTTGAGTGAGAAACCTTCTTCAAGGTTTAAAGAAATTAAGTGGAGCTAGAAGCCGACTGGAGTGTGTGATGAATAAGACAAGGTCTTAGCATCATGAATCTTTAGTATGTTCCTCCTGCTACTGTGGCCTATGTCATATTTTATTGAACAATGGAGACCCAGGGGTAAGAGGTTCATTACTAATTCTCTTCTGTCCCATGGTTGTGTTGATTACGTATAATTGTATGAAGTGAATGACAGCAGCTATGAATATTAGCATAATAATGGCAAAGCAGCTTTGAATAGCGCTATATGGACTGGGCAGACATTAGTTTTTAAAGCAGTTAACTGATAAAGGCAGGCGGAGTTTGTCTGCTGTTATTATCACAACCTCTAACAATGTCGTTGTGTAAATACACAATGCATACACACACACACACACACACACACACACACACACACACACACACACAGAGGCAATTTAGCAAAGAAGTTCCACCTACCAGTATGATTTTAGGAGGCGGAAGGAAACCCACATGGACAAGAGGAGAACATTGTAAACCCCATACATATAGTATCCTGAGCAATCTTCCAATTCATTCTGCTAAATTAACCGGAGGATTGACTTTAATGTTTAGTGTTTAAAAAGATTACTAAAATATTATATGTTGATTTATGAAAGATGAAATGGGGATCTTCTTACCATGCTATAAGGCAAAATCTGAGATGATATAAGAATGCCAAATTACCATTCTTTATGGAATTGCTGAAGGTTCCTTTCTGTTCCCATAAACATCTTATAGTTAAGTCAATAATAGGATACCAGTATTTTGAAGGCAGCGGCTGTGAGTTCTTACTCTGTTTTGTTTGTTAGAATATGAAATAGGTGAGTACAGAACAACATATACGTCTGAAGAGGAAAAAAATGAAGTACACCACTGACGCACATTATACTTGCATAATGAGACTGCTAATCTAGTGTCATAAGGCAGACTTCTACATTTTCAACAAAAATGATTCATGATGGGCTTTCACTGAGCCCTTTTAGTAATTAAGGGCCCATCTAGTTTTCTTCTTACTCATTTTGCTGTCCTGTTTGTTTGCCCACCTCTCCAGGTATAAATAATGCATGAAACTCAAGAGTCAAACAACAAGCCAACAACCCCACTGTGTCCAATACTGAGCATTAAATTTCTGCTTTGCCATTTTAATTAAAAACAGAGATTCTGCATATGTGTGTAGATGTGAGCATGATCCTGCTTGCTGAGGCTAGGCTGAAAAAACTTCACCACCTTTAATGAGCTCTTCTATAAGAGATACTGAAAGCACGGAGGGCCGTGTTTCATCTGTGACCTACATTCAAGCAAATCAAGCAAAGAAAGAATAGCAACTAGACAGCAAACAAGCTACTGCCAACATGCTGCATGTACTGATCCTTAATCCTATTGGTAATAACTAACAACAACCACAGTCACAGTCTATTATTACTTCTCAGGTCAATGCAAAACCTAATAATTAGCAAACCATTTGCAGTTTCAACAACAGTTGTGTGAAGATGAGTACACCCTTTTAAATGTTGTGCTTTTACATATCAGGAAAATCCACTCTTAGAATTAGGCAAATGTAGCCTCAGAGAAACAACAACACATGACATATTGTAACGTAATTATTTATTTATTACAAAAATTAAGCCAAAATTAACAAACAATTGGTAAAAAATGTAAGTATACCTTGTGATTCTATCTCTGGTACTGTAGAACCACAATTAGCAGCAAAAACATGAAATTATCATGTTCTGTTTGATTTGATCAATTTTTCACATTTTTGTGGAGGAATATTTTAGCGTACTCTCCTTTAGAATGTTGCTTCAGTTTACTGAGGTTTGTGGACAGTTGTTCATGAACAGCCTCTTAAGGTCCTGCCACAGCATTTCAGTTAGGTTAGGTTCTAGACTTTGACTGGGCCATTGCAACACATTGATTCTGTTCTTTTACAGCCATTCTGCTGCAGATTAGCTGGTGTGCTTGGGATCATTGCCCTGTTGCATGACCAGATTTCGGCCAAGCTTTAGCTGTCAACTGCAAGTTGCCCAGGTTCTGTGGCTGCATAATAAGCCCAGATAATCACCCCTCCACCGATGTGCTTGACAGTTTGCATGAGGTGTTTTTGCTGATATGATATGTTTGTTTTTTGCTAAATATGGAGCTGTGCATTATGGCATCTTCACTTTGATATAATCTGTCTAAATTACATTGTTCCAGAAGTTTTGTGGTTTTGTGGAATTTCTTCTAGCAACCCTATTAAAGAAACTACTGTTTCAGTCTTTTCTAACATTTAGAAATGTTAAACTTTTAATTAGTTAACAGAGACCTGAGTCCTAGACCTAGAGTCTTTT
>JAAIIK010000003.1:9643581-9659363 GCA_014706435.1 Silurus glanis
TGTGTGTGTGTGTGTGTGTGTGTGTGTGTGTGTGTGTGTGTGTGTGTAAAAAAACAAATAAACTCATATGTGAAAATGGTGCTCATTAGGCTGTCTCGAATGCATGCTGTGTTATAGAAATAACCATTTCAACCCTTGTGGATCTGTTCATAACTTACGCCAGGAAGCAAGCTGGAAAAATCATCTCCCTTCCCTCACACCCTGACCACCACATATTTGAACTCTTTCCCTCCGGCAGGTGCAGATCAATGTGCACCTAAACCACCAGGTGCTGGTTTCATAGTATTTCATGCTGTCTACACGGCATAAAGCCAGTAAAGGTTTAATCCTTTTCACGCATGTGATAACTATGCTACTGTCAGCAATGTGCAACAAAGTGCAATACCTTGTACTTACTGTGCAACCCCTCTTCTTTGATACAGTTCTGGGTATATTACCACTGTTATTTGCATCACTGTCTGGTAACACCTTGTTAAAGTATGTCACATATTGACATTCATTCTTGGCTGATTAGTGAATAGAGGAAATACCGAATTTGGCGATATAACAGCTTATTATTTCTTAATTTTGTGCTCCCAGATTGTATTGTACATGCTCCCTGCTTGTCTTTAATGCTGCTGAATATTAACTTATGTATTTGTTGCATATATATCCTTATTTACAGACAATAAATTATATTTTAATTGATCATCTGATAATTCTTTAGTGTGCTTCTTGCAGTAATAGTAGTAATCTAGTAATAATCATAAATGCTTGTGGTATTTGCTTTTTGGCTCATTTGCTAATGAACTCAAACCAACATGATGTAGTGACAAAGTCATTATTGTGGATTGCAAACCCTGCTGTTTCTGCCATTGTGATATGCAGTTGAAAATGCTTTATTCCTATTGGTTTACCACTGTTTTTATTGTAACATACTGAAATATGTTTTCCTCAGGTGGAAGATTTGTTTTAACATTCAAACAATAGCTGGACATTAGACCATCGACAGGAAGATAAATCAGCTTAAGAAAGACTAAGCTGAAGTCTAAAGGCCATTAATGATGATAAAGCAGCACAGAGCCTTGGAAGTTTTGTATAGTGTCATTTATGCTAATTCTGCAGGAGCACTAATAAAAACAAACAAGACCTGTCTGTAGATGAACATTGTGGTGTCTGGGTTAATTCATTGTATGTTATTGAATATATCAATATATTAAATAGAATAAAGAGACCTTAATATGTAAAGAGGAAGACAAATTAAGGCCAGTTCTCAATACGTCCTCAATGTGTTCAATGCAAGTGCTGCACAATCTATAATTTTGTTAGTTCTGTGAAAATTGTGTTCTTAAATGCTTTCTCTTAATATAGTTGGGCCTGTTGTCTTGGCTAAAATGTTGGTCCAACAAGGAACAACCTATAAATGAAATACATGAATATTTATGAATGCAATTAATGAAATTAAAACTATGAGACAGAGCGTACATCAATTCATTTTTAATTTTAGATTTTCTTCTAGCACATTTATCTTATAATTATCATACATTTTAAACTGTAAAAGCTGCACTCAAAAAGAATAACTATCTGACCTGTTTAATGGTTGGGCTATGTGAAACTGAAGTAAACTCACAGTATTGACTTGTAGCTTTCAGCAGGATAATTACCTCGAAACCTTATTAAAATCAATACTTAAATGTTTTAACCAGTGGATTCAATTAGATTGAATTAGTGATTTCATTTGTGTCAGTGTCTGGATTTGAAACCTACTAAAATAGTTTCTATGGCCTGAATTCAAATATTCATGTAAAATGTTTTATATAGATAACTGCCTGAGATATACTGTACAAGTGTCTCCAACTACAATACAGGATCAGCTTAGCTTATCATAATTGTCTCAGGTGCATCAATTATTTCATTAATTTCAAAATTATGAATGTGCTCCTCATAGTAAAATAATATTTTTAAAATATCTTTATTTTTACTTTCATTTTACTACATTTTAATGCATAATATCATACATTCACTCTACTACTAAATTTCGGAAAACTCGCTTTACTTTGAAGTGAAATACATTCCGTTAAATCATAACCTGTCACAATCTTAGCTCCACCATTCTTATGAGTGTGTGTGTGTGTGTGTGTTTTGAATCACTGTGTGCATGTAACAATAGAAAAACCTTTTATTTTTTAAAAAGAGATAAAGCACAGGAGAATGTAACACTGAATTGCATTAATTAATTAATTAATTAATCTTATAATTATTTAGTGACTCAAAAGCAGTTCCTTTGTACCTTTACTCAAATAGAAATGTAGAAGGAGTGCATTTATTGCAGTAATATTTAAACAGAATATTTTTATTTAGGAATTGTACAGTACAGGAATGAAATAATTGACTGTATCTTTTGTGATATAATTTTACATTCATAAATCATATCATTTTTTTAAAACTAAATTTCACTTAAGTACATACTCATATCCTCTAAGTATATTTATATCACAATTCCAAATCACACTTTGCACTAGAATGCAATGTTTTTTAATTTCTCATATTTGGCACGCTCCTGTTTCCAAACCAGCAATTTCATTTTAATGGCTCTGTTGTGCACCTTTCACAAGATAGTCAGTGGTAATAAATGATACAGCCATTGTGATAATTATACAGTGCAATTCTGTTCATCTTAACACTGAACGAATTTGGCACGGTCACACAGCCACACAATGTATTGTCTTGTTTTAGATGATTTCATTTTTCTCCTCAAAAGGAATACATTTTGCCCACATCGGTGTGTCTCAGCCTCTTTCATACACATGTCGCTATTGATTTCGGGGGGTTCCAGCAAAATGGAGGGAATGAGGACATTTAAATGTGACAAGTGATGTGCTGAGAAACTTGTGTGACATGCGGAGACACACACACACACACACACACACACACACACACACACACACACACACTCCAGCAGCCATGATGACTGTGGCTTGCTGCTCTTTCCACTAGCTGAATCATTACCATAATATCAAGGCTTCATGCCAGAACAGCGAAGAAGACCTTCCTCAGACTTGATGTGACAAATGGGTCAAAGGGTTTTTAAATTTTGTGCAACTGCGCCATTGCCGTCCTGCATCACAGCCATGCACGGGCCTGACAGCAAATTCTAATTAATGGAAATCGGATGCTTAAAATGAACTCCCACCACTTAACACAGAAAGACTTTGAACCTGATATATAAGTCTAAAATAATCCCTTGTCATGTGGTTCTTGGTAGGCCTTCACAGTCATAGCTGTAGCATTAGGTAAGCAGAAATTGAAGTTAAATAGGGACTGTAGTTACAATACTTGACATGTCTACTGATTTTTAGCAGCCTCCAACTGTTAATTATATATGTCCTTTTCCTTCAATGTGTGCCCAGTCAGAGGCATAAAAGAGTGTGTGTAGTTCCATGTTTTCTGTTTCTGACTACTCAAGAACATACAGGTGGGTGAACAGGCTATGCTAAATTGCTTTTAGGTGTGTGTGTGTTCCTGCAGGATAAAGCAGTTTATGAAGATAAATGAATGAATTACATACTTGACAAAACATTCTTTGAATCTGGATATTAATTCAATTTAAAAAATCAATAGAATCAGCTCAATACATGTTAAAAAAATGTTTGCAATCATGCTATGGTTACAGTGAAAGCAGACAATGTGAAGTATGAGAAACACAATGAACATTTATGCTTACTTGGACAAGTCACTCAGAGGAAAATGCGTAATGAGGTATGAAATACTTTCCTTGCTTGATCAGGTAATGAGGTATTTAAATGCAAACCTCATTCTATGCATGGCTAAGCTGAAGGTGGACTAACATCCAACATGTTAAGGGAAGTGAACCAACAAGATTTCCTAACCTGGGGGAAAAAAACAATAGAAAACTTGTCACGCCTCCCAAGCAAACTATTCTCAATAAAGCTTAAGAGAAAATGAAGCAGAGTTGTCTTTTATAAACAACACAATGGGTTTCTTTCAAACATCTGTGCTGTATCTGGAGTAGTTTGTTTACACACTACCAGCATCAGTGTGAGAGTCCATGGGGACACAAACGGCTCAGTTATATGACAGAACACTCACTCTACACTTGGAATTAAATCAACAAGGAGCATCCTTGTTATGCATTTATATGAGTGCCCACAAATATGTTTACAATGCATTTATCTCTAAACCTGAGGAGACAAAAAAAAAAATTATGTGATGCTCTGAGATTTATTCAGTCTTTTAATGTGAGCCTCCACAGTGGGGGGTGGGGGGTTTGTCAAAGTCAAGGAAGCTTGCCAATAACATTTTTCAAAGTTGTTTAAACCTCTATTAAAAGTCATCTGTTATCTTTATTTTTTTGATAAAGTAATATAATTATCTATTTCACACTTGTTACAGTCCCTGTCCCTGTTACATGTACAGTAAATTGGTTCTCCACTGGTGCTCATTATGAAGTATCACTTCTAGCACATAATTATTAGCGTTACCAAACCTGTATGCCATTATATTATGTCCATGTTTCAGTTTGTGTGTAAATTACGATACTACTAACTAGCTAATCATAAGAGAGTATATAGTTTTTAATAAAAAATTATGAGAACAAGATGTATTCCTTTAAAGCAGAGAGATTATGTAAAATTATTTAAGTTGAAATTTCATGAAAGAACATTTAAGATTTTTAACTTTATCACTGATTGCAGAGGGACGCTGAGGCAGAGTGGGTAACAGTCCCCAGTTTAATCCTGAGCTTAAGTTATTGTCCAAGCGGAGCTGTGCATGTCCTAAAGAGCTCTCCAGTTTCCTCTCGCCTCCCAAAAATCATACAGTAAACAAGACAGTAAATGTCTTGCCAACTATAAATTGCCCTTAGTTATGTGGACTTCCCATCCGGGGATGAGTGCCAGATGTATTATAACCTTGAACAGGACAAAGCATTATCATGCCTCATTTTAATACAGACAGTCTAAAGGATGCATCTACTCAACATAGAAACATACAGCAAACATAAATCTACATAAACACAATAAAAAGCAGATTTCAACAGATGTTGAAAGCATAATAATTTGCAGTGCCTGTCACATTTCTAAGAAGCATATATGTTCCTTTTGTTTGTATGTATCACTAGGTACAAGGCAAAAACACAGGAATTGGACAGTGAATGGAAGAATGTTCTGTGGACAGATGAGTCTAAATTTTACATTTTGGAAATAACTTGTGTACAACAGAGAACATGAAAGAAGATGTTAGCAGACTGCCTCACGCTTAATAGTTTGGGGTTGTTTTGAAGCCGGAAAGGTTAAAGACTTATTCTTGGTGAAAGAAATATAAGCCAACATGGCTACTATACCATAATTCAACACCCTACAATTCTGTTGGGACTGTGCCCAGCTTGAACCAAATTCTGTGTACAAGACAAACCCCTGAAGCATACAAGTTATGTAAGCATTTTTAAGTGAGTAAACAGTTATTCATTAACATTGGTCTGCCCAGTCACCACACCTAAATCCTGCTCTGGGATGAACTGATCACAAGGTTACAAAGACATTTTTAACCTGCAAAGAACACTTTTGGTTTTTAAAAGATTTAGAAGAGGCATAGAAAAGTATTTCAGCTGAATATTTGGAGAAATTTATGTCGAGTTTATAAAGCTGTTATTCATGTTTTTTTTATGAAAATGTATGCTGTAGCTTTGTCAGGTTTTTCTCACAAATGTCTCACAAAATGTAAAATACTCTAGTTATAGTTATTGATGCTAATATAAATAAATACAGGAGGAATTGTAGAGCATGTTTTGGTGTTCCTGACATTTTTAATTGTCAGTTTAAAAGCAAACCTATATATTAAAAAATGCATTAAACGTTATACTCTACAATATAATATAAAAATTGTTTTAAAAAAATAAGCACATAAGCCAAGAGTTTTTTTCATTATTAATTTGTGTGGTTTTTCGGTTTTTTTTTTAAAAAGGAAGGAAGTAGATATGAGAAATCTTCTCTGGAAAAAACAGTAAAGCACTGAGAACTAAAATGATTAAATGCCCACTGGCATAGTTTGTCTTGCCTGACAGAGGCTGTAGGTTCAGCGCTTTTATTTGACCTAACAAACTCTTGGGCTCATGTTCTTGCTCTTAGGAGTCATATAGGTCAAAGCCGTTATTTCATGCTTTAATTCAGGGTAGAGTCTTACTGTATATATTCTTAATGTAGCAACAGCTTTTCTGTTATCACATATAGGTTATCATATATAGGTTTGCACAAACTCATTGCCACTGGTGGTTCCTAGCTGGTTCCTAACAATTAGGAAGAGTTGTTGTGAGCTGGATTCCTGCCTACACCAGCCCTCCAGTGAAGAATAAAGATTTAAGGTCAACACGTATAATCCCCTTCTTTCTATCCTGTGCAGTTGTGCAGTGTTTTGTGAAGGATATCAGACCGTTATGACTTATTGACGTACCAAAACCACTTCCTGCATCCTAATGAGTTTAAGCTGCAGAGTGATGTTCATCAAGATGGATTTAAACCTCAGTCAGTCAATCAAAAATCTTTACTCTATACTTACAAGCGGCAAAGCGTCCTTCAGATATCTCTGGGAAATTGCGCGAGTGAACGCACTTGTGCCTCGAGGGACAAAAAAGAGACAATGCTGTGAGTTTCAGTGAGCTGCGATATTGGTGAGAAAACATTGAGTCAATGCATAGAGCCACACACAATGGCCTGGGAAGTCAAGCTGCAACAGCAACATGATTGAGTGTATGGAAGAGAGAAACACAGCAGTTTTCAATCTCAAGGACCTCAGAACTTTCACCTCTACTTTTTTCCTTTTTAACTCATATAAACTTTTATTACCCCGAAGAGTATAGGTTATCAAAAAGTATGGTAAAACTGAAAGGTTTTGCACCTTTCTGCAAATCCACATATCTACCAAATCCCTGCCCGTTTACTTTTCTTCTCTTTTAGAAAAATGTTGTCAAGCCACTCTTGACGAAAGTGGAAATTTTAGAATATCACACTTCAAATCACTGTTATTAGCCCAACAACATATCAGCACAAGTGCATTAAAGGGTCTTTAGAATTGTAGGGGTAAAGACTGAGCGGTTGTTTTTAGGATTGACATGGACACCATTACATGACTGCACATAATTATGATGCATAGTGTTGTTTGAAATGTGTTTCTTTATGTGATTCATATGCTAGTCTGTGATATTAAATAAAATAACATTTGTGCAGTGTGAATACAGATTTGCATAATATATATTGTATTTTCACTCTATTTTCATTTGTTGCCTTTGTAAATGCATTATCTTATTTGGGATGAATGAAGTCTATTGCTGTGTATCCTCTGCTCTAATGTGTGAAGGTGGAAGGTGGTTCTGTTAGAGCAAAGTGCCTTGTAGGTTTTGCCTTACATAGCAAAAATGAAATAACCATGCCCATATTTTCTTGGTGTAGTAGGTTGATCCACAGCAGCACAGTGGGCAGCAATGACACTTCACAGCTCCATGGGCTTCTGTTTGATCCTAAACTGAGGTGACTCAGGTCTGAGTAGAGGTTCTGTTCACACTCTCACCATGTTTTCTGTCTTTCTGGTTTCCCACAACCTCTAAAAAGCAGGCTGTATGTGGTTTTAGTGACTTTAAATTGCCGCTAGATGTGAATGAGTGTGCAAACAAAAGTTTATTTTCTGAAACTTTATGCATACAAAATGGAGCAAAATCTAAAGTTATTACCTTTTGAATCTATATTAATTTCTCTTGAATTCTGTCAGATTTATGCCACTGCACCATCAAAACTCTTGCCATTATAATGTATTTATAATATAGGTATAACGACTCACCTCACACTTCACTGTTCTGGTGTTAGTTGCTATCTTTCATGGTCCTTGCCTTTATGATTAGGTTATTGTTTTTCCAAATTTTACAATTTGGTATCTTTGACTTAGTCATTAATGTTTACATTATTTTAAAAAAATCTGCACTCGCATTTTTTTCCTTGTTATCACATGACACAATCATATGATTAATTCATAAAGTGCTTTACTAAAGCGTTTTAAACATTTTGCAAAGTAAAATAAAACACCTCAAAATATTCCAGAATAAAAAAAACACTCTATTTGGAATTAATACTTTAAAAAATATATTGAAAAAATGTGTTCTTATACACTGTCATCTGATTTAATATGTAAAACAGACAGCTGTTTGTAACATGGGACAATTTCTTATTCTGCAGACTTCATTGGTATTGCAGGTCCAAGCTTTTTAAAAGCTTTTTTTCTTCTTCTTTTTCTTCAATCAAGACAATTAATTGTGTTTATAGACATTTGCATTTACAATCATACCTTTAATCCACTACTTGACCCAAACTTATGCTACATTGGATTTTGGGGCTATAATGCAACAAATCAATAATACAAGGAGATACAAATGATCAGGATCTAATTCTCAATCAAATGATGATAAGCCTTGTGACTGATCCCTGTTTCAATATGCAGACTTCTACTTTAGCACAGAGAAATTCTTTGATGTATGAACTTTTAACTTTTATTAAAACTATTTTCAACATAATATTACTGAATTCACAAGAAAATATTTTACTTAGGAATAGTTTTAAGGCAAAAAAATATTTTGTGCATGTGCCATCGTTCAAATGATTTTCTTTTAAAAATGGACTATCTATTCTAATGTCTGTTACTATTTTAACGATATTAAAAATATAAAGTGAGTGACTGAGTAAAAATAAAAAATGTAAAATGAGTAAAGAAACATGTAAACGTAAATTTGACCCTGTGAAATATTTATTAAACAACCAAATGTAAAATGCAAATATCAATCCATTAGGAGATACTAAGTTTATGTAAACAGGCATTTAGAGCGCTCTGTTTAACTGCTTGTTTGACCTGGCGCTAATGTAATAGTCCATTTTCTTTCTACAATCCCATTTTCTCATAATTTATCAGCATTAAATGTTTTCTTCTGACTGCACCTTTGATATAACACTGAACAGACCAGTCAAAATACTGTTGAATACATTAATTAATCTTTAAAAAAAAAAATGCACTATTCATACTTAGTAGAGAAAAATAGCCATTTCTTATCAGCCTCTTCAATAAGACAAAAAGGCTTTTTTCCACCCTAAAGTGGATTGTATTGTTATATTTTACCACAGTTTAAAGTGTCTTATACCACAACAACTTGCAGCCAACAATTGCCGATCTAAATCTAGTGCTTTAAGGATCTATGATAGTGTGTATTAGGAGTGAATAATGACTATTTTATGTACATAGTTAGTGTATGTATTCAACATGCTCTATAACAAATATTATAGAAACTATAGAAATGAAATATAGAAACTGTTCATAAAATACATATGACATATGCAGTGGCATATACATACATCATTGGATGGTGCTGGATTACTTTCTAAATGTACATTGATCCACCTTATTAAATATAGACATATGCACAAATAATGAATGTCAATAATTTCATCTCAACTCACTTTTCCATTATTCTCTGTCCATTTTTCTTTTTACATCCCAATAAATATATATATATATACTTAGTACTTATACAGTACATGTCCTAGGGGCTTTGGACCAGGGAACTGCTCCTTTAGCAGAAACATTTATTCATTTAGCACATGCTATTAACATTTGGTTAATAATATTAGGTTAATTTCTCCACCGTGGGACTAATAAAGGTTTATCCTATTTAAAGACAGTGTTTAATAAGAACATTTTTGCAAGTTTTTCATTTAGAGGTTGCACTGTTCTTTTCTGTTGCTTTTATATATATATATATATATATATATATATATATATATATATATATATATATATATATATGTTATACGTTATACTTTATATTTTATTCTTTATGTATATTTTATACATAAGTATATGTGTGTTACTATCATAATGCATTGCTATCTAGAACGCCTTGCTAGCAAAACAAATGAAAAAATATGACTTGAGGGAGAACTAGATATTCAGTAGGTATAACATGAATCCAGAGAGGTAGAGGTAATTTTTTGTCACCTAGCAGACTTTTTTAGATGTGTTCCAAGAAAGAAGCCATTAGGAAAAAGTGAGTTAAGTACCATCAAGTGTACCATCCCACTATAGTAATTATACAGTATGTATGTATGGGGGCTCTGGACCAGAGAACTGCTCCTTTACCAGAAATATTCAAATGAATCCAGAAACATTTATTCATTATTCAACATTTGGTTGGAAATTTAGAGACTGGGAATTTCCCCACTGTGGGACTAATAAAGGTTTATCTTATATTTATTTTGTTTAAAGCCAGTGTTTAATAAGAAACATTTCTGAGGATCTTTTCTGACTGCTTCACTGTGCCTGTCAATCACTAGACATGTGGTGAACAAACTCTTTCCCAGGCTGAGACAAGCTAGCTAGCTTTGGGGTTGGCCGACCTCGACTCACATTGTCTAGATTTTCTTGAAACTGGATTTTTAAGTATGTCCGCGACCAAATCAATTTCTTTTCCTCCGTAGGTGTAGAAAAGTCTAACTCAGATGTATTCATATGTGCAGAGCTACACACGTGTTTTTCCAGTCAAACTTGGCTGTAACAGTTTCCCTCTGACCAACCAATCAGAGGATGGAAAAATGCTGACACTATGCTGGGCCAGCTAGCTGGCCCTGTAAGGTGAATATGAAATCTGATTGGGTAAAGAAACAGAGCAATATATTAAGGAGACTATGGTAAAAAAAAAAAAAAAAAAAAGTCCTGCAGAACAGACTTTGCAGGCTCTGGGCAGATTAGATTGACATGGCAGCACATAGAGGCTGAAATCTGATTGGACAAAAAAATCTAATATCCACATACACGTACTGGGAGCAGTGTAGCCAAGCACTACGAAATGAAGAGAATAAACTATATATATATATATATATATATATATATATATATATATATATATATACCACATTCCTCACACTCTGCAGCACTCCCATTCACTCATCTTAGGATTGATCAAGTGTGCCTAATTACTCACACTCATCTACACCTTATATAAACAGACCTTGGATCACATGCTAACTACAAAGTATTTGATCAGTCACTACATGTGTGAAACCATCATTACCAAGCCTTGATGTTCTACTGCCTGTTTATTTGTGTCAGGGTTGTGACCACGAGTTGGAAGAGAGA
Organism: Silurus glanis; assembly: GCA_014706435.1. NCBI lineage: Eukaryota > Metazoa > Chordata > Actinopteri > Siluriformes > Siluridae > Silurus > Silurus glanis. The sequence continues at coordinate 9,654,745 of JAAIIK010000003.1, forward strand.
GAGGCAGCGTGAGAACCTCCGAGGGGGGCGTGGCAGGTGGATCCCTGACAATTTGTTTACCTGTTTTTTTTATTACTATTCACATTACTTCACCAAGCCCAGTTTAATTTGTTTATAGATCACTGAATTTGTTTTGGTTGCCTGACCAAGCGTTTTGCTAGCTGTTTTGGATTTGTTTGTTCTGGATAAATTATTTGTAATCAATTTGAAATTATGACCATTTAATTTCACTGGTTTCGAGAATTCCGCTCCACTGTTATAGGAATAAGTATAATTGTCTTCTTACTAGTGTAACATTATTTTAACAGCCACCTAACATATTGTCAGCCACTTAGAATGCAGAGAGTTTGCAGGGAAAATGGAAATGCCATCCTCTCGTTAGATAAGCTGAATAAATAAAGGCCAAACTCCTTAGCAATACTGAAAAAATAGCAGATTCAGTTAGTGGCAGACATGAGCTGTAGTGTTTCATCCAGGCACAGAAACATATCAGGAATCTATCAGTGAGAGTGACACCAATCCTACCCGTGGTAGAACCATACCATAACAACAATCTGTCTTTGCAGAAAAAAGACATGACATATATGACAAAATATCAAATGTCAGCTATAGTTGGTACAATAAGGCAAATGAGTGACATTTCATTCACCTTAGTCTCGTGCAATATGGAAAAAAAAGAAAAAAAAAAGCAAAATTGTCCAAAATGTTGAATTTGTCTGTAGCAAACCGCTGGAAAACACTGAAATGCAGTCACATAAATAACATTAAATTCTCAAAAAACAATATGTGTTATATACAGAAAAATAAGGGTTCAGATATTTCAAGATAGCGTAATTCAAATGTGGTTTGACAGCCATGTTTGCATGGTCACTGAACTGAGAGCTGAAGTAATGAGCCACTGCTATTGTGATGCTGTTCAAATGGGCTTTATTCAGCTTGTGAGGTCAACTGAGGTTAGCAAAAAATGTACTTTTCAAACAACCATCTTTTTATTGATGTTTTCCCCTGGAAAAATTATATGATGAACAACTTTTAATTTGCAAAACATTCAATTCAATCAAAGCTTGTCATGATTTTTGAAAGGGTAGGCAATAGCAATGCTTTATTATAGAGTTCAAAGCTCGTATGGTTTCTGTCATTATAAAATGCCTTTTAATTAGAATAGGAATAGATAATAATGTTTCTTTATGCTCTAACATCTTTCCCCTCAAAAATAAAACACAATCACATAGACATGAAAAAAGTCCCAGTTTATTTAATAGCTCAAGGACAGAAAGCACTGCTGAATATCATGACCACCAGTTTGGGGGGAAAAGGGTAAAGAAAGGAAAAATTCAGTGTTTGATATGGCCATAATATAATCGATAAAAGCTGGCAAGAAAGAAGAGTTGAATTCTCTTCACAAATTGGTGCAGTGGGATGAAACAATAGATTAGGAATCCTCTAGTGAGTATATAAACATAATGAAATCATGTAGGCTTCAAAAAAGTTTGTCTAGGCAAAGGTGGCTTGCCACTGAATGATAGGAAATAATTGGACTGGGACTGCTGCTATGAGACCGATGTGAAAAGGAAAAAGGGAAAAAAGGAACAGCATGTTATAAAAATCTATAAAGCATAACTCTGATCTGACGCAGAAGGAGATGGTCAGTAGGTGAAAATAATTGGAACATGGTCAGAGTAAAATTCATAAGGAGATTGAAATAATGAATAAAATGTAGAATATAATTGCGTTAGCTGCAGGGCAGAATATCAATTGCCTTAAAGTCTAATTTGATAAGTCACTAATTAAGTCACCATCTAACATTTTAGTACGACTATTCCCTAGGTGATATGTCAGATACTTAGATCAAGTTTATAGAGGAAACGAATGATTTCTTCTAATTTAGACTGGCAAAAGGGACGTGCACTATAAACTAGTAATTTACCAGAGATAGCTTCACTGCGGTGTCTGTTTTTATAGTGAATCATATTATGTAGAAGAATAAAAAACATTCAGTCACAATTCATGATAATTTATAGGCTGGGATACATGACAACATCATAAGCTTGTTATTAGCTTGCACAATCCTTATTAAGCATTATACATACATTTTATTGACCTAAAGTTATTTTTATGACAGTTTCCTAAATGACAGTAACTTAAATCAAAGCTGCTAGTGAATACATTAATCAGTCTTGATAACTGAGTGGTGATTGGTGAGGCATACAATGTCATGCGATGTCATGGCGATGTCAGATTCTTTTTCCCTTAATTTTTATTTATTTTTTGTTAGGGTCATGGTGGACTATAGGATATACTGAGAACACTGCTAGGGGGCATTTTAGCATAACCAATGGAGTACCCAGTAAAAAAAAAACATTGCATGCAGAGAAAATGCTAAATCCTTGCACACAGGGTCATAGTAGGTTTCAAACCCCCCATCCCCCTAGTGGTGTGAGAAAATGTGCCAACCATCTAACTCAACAAAATGTTCTGTTTTATTTTTTCCCTGCTGATATTTGAATTTAATCAAAAGAAAGAAGTTACAACAAATGGCTGTTAGAACAGACCTGTGTAACTGTTTAATCTCTTCTTTCTGAAAATGCTGTGTATCCTGATGAATGCTGTATGCAAAAGAGACACATTATCACAATGTTTTACAATTACAACATAAAGGACATTGTGAAAGTTAAAGTGATGATTGAACAGATGTATAGCATAAACAGTATTTTTAAGCTGAACAAAATGATCAAGTTAATATATTCATCATATACAACTCCACAGGTAGAACCTGACCTAGATTTAGTATTTGCTATATATTTAGAGCTACATTGGCTTGTTAGTAGAAATACAATGATGCATTTTATCTAACTATCAAGCTATCCCTGTTAAATCATTAATTAATTAATCAAATGCACTTATGTGATAATTGCTGCATGGCTGAGATTAAATGAGCAATATAAAAACACAACTGTCCCTGAACAATTATTCTAACTACTTGTAACCATAGCTGTCACATGCTGAAAAGGAGGCATGGCTAACATTAGTGTGATGTAGTCTCTATTGAGGCAAAATTCATCTTGATTCATGCAGACATTGAGCAAAATGCTGACTTTATCCACAATGGAAGCACACTTCCATGGCAAAGGTTGTCTGTTTCATGTTTTCCAAATAGCTTTGTATCCACAAAAATCCCCCCAGCATATTATCTGTTAATAAGTTTGCTTGCTAATTCCGTTCTGAGCGCTTTGCTAGGCCTTCAACATGCTATTTCCTCATGCTTTTTTTTTTTTTGCAATGATACTTTTTAAACTCTGGAGATAATGTTTAATGGAAACATTTCTATCTTTTAGGCATTGTTCTTTTGCATTAATGTCTTTATATATATGTGAATACAGTTATCTCTTAAAAATAAAAAACATTCTTTCGGCTTCTCCCATTAGGGGTCGCCACAGCGGACCATCCGCATGCTTGATTATTTGGCACATGTTTTTACGCTGGATGCCCTTCCTAACGCAACCATCCCCATTTATCCGGGGTTGGGACCGGCACTAAGAGTGGCTGGGGTTGGTTCCCTGACCGGGGATCGAACCTGGGCCGCAACGGTGAGAGCACCGCATCCTAACCACTAGACCACCAGGGAACCTGCAGTTATCTCTTAAAAATAATCTTATCAAATGAAACAATGCTGAATGAATTTCAAATAAAATAGTAATTTTGTTTTCATGTGAAGGTATGGCTTATTTCTAAATTTAATTCAGTCAGAATCAGAATCTTTTATTTTCTTAAAGGTACATATATACATATAATAGGAATTTGTGTTGGTGAATGTGCACATGCATCTTAACTGAAAATATATTTATTTATCTATTTATTTATTTATACACTCAAATACACATCTAGGTCTGATAAAACATAACTAAAATATAAATATTGTTTACAGTAGGTTATAGAGTGATATGAACATTGCACTTTGATGTAAGCATGCTCTTGGTGTGTATCTTTATGTGCTGTCTTGGATGCCCTTGAGACTTTGTTATCGACAGAGAAATGGCTGAAGAATGTGATGTCTGAGGTGAAAGTGGTCAGCTATAATGTTGCAAGTGTGTTTTATGACCCTGCTGCTGATGTCCTGAAGCATTGGTTGACTATAGTACATTCACTGATCTACTTGATCATCATGATCATGCGTTGGAGTTTGGCTTGTGCTTGTGAGGTAGAGCACCCAAACTTGATGATTATGAAGAGAGAATGGACTTGCTACTGTATGTAGAACTAGACGATTGTTGCCTGTGGCAGTTTGAACTTATTTAGCCACTTCAGATGAAAATTCTTTGCTTCACTCTGTTGTCTGTGGTAACCAGGTTCCTCTCCCATCTCAGCTCCCAGGATGTGGTGGAGTCAAGGAACTTGAGTAACTCCAAAGTGGAAACCAGAAAGGCATTGTATGTTAAGTTTGTGAGAGAGTTGCATCTGAAATATACCATCATCTTATATTGTTTTCAGGTTATTCAGTACCAAGTAGTTGTTACTGCAACAGAACTTTAGTTGCTCATCTTCTTCCTTGTAGACTCATCAAAATTAGCAATTATGGTGTCCACACACACACACACACACACACACACACACACACACAC
>JAAIIK010000003.1:9676558-9708696 GCA_014706435.1 Silurus glanis
GTGTGTGTGTGTGTGTGTGTGTGTGTGTGTGTGTGTGTGTGTGTGTGCGTAATTGTGACTACCTTGTGCCCCAAGCTTCTTGATATAGGCTCCAGGCTCTGTGACCCTGTACAGGATAAACAGTATAGAAAATGGATAGATTTGTCTCCCACCAAATTGGTTTAAAACAAAAAAACTGGGTTCAAACTCCAGCCATCTCTTGCCCCTGTCATTCACAATTTGCAAACTGCACTCATCTATGACCTCTGACCATGTCCAAGAAGGTACTATGGGTTACAATTCATAGAATCTTTTTGTGTTTTTAAGTTTTCCATTTTTTTTACAACCCTATTTTTCCACCCATATTTTAAACTTTGGTTGTTATTGTCTCCTACATTTAAAGATTTGCTTTTTTTAACCACAGTAATGAAAACCATCCAGTGCTTTGCATATTTTTTATGTCCCACTGATTAGAGACTGATCACCCCCTGATGTGCACAAAAATGTTTTATTTAGTTAGAGACAGTGTGTATCAATTGTTATATTTAAGAGAAGTAAGGTGGCACCCTATGCATTGTAATGCTTTCCTTATAACAAATATATACAATTCAGCAATGTTTACTTGCATAAATGCATAAATATAACCTACAGCTAACAATCTCAAGTGCACGACTGAAGAATGACATGCAAATAATAACTTGTTAAAATGAGAACTTCTCAAGTCACAATGTAAAGTTAGACAACAGTGTTATGCCACTGTGCTATATCATATCTTTAAAGAAAAAGATTCTGGAGATAATTTTAGTAAGAGGGTGTGGAATTGACAGGAATGTACAGTATGAGCTTTTCTTTAAGCTTCATATAAGTTAGCAACTTCTCCTATATCACTTCCAGTTGCTTTAAGTGTAAGCAAACTTAAGAAGACATCTCAGTGGGTGTAGGCACCCATTTTCCCAGAAGACAGCATGACACAATGCCAGCTGAGATCTGAGGAACTTCTTGGCACCATGTCAAACAAGGTGTTCTCTTTCTGCTCCTTGAGTGACATTTTTTCTTACACAAAATGGAGGCAGAAATTATAAGATGTTGTCAGTAATTGTAGGGCGGTCATTGACTCAGTCATACACTGTCTCGTTTACCTCTTTTTAATGCTTTTCTAATAAAAACTGTTCACCTGTATTAGAAGTGAGTCATCCCTGATCCAGTCACCAACCAGCAGCCTTCCCTGCTGAGGAGTGTATTTGTTCATTAAAAATTAAAAGGCTTTATGTGGAAATGTGTGACGCCACAGACCTACGAACTAACCCTCAAAAAAGAATGATGAGTAATCACAGGAAATGGAGAGGTGATATGGTATATTGTTGATCTACTGGTCAAAGTGACTGAATGCATCTGTTCTTATGGAAACAAATGACATATTATAGAATAGATAGATATCTATTCTAGGGGATAGATAGATAGATAGATAGATAGATAGATAGATAGATAGATAGATAGATAGATAGATAGATAGATAGATAGATAGATAGATAGATAGATAGATAGATAGATAGATAGATAAACAAACAGACAGACAGACAGACAGACACCTGAACATCCCACATAAATTCTCCAATTTGCTTTTGTAATAACCTCTTCTGGGAAGATGATCCACTAGATTTTGGAGAGTGCTTGTGGGGATGTGAGCTCATTCAGCCACAAGGGTGTTAGTAAAGTCAAGTACTGATGTAGGATGTCCAGGCCTGGGGTGCATGTTTGGGTCTCTTAGTTCAAGTGAAGGGAAATGTTTATGCTAATACACCCAAAGACATCCTATACAATTTGAGTGCTTCTAGCCTCCAACTTTGTGGTAATATTATAGGGAAGAACAACATATGGCAGTAAAAGCTTGGTGTCCCAATACTATAAAAATAAACAAGGCTGTGAGGAGTAAAAATGTGTTTTTAAGTAGACAACAATATGAAGGGCAATTACATTGCCTTATAACAAAAACATATAAAGTATTCATTATAAATTATACATACATTAACAGTGTCCAGTTTGTCTATGGTTAATTATAAAAAGTATGCACAGATAATATACTTATAATATATATATATATATATATAAAGGACATGTGTTACAGTGTAATCGAACTGTAGGATTAAAACAACACTGACCTAATGATATAGTTTGGAGTTCAGCATGGTAATGGTCATGGGGAAGAAGCTGTCTCTGAGCCTCATGGATCTAATGCAAATGATCTTTTATTTACTCATGAATGGATAGAGTTTAAACAGTTTATGACTGGGACAGAAGGAGTCCTTAATAATTGTGCGTACTCTATGCCTACATCTCCTGTTGAAGAAGATGTTTAGTGGCTGAACGATGCCACCAATGATGTGTTGGCCCGTTTTCAGCACATTTTGTAATTTTTTCTTTAAAAAAAAGCTGTCATACCACACTGTATTGGTCAGGATTATATCGCTCTAAAATCACTCCAGATGTGCGTTTTAATTTTCTTCAGTTGACTAGCTATAAATGTATAATATTAACTAAATTAGACATGTAGTATATTGATATATTTTGTTACACATTAATGAACTCAGAAATCCCTCCATTTCCCTTGACAAAAGTGAGAGGGTTTTCAAGTGGCCAATTTGAGTCGAGATATTGGGAGTGACAGGGCTTCTGGGGTGTCAGTTAATATTGGAAAATTGAAAACACCTACTCAGCTGTCAATCATATGTTGATTGGCTCATCTACCATTTTTATTAGGGGGAAAATAAGGCTGCTCTCTTGACAGATTTCAGAGTGAAAGTTATAGCGGCCTACTCCTACTGCTGTGGAGCTCCTACACAACATGCGTAAAGGTTGTCAGGTCTGTGAAAAGCGTAGAATCCCTTTTTAGCCATTCCATATGTGGCGGTGGCATTGATACGCAGAAGACAAACAAATTCAACTGGTGTTGTTTTATTCCAATTAACAATATATATTTTACTTGTTAATCTTTATGTGGAAGAATAAATTAAAAAATAAAAAATTAAATAAAACAAAATTACAGAACCAATCTTTCCCCTGTAATGGACAAATATTATTTAACAAGTAAAAAAAATAAAAATAAAAATAATAATATATATATATTTAAATATATATATATAAAATAGATTATTATATAAAGTAATACTAACTAATGTACAGAATCTGTTTTATGGTGTGCATATATAAAACAATAAATAAATTAAAAAACCAGTAAACAATCCAGTAAACAACACAAGGTAGTGGCATATTCAAGAAAAAGAAACCAAACATTTAGATGTCCTTTATCAATGAATGATACTGGATCTTTTACCTGGAAAGCACTACATGAGAAACCTATAACCATATTAACTTCCCGATTCCCACTCTCATGCGCACCTGCGATGACATCACCAAGCGTCTCCTAAAGAGACCCTGTGTCCATTCTCACCAGACATAATATAAAATGTATATCAATTAATGCCCCTTAAACCACCAACCAGTTACACATAGATAAGAAATGCCTTACTCATAGAGCTCACTTGGACAGTGCTAAGAGGCAAGGCCAATATGTCACCCAAAGTCAATACCTCTCGTCAGCATTACAGAGATAGATATGTACCTGGAATTAAAAGAGACCCAACAATCAACAGATCAACAGATCAGATACCAGAGGCCAGAGGGGCATTTGGGGCCTATTGATTTAAGGCAACAAATTGAAGGCCTTATATGAGAAGAGACAATTGGAAGGGAGTACAGAGATTTGTTTATAAATACTTTATTTCTCCTGGCAGGAGGGATCTGAGGTTTTAATGAAACTGTCAGGGGCAGTGAGACCCTGACGAGAGACCAGACAGTACCGCCCATCAGACACACACACATATACACACAAACAGAGCTGAACCATGGTCCTTGCCAAATATAATTATGTCCAGATTACTACAGCCTAAGATCCCTCTGGGTTATCCCTCCACTCTCCACTCTCCACTCTCCACTCTCCACTCTCCACTCCCGTTCTCTCTCTCTCTCTCTCTCTCTCTCTCTCTCTCTTCCTCTCTTTCCGTCTTCTCTGCAATGCAGTGCAAACACAGCAGTCCGGTTCTTCTTCATTAACAAAAATGAGATTATATAACCCAAGAACTACTTTCACTTGCATCGTTCCGCAGTTTCTGGAGTTCTGTAATTCCGTGTGCAATTTTTATAGCCATCGTGATTGAACAGGTTGTAAATAATCCCCAAAAAATGCATTCAAAAAAGAAAAAATAAAACACATCAAACACAAACACACATCGTGTTCAATACAGACTCTGTGTATATTTATTCATAACCACACAAGGATCAAACAATGGAGAGGGGCTATTTGCTATTTGCATGAGGTGACTGAAAGTGTGCTATCGGATTCCTTTCATGCCCTCTTTGCTGAGTCAGCATACAAATCCTTTACAACATTCACCTCAGAAAGACAAAGACATACCCTCCTAGAGCTTGTTGAAGCGGAGATAGCCATTAAAGGTACACGTTGCCCTATACTGATTTAGATAGACAGCTTTTTTTGTGTGGAAGCCTTAAGAGCAATGCACAGCAAAAAAGTGCAACCAAGGACTTGCATTGATCTTGCCATTATGCGTCAGTGAATTCATAGCAATGATGCAAATGATGCACTCTCTTTGGGTCTGCAGTGGTTGGACGAAAATTTTACATCGCTGGATTTGCATTGCATTATATGTACAGTGTAAACAGATTGTGAAAGCTTCCAGGTGAAGGTTCATAAGTTAAACCAGCTGATATATTACTTGTGTGTGGAAATCATTTATTCTTTGAGGTTCCAAAGTTCAATATTAATGCACATTGATGTTAAAATGGCTCACCATCGCAAATTAAAAGTCCCAGGTGTTTGGGGAAGTAATCAGCTTTCCGCTCTTTTTCTACCTTTCCAATAAAGCATGATTGCTACCAGCCAACAACCAACAGTCGGTGCTTTAGGGCTTGAAATTTTCTGCCTATTATATCACATAGTAGATTAATAGTGTCACTGTTGTTTGTTTGTTTGTTCGTTTGGCTTGTTTATTGATGTACTATTTATTTGTTTGCTTGTTTATTCCAATGTATTCCAATTCATTTTATTTTCAATGATAAAATGGATTCAATTTACATTTGCAGCTATCAAAACGCTTGATTATATCGAAGCAAATTTAAATGAATTGCCAATCCTTAAAACGTGTAGACATATACACATTAAGTGAATTCCATTATACATCTGCGTCTAGCATATGTCTAGAAAAAGCAAATAAATTAGATTTTGCCATTTCCAGAAGGAAAAGTGTGTGATGCTTGACGATGCAAAACCGTCACCAGATGAGCTCTGTCGTTAGCGAGAAGCACAAAACACACGATTCTTCTCAATGAGACGAGTGTTTCGATATGTCACACACCTGGGTTTGTCAATATTATATCTAGCATATGCTACATGATAGAGTGTGGGGTGTTGACTGTTAAGTTGAAATATCATTGTAAATTTAATGAACTGATAAAATAATAAAACTGAAAATCTTGCGTTATAGTTAAAATATCAGCATATTGAAATTATGAGATAATACTTTAGAATATTAGCGACACAACATATTTTAAAAGTCCATTATTATATCACAACCATGACTTCTTTAAAATCCGAAACAATGAATTAATATATAACATTTATTTACCTTTTTTTTTTTTTTTTAAATATAGCTTGAAATAAATTTTAAATAATGACATTACATGTCCATAAAAATAGTAATTTTTTTTGTCTCCTTTTACCTGCCCAGGGACTGCAGCTGGAAATTAGCTTAAAGCTAACTCTGTCGCACACCATATTTTCTCATTTGAGATTAATGGCTTTTGGATATAGTCCATGACAAATAAAGTTAAACTTGAACCATTTCTTTCACAACTTTCACTTCAGGGATCCTGCGGGGGTAAAATAAATTGTCTTTGGATGAAAATGTGTTTCTTTTTTGAGAACGTCTTTAGCATCTTTTTTTATAAAGGTTTGATTTAGCTGCAGTTAGGTGCTAGGAGAAGTCTGGGATAGTTTTTTATAGTGGGATAGCACTTTGGAGAGCAATTCGACCTCAAACTATTCCACAAAGAGCCTATGACATTGTTACAAACAACTGGGGAAACATTTTTCTGCATCAGGTTTAAATCACCTACTGGTAGTGACAGTAATACAAATAGGGCTTTGCTAATTAAATCAATATCAGGCGTGGTCATTAATAATTATAAAGCCTGATTATATCTGTAATTCGTATTTCAGAGATATTATGTCTCATTAAAAAAATAAAATAAATAAGCATCAGTGGTCTGAGTTAGACATGTTCAATATTTACATTCATAATTTTTTCAATTATTCTGAATAGTAAAAAAAAAGCACTTTACCTCAAGCAACAAAATGTTCCCCCTTATTTCATGAACTCATTCTTGTTTGCTCATTTTAAACAGGGCTGATAATAATGCATTTTTTTCCTTTGCAAGAGCAACTATTCATATATTCCATGCACCTTAAAATAAAAGCAGCTGTTTTCTAAAGCTACATAAATTCCCACTCCACTCTGTTTTGCTTGCACAATGGGGCATGTTGTTTTTGCATAAGCATATTTAGAGCTCCAAGGTCCAGCGGCTATGGATGTTGAATTAATGGTAGTGTTGGAACAGATCCGAACCAGGTGAGCAATAGTGAGCTACTCTTCTTCATTTATCAGATCTAAAAGAGGGTTGACACGCCACACTGAGTGAGAACGTGCATCTCGCAGCTTGGCTCCATGTAAATGTTTTGAGTGAACAAAGCAGTGCATCACATAAATATGAATAAACCCTGTCTGTCTGGTGCTAAATGAAGTTATGAGTATAATGGCAAGGAACATGGCGATTTGTCATGTTTTGAGAATTTAATAGGATAATGTACACAAGTATATTCGCTTGCCACCTGTCTCTTCTTGGAAAATGAATCGGTGCGAACAAATGCAGTGAGAACGATAAAGCATGCATATATAGCACATAGGAAAACAATTCGCAATATTCCACAAATTTATTCACAGTATATTTATTTATTTATTATAATTTTTTTTAACAATATAAATAAATTGCAATGATACTTGCTCAAATGGCAAGTCGTGCAAAAACCAAAAAATCAAACAAATAAAGTGAATAAAATCTATGTGTTAATTGATTAAAATAACTACAGAATCTAACCTCACCACTTATTTACTCATTTCCAAACAGGGAGACCGTGTGCTGGATAAGTACATTGCGCCCAATTTTATGGTCTATTAAGACTCATTCTACATGTAAAAGCAGGCATGTAATGCATAAAACAGGTGTACAAGCTTAAACATGCAATTTGTATTTGGCATATACATGGCTGCATGTGTATATGTAAGTGTACATTGCCAGGCGAAAATCTGGATTTTTTAAATTAGAAATACATTTATAAGATGTTAATTTATAATAATTTATTCATGTAATTATTTATTTATTATAAACTATTATTTTTTAAACTCTACCCCTTTATTAAATGTCTTTGAGACATTGAATGTACAAAAAAGTTTCACGAACTAGTAGTTTTGCACATTTACACTACCTTATTTAAAGTGTCAATATATTAATCTCATTATAATAATAATAATAATAATAATAACAAGAAAAAAAAAGAATTCAAGATCCTTTAAATGCATGAATGAATGAATCAGAACAACCCTTTGTTTTATACTACTTGCCAAACTTGTCATAAACATTTAACGGTTCGTTTGTACCTATTTATTTATCAATTATCATGTGTGTACATCTCAACACATTACATATACATTATGTGACAACCTATACACTGTAAGACTAAAAGATTATGGACACCTGGCCATCGCACTTATACTGTATATGGTCCTATTAAACTGTTGGGAGAACATCATTGTAATTATATAATTTTTAATCTTTTTGAAAGATGTAGCATTAAAATATCGCTGGAATTAAGAGGCTCAAAATTGTCCCAGCATGACAACGCTCCTGTGCACAATGTGAACTTTATGAACTCATGGTATGTGAAAGTCATAGTTTGTAAAGAACTTGGCGTGTCCTGCACAGGAACTTGAACTCCACCCCACTGCACACCTTTGTAATGAAATGGAATGTTGACTTAACACCAGGCTTCTTCACCCAACATCAATACGTGACCTGAATACTGCTCCTGATGTATGTGTGTGAGCACAAATCCCCACACTAAAAAATCTAATGGAAAGCCTTTCAAGAATGTTTATAACAGCACAGAAGGAGGCAAACTTTGACATCGCATGTTTAAAAAGCAAACATCTGTGTGATGGTCAGGTGTCCACAAACATTGGACATAATGTGTTTATGAATTTCTTCACTAATAATGAGTATTACAGTAAACACTAAACTTGCATAAGACCGCAGATTGTATAAATATTGGAGCATATTTTGATGTTAATAAAAAGGAACACGGTTAAAATTTCACACTTTTCTAGATAAGTAGCTTATTCTGTACACAGCAGTCTCTTCACAGCTTGGGCCTAATGGCATAGCAGTCATATTAATGTGCCTTGAAAAAAAACAAAAAAAAAAAACAAGAAAAAAAATCATTTATTAACAAATGCTTGTTTTTGTCATTAATAAATAAGTCTTTTTGACAGCTCTATGGTTGGTTGACCATTTTGAACATTTCTCAGCATCTCTCTAACTGAAACTTGCACCTCAAGCAGAGGGCATAAGGAAGTGATCCCACCCTAAGTATGTGTGATAACCCACAGCTTTAGAACATTAAGCATTAATATCAGACACATTCTGGATGCATTTTTGATAGCATTGTCATATTTTACATTTCGTACTTCTCATGTATATACATCTGTCATTTATTACTATAGTAAATATACTGTAGTGTCATGTAATTTTATATCTATGTGTCTCCCCACTTCCTACATCAGGTCGCATAGCTCTTTTTTTATATAATATAATCATCAAAGGACCACTTGTAAACTATAAATTCTCTCATTCTTAGGCCTTTCCACCATTAACCATAATTAATATCTCTATATATTTCAATTAAGCTCGTTTTAATGGACATTCTGTTTGCTGGTGCTTTAATACATTGACAAGATAAGCAGGCGTGACAAGCGTCATTGACTCAAAACAAATTCAGAATATTCATCTTCATCATAATTTCAAAAACAGGATTTCTGTTCGCTCCTGTGGGACTGCGTTATGTAAAAAAGCCTCCTACACTGCATGGCAACAGAACATGTAGATGTAGATTATGATGTAAGTGAAAGCGTGAGCAACAGTTTTATTAGCTTTATTAATGTTTTATTAAATAACCATGTAGGATTGCGATTCCACATGTAAGTCAAAGGACCAGGAACCTAAAATATTAAATATTATCAAAAAATATTATCAAAACAATAATCAGTTATCAATAAATCTATTAATATTATATCTCTTTTTGTACAAAATATTATTTATATTTTTGAAGAGAGATATGCATGATTATGTTCCAAGGGCAATAAATAAAAAGAGCAAAATAAGAACATGCTGACTAATTCAGTAATTGTGATTTCAGAAAATTAAACACATCATTTGAGATGTTGATTTAACTCATGGGGACATGTAGGGCACTAGCAATGATGGTTAGCTTACTGATGCATTTCAAATGAGTAATGTTGGACCACGGTGGGGCAGCAAGCCTTAGTAGCTAATCCATTTCCATGTTCTCTGCAGTGATAGTTCATTAACTGGTCCACGGAAGTGTGGTTGCTGCAACTTTTATCTCGTCAGAAGCCCTCCCCAGAGAGCACTATCATTTTTCCTGAGCACTCTAGGAATGGGTGGCCGCGTGCTTTGCGCCAGTGCAAATTTGAAGGAAATAACAGATGGTGTTGCGCAGAGGAGGAGATTACCAAGGTTAATGATACTGAAAAATTAGCGAGATTGATGCATAATTACAATGATGGATGAAATCAAAGCCATCCACTTGAAACTCCATTAGAGTGATCACATCTCAGCAGTTGTTTGCGCGATCTTAAGAGACCAAGTTGTTATCTAAATGTCAGCCGATTGGGCGGATCATGAGAACTCATTGTCACGTCCTGTTGAGACATCCAGGCATGTCAGGCCTCTCAGCGGAAGGATCAAGGTTAAATCATTCCCTGGGTTAATAACCTTTTGATACTGACAGGATTATGAAGTCGATTGTGAACCGCACAATTTCTCATGTTAATGATCAGAGCCAGTGGTGTTGAGTTTACATAATGTTGAACAATTACTCTAAACAATTACAAAATGAAGTCTCGAATATGGAACTATAGACCCTGGCTATATGCATACGCATTTGTAAGTTTAGAGAAAGTGCTAAACTCTACCTTTCCTAGTTGGATGTGCCATGGGTATATGATATTCATATTCTGTGCATCTATTCTTTAAAGCTTACTAAGCTTAATATTAACATAACAGTCATCTTTAAGATTCAACAATATACCATACGTGTGTCATTGGAACACCTGGTGCAACAAATGAATTCTACCAAACAAACAAAAATATATGAAAAGACATGTATTTTGGCTAAAATATTTTTTCCACCTTTAACAATGATGAAAAGTAATATATATCACAACAATAGCATAGAAGAGTTCAATTAACTTTTTAGTATTGTCATATTTTTCTGCAAACATAACCACCAGCTGGTTAAAAAATTGATTAGTTTGTCTAAAGGTTTTTTTAAATTGCTTAGTTATAAGCTCAGTTTGCCTTCTTCAAAATGCATATTCATTGTTGCCAACTTGTATGCAAGCTTAAAATTGTTTATAAATCAGTTATTAATAAAGAAAAACAAGCAAAAGGTGAGATAAAAGGTGGATTTTTGAACTAATGAGTAAATAGGTCTGATAAGTGATAGTAGCTGTGAGCTTCAAAAATAGTCTATATCAGTGGAAAAAAAGTCATAGATTATCACAGCTTCTGAACAAAGTTAGTTACATAGCAATCAGAGCCTTATAAATCAAATCATATGCTGCAATTTATCATATTACATTGCATTGTATTGTAGCAGTTTCATTTGTAACATCAACTATGAAATTGTTATTAGATGTGAATTTCTGGTCAGTTCACACAAGGCTTCTATGTGTGTATGATTAATATCATATCTAATGTGCATATTAATTAATACCCTCAAATTCCATTCTACAATTTTGGAAGTGTAAACCAACCCCAGCCATTAGGGTTGCACAACTTAGTGCTGGTCCCAAGCCCGGATAAATGGGGAGGGTTGCATTAGGAAGGGCATCCAGCGTAAAAACATGTGCCAAATCAAACATGCGGATGATCCGCTGTGGTGACCCCTAATGGGAGAAGCCGAAAGAAAGTTTATTTACAGAGGTTGAAATGTTGTGGTTACAAACAGTGATTCCAGATCTAACATTACTCCTGATGAGAGGCATTATTGAGCAAGAAAAATGGGCCTAAGTTCAAGGACAGAATTCTGCTTAAATGAGGCAATCCTGCTTTTCAACCAAATCAGCCTTGTGCGTGTAAATCCTGTAGAACCTGTAATAAATAGCACTTGCATTTAGGCAGTTAATGTGGTGGTGTCTTTCACTAGACACTTTAAATGCAGCTCTCATTCTGTACTTAGTGGTAACCAGAATTGTAAATGCTTTATTTTATACCAGTGATTGAGACACATGAAAAAAAAAAATTTTTAAAAAGTATTCATGAAGCTTTAAAGATTTGACCATATTAAGGATTTTCCCAGATTGCTTTGCAAATACTTTTCAAATGTGTACTACAATTCTACAGCAGTGGTGGAGCCAGGAAATTTTTGCAGTGGTGGCAAGTAAGAGGACAGAATTTACACCGAAAGTGTCATGGAAAATGTCAAAATATCACAAACAAAAAAGTGTTCAAACTTAAAATGATGGATATTATTAATTCCATTCAATTCAGAATTTTTTTTTCTTTTAGAATAAGAAATAGAATAATTTTTTATCTTTTCACTTCTTATATTAGTCCCAATAATCTTACCTATTAAAAAGTGTGTTGTGGTGTATAATTTTTAGCATTATCACAGTTTTCTTTATTTTTCTGTTGATCCACAGACAAATTCTGTGAAGTGGTGGCTTAGTCGTTCATATGTTGCACTTCTGATCAGAATGTTGTGACTTCAAATCCAGTTGCCAGTTGGGGTCCTTGAGCAAGGTGCTTAACCCTCAACTGCTTAGTTGCATAAGTGTGCTTGTTGACAGTTACTCCAAATAAGGGCGTTTGCTAAATGTGGTAGAAATGAATGTAAATGTGTTCTAATTTAAGGTTAGAAAGGTTAGAAAACTGTTTAATTACAATTATTGATTATTTCTGCTAAATTTTTCAGAAACGTTTTGGGGTTTACAATAAAACTTTCTTTCTTTCGGCTTCTCCCATTAGGGGTCGCCACAGCGGATCCTCCGTATTCGTGATCCGCATGTTCGATTTGGCACATGTTTTTACGCTGGATGCCCTTCCTAACGCAACCCTCCCCATTTATTCGGGCTTGGGACCGGCACTAAGAGTGTACTGCCTTGTGCAATTTTTGGGGTTTACAATAATAATGCGATATTTTTCGAACTAAGAGTTAACATGTTTACAATTAAAGATGGTTGTGTGTGATTGAATATGCTTGTGGATGAAACCTCACCTCACCACACGCATACTTTCTAAATTATATTATATTATATTGCTTTACCAAGAATGAATCACTCTTTACAGTGATTACAGAGTACTACAGAAGAAACTTTGAGAGGAACCGAACTCAAAAGGGAACCCTTCCTCTTCTGAGTGACACTGAATATCCATTTATTATAGGTCCATCATTCTTGAGGTTGTTCACTGATGGACACTTGAGTACAAACTGTCAATGTGATGGTAGTCCTAATCCATTGTAACAACTGGTTTATATTCATTGCTGTCCTACTCTATCTTCATGGCTCTTGAGTTTAACCCTCCACTAAAATCTCATGAATCTTTAGGCAGTTCATGTTCATTACTAGATGCCCAAAGCACAATCATTAATAATTTTTTGGTGCCTCAGAATCAGTAGTCACAAAGAATGATGCTTTATCTGTCTTCCTTTCCATTTGGATATACGACATACATACGAAAACAACTCGTTTTGACTGGTATATCAATCATACTGCTATCAGTCATACAACAGCAAATGAATTATGATTAAGAGCCAAGACGCTGCATAGAAATGGTATAAATACATTTGACACGCTGCATCAAATATTTAATGATAGAATATATACTTAAGACAGTAATTATGTTAATTTTATGTCAATAAAATTCTAGTCAACTAATGTAAATTTTGTTTTCTTACTGCCTTCTGTGCGTGGCATGGAAAAGCTTCTTCTAAATTAAAACTGTTGTGGAGAAGAAAAAATAAAAAAAGAAAGAAAAGAATCTTGATTACAGGAGCTCACCTTTAATGATGTGTGGCACTGACTTGTTGTGTTGTGCTCAAGCATTAAGATGAATCTCTTTTAGAGTTTTGAACAAACAGCAAAAAGGCAAGCTGGTAATTATTAAATATTATATTATTAATTATTTTAAAGGAAATAAAACTGCAACTGCATCTAAGGTTGCCAATGGGGTACCCTCGGGTCACCCCTATCTCTGATTAGATACACGGTGGTCCCATTACAATGACAAAACTATTTTATTTTATTTTTTTAGAATCTAATAAAAGCTATACAAGTTGTATATGATTTTAAATGCAAACCTGTGCCATTGTGTAAAAAATAGTCTATTCCTGTTGAGCGTGAAGTATCTATCCAATTAATTACTTCCACCTCTCAATTCATGTGGGCGTTTTTTGCTTACACTGTGATTCATCACACAAAGCTTTTAAACATCAGGGAAAAGCTCCCTACCAGTTCTGACACTTGTGTAAGACTTTTCATCTTTTGAAGAATGGTACTGAAATTAATAAGAGGAGGACTCGGACAGTCAACATGATTACACTCTTTCTGTCTCATCCTCTCTATTGCTCACTCAAAAGCATAGACTCCTTGAGATACTCTACCTGATCCTTACCTATAACCTCTCCACAGGTGTATCTGACACCTACAAAGATGGCTATCACAGATTTTAATGTCTCCACCACTCTAGGTTGAGAATACTACAAGAAAAATGACAGCAATCAAAAAGATATCATACAATTTTCTCTAATTCTAACCTAAAATGTCTAAAAATGATTTTTTTGGCATGATTTTTCTGTTAAACTATCATGTTGTGTCTTTTATATAAGAATATAAGAATATGAGCTAAAAACAAGGATAATGTGAAATCATCCTACATCAACTAGTAACAACAAATTAAAATGATTAGTGATTTGAAAATTAACTCACTGAGTGTTTCAACAAAATGAAGCATGTTCTGTATAATCCCTGACTCACTCCAGCTCTCATAAAAAAGATGGCATGAAATGTGCGCTAATATAATCAGCCATACATTTATAATGTGATTTTCTTCAGACTCATCAGCCAAATTTAGACCCTGACTAAATGAACATCAGCAGAGTTTGAAAGTTTCATGCGGCTAAATTTACAATCCTGACTGTAGTTTATAAGTCTTTTCTTGTTTGGCTATGAAAACACAAGGTCAGTCCTAGGTCAAAGTCAATACTTTAGTGAGCGGGACTCAGGTCAACAGTGGATAATATTTTATTTTTACATACAACTTTGCTGTCCAATTCGCATTCACTTCCAATAAAGTTTTTACAAGCCTAATGATAAGTACTCTAGTTACATCAGGAAAGAATTCAATTACTTTAAGATTGTGCTGACAGACCATTATGGTCCAACTGTGCAAAAAGGACATCTTGGTGTTTTTCATCCTCTATAAAGGTTTGCTAGCTAATAACCCTTTTGTAAATTAATGGACATACTAGACCACTTAGCAATTGTCATAAGTGCTTAATTGAAGAGGTTTTTATTATGCTACTACCAGCACCAAAAATGGCACACAAAAAAACTTAATGGATTTTATGTAAAATTATTGAAAACTGGGTAGTGGGAATTTGGAAAAAAAAAACATTTTTTTCAATTTAAAGATAATTAAATAAACAAAAAAATGATTTGAATTTAAATAAAAAAAAAAAAAAAAACATTCAGCAATAAAGATTTTGCATTATTGGACCACACTGAAGCCTTTGTGCATACACATGGCATGGTTGAGCTTCCTAAGTAGGCCCACATACGATACTCTTCCTAGTCCTCAAAATCTGTGCCTCTGGCATGGCTCAGAGGAGTCTTGCCAACTGTGTAACTCACAGAATCCGAACTTGCAGCATATCATTTCTAGCTGTAAGGCATATTTGACACAGAGGTGGTACGGATGGCACCTAACTGTTTCTTGCATAAGTCAGCTACAATTCTGGAAGTACGCAAACTGGAACTGATTCAGTTTTATCAGGCAATGGGTTCAGTCTGCTGAGTGGGTTTGTCTTGTCTCTGGGTGGTGAATAGAATATGGGAGCTGACATTGACCACCAGCTAAAGTTCCCACAAGAGATCAACATAACCTCAGCCTGCTCATGCTCTTGTCCATGTCCACTAGGACAATCAATTATGCTTGAATTGACTGTCCCATTGGATGAGAGGATGGAGGCTGCCTTGAAGAAAAACAAAGAAAAGTACATAGATACAGTGCCTTGCGAAAGTATTCGGCCCCCTTGAACTTTGCGACCTTTTGCCACATTTCAGGCTTCAAACATAAAGATATAAAACTGTAATTTTTTGTGAAGAATCAACAACAAGTGGGACACAATCATGAAGTGGAACGAAATTTATTGGATATTTCAAACTTTTTTAACAAATAAAAAACTGAAAAATTGGGCGTGCAAAATTATTCAGCCCCTTTACTTTCAGTGCAGCAAACTCTCTCCAGAAGTTCAGTGAGGATCTCTGAATGATCCAATGTTGACCTAAATGACTAATGATGATAAATAGACTCCACCTGTGTGTAATCAAGTCTCCGTATAAATGCACCTGCACTGTGATAGTCTCAGAGGTCCGTTTAAAGCGCAGAGAGCATCATGAAGAACAAGGAACACACCAGGCAGGTCCGAGATACTGTTGTGGAGAAGTTTAAAGCCGGATTTGGATACAAAAAGATTTCCCAAGCTTTAAACATCCCAAGGAGCACTGTGCAAGCGATAATATTGAAATGGAAGGAGTATCAGACCACTGCAAATCTACCAAGACCTGGCCGTCCCTCTAAACTTTCAGCTCATACAAGGAGAAGACTGATCAGAGATGCAGCCAAGAGGCCCATGATCACTCTGGATGAACTGCAGAGATCTACAGCTGAGGTGGGAGACTCTGTCCATAGGACAACAATCAGTCGTATACTGCACAAATCTGGCCTTTATGGAAGAGTGGCAAGAAGAAAGCCATTACTTAAAGATATCCATAAAAAGTGTCGTTTAAAGTTTGCCACAAGCCACCTGGGAGACACACCAAACATGTGGAAGAAGGTGCTCTGGTCAGATGAAACCAAAATCGAACTTTTTGGCAACAATGCAAAACGTTATGTTTGGCGTAAAAGCAACACAGCTCATCACCCTGAACACACCATCCCCACTGTCAAACATGGTGGTGGCAGCATCATGGTTTGGGCCTGCTTTTCTTCAGCAGGGACAGGGAAGATGGTTAAAATTGATGGGAAGATGGATGGAGCCAAATACAGGACCATTCTGGAAGAAAACCTGATGGAGTCTGCAAAAGACCTGAGACTGGGACGGAGATTTGTCTTCCAACAAGACAATGATCCAAAACATAAAGCAAAATCTACAGTGGAATGGTTCACAAATAAACATATCCAGGTGTTAGAATGGCCAAGTCAAAGTCCAGACCTGAATCCAATCGAGAATCTGTGAAAAGAACTGAAAACTGCTGTTCACAAATGCTCTCCATCCAACCTCACTGAGCTCGAGCTGTTTTGCAAGGAGGAATGGGCAAAGATTTCAGTCTCTCGATGTGCAAAACTGATAGAGACATACCCCAAGCGACTTACAGCTGTAATCGCAGCAAAAGGTGGCGCTACAAAGTATTAACTTAAGGGGGCTGAATAATTTTGCACGCCCAATTTTTCAGTTTTTTATTTGTTAAAAAAGTTTGAAATATCCAATAAATTTCGTTCCACTTCATGATTGTGTCCCACTTGTTGTTGATTCTTCACAAAGAATTACAGTTTTATATCTTTATGTTTGAAGCCTGAAATGTGGCAAAAGTTCGCAAAGTTCAAGGGGGCCGAATACTGTCGCAAGGCACTGTATGTCATCAGTGTTACCGTGCAGGGTGGAGGGCGTTCATCTATGAAGAGTTAGTTGATTACAGAGGCTACACTAAAACATTTACCCACTGGCTCCTGGTCCTTCGCAGGGACCAAGCTGAGGAAGGTTTTGGAAGACCTGACTGAGAGGGAGAACACAGTTGCTTTTGGATCTGTCTCTAATAAATGGACAAGACATGGATAAAGCATGGATCCTAAGGCTGACTGCAGTAGGCAGTAAGGAAATGTTTCGCTGCACTAACTGCTGCACTAATTGTAGATGTTCTAGGAGTAACAGAGTAAATAATCAGTAAAGGGTGGCTTCCACCTTTAGGTGTCAGGCAAAAATGCACAGCAAGTGGACTCACTTAGATTTTTACCTTTACATACAGTAAGCTCTAATATTCCTTGAGCATTGTTCATTCTTTTGAAGTATCCATTTAGAAAAAGTTCCAGTGTATTTCATTCAACATGGATTATAAGTTTTTTTAAACATGTAAAATCTATGCCAGTTGGGTGCACAGTATAATCAAAGAAAATGGTAGGCATGCCAAATATTACTTTTCACTAAAGCTGTTGTGGATACCATTTCTGGTGTAAAAACTTAATGTGGAAAAATTCACCCAACCTTTTAACATTTATTTTGTTAAAACATTTCTATTTTCTTCTTTTTAATCTTAGTCACAACACTGCAGGATTTATTTAAAAAAAAAAATGAACAGGTTAAAATATAATTTTATTTCCACCTCATTTGACATACAGTCTTATAAACACTTGTGTACTGAAAGCAAATGAATCTCATCTGCTTTGACAGGACTGAGTTACCAACATATTCAACTACATTGGAGGAATAATTCATCTTAAACAGTGCCACAAGTCCTCAATGCCCTTCTGAGTGGTCAGCGGTTGTGCTCCAATTACTCATAAAGTTACTATGTAGGTCTCATTTAGAATTAAGTCATAGTTCTTTACCAATCAATAGTCCTCTAGCTCTGACCTGTCTTAATATGATAAATTATGCACTTGATATTTAATTTCCCTACAGATGGAGTATTGACATTGGTTTTAGCAATGTAGATGTGCACATTCCTAAGACATTGTATTGCTAGGGAAAGACTAATATTTACATTGATATTAAATATTGATATCATTTGCCTACTATTAGGTCAATATCATGGTCTAGTCAAATTGAGGATGGCATAGATTCAGTGCTGAATTGGAATTTTATGTAAGTTCCTTCATGGTACAAAGGAATTTCTTTAGAAAGGAGAATAAAGGCAGCAGAAGGGCATGCTCGTGTATGCTTCTCGTACATTATCTGTCTGGCCAGCCCACATTACATGAATTTTTTCTTCTGGATTTCGATTCATTTCTCTGTTTAATAGGAAGTCAGTGCCTTTAATCACTGCTACAGTATAAAGTAATTGGAGAGTGTGATGGATTTCTAAACATTTGAGTGCCTTTTTGAACTAATGCACTGCAAGTCCTTCCCCTTCCAATTGACAGGGCATCAGGCCCATCATAAATCTCATTCATCTCCATATGATATTAATTATTTTCTCCACATATTCAATATTCTATGGTGCTCTCAAAGGAGAGGAGGCACCACGGACATAGGTCAGTGGACTCTGATTTAAATGGGGTGGACAAGGCAGGAGGCGGTGTGGTGGGTGGGTGTGTGAAGAATATTCAAAGACAGCATAATCAACTAATGAGCATGCCCCTGTGAGCAAACCCATGAATGATGATATGCCTGATTGGCTGGAAAGCAAGTAAGAGGGCAGAACAATCCCATTCATTCTTTGACCTAGTGCTGACTGACAGGCTTCTGTCTTTCTCTCCCTCCATTAAGCAGGGAGTTGATAGTGAGACTCCAGCAGGTCAGGGTAACTTATGTTTGATAAATTAAGCCTTATTAGGCTGACAAGCAATTAGATGGATGGAGTTCACAAGGGTTTTGAAAAAGTCTGTAAAGCATGAATGACATTTTAATAGATATTTCTGTACATTTTTTTCCATGTGTCAGAAAACACATGATTAAAATTAGTACAATATTTTGTTTGCATGGTCAGCTTGTATAAATTGACTAGTGTGGTTAAGCTCTCTATAATCTTTTAGCATGAACAACATTAGCAATTAGCATTGCTGCTGGGTTAAAGGTTTTATTTTATTTATTTATTTGTTCTTTTATTTTTACTTTAGTGAAGCCCAAAAAAAGCACTATAAGGTATTAATAGGAACTGTATACTGTCAAAGTGAGGCAGCTAATTATTTACTAGCCTAGACTGTAGATTTACTACACAGTTTATCACTAAAAGTCTTGTCAAGTAATTACACTTGAAATAAGGTGGCAAATTTTCTAAACTGTATGTGTACTCAAAGATTTGCAAGGATATTCAGATTTGCACATACTGATATGTTCAGTAATCTATTTACTCTGTACTTAAGGCTCATCTGGAATTTAAGTTAAAATTACATATATTTATTAATTAATTTATTGACACAAACAAGTATAAGCTACTTGCGTGGCAGCAGAGCAATACACAGATTTATGCAGATAGAGATCAAGAGCTTCACTTACTGTTCACATTCATTTCAGTTTAAGGTGATGTTTTTCCATTCTTCAATTGTTGGGTTTTGGTGAGCCTGTGCCCACTCTAACCTTAGATTCTTGTAGTTGACTAACAGGAGTGAAATGCAAAGTTGTCTTCTGCAGTATAAAACATTTTCCCACTCACTAGCAAGGCATCATTTCTAAATCAAGTCTCTCTTGAAGTGCTTCCTTGTGATTATACAAAAAGTATACCATGAAGTACTTCTACTAGACATTTCAAAATGATTTATAAAATCCTGTCAATGTCTGCAAATAACATGATGAGGAAACCAGTATTTTTGGTAAATAAATATAAAAGTCGATTTCTAAAACTACAATTCACACAAGACCTAAAACTCAAGTTTTACCATTTTTCTCTGCCTAGAAAATATAATTCAACAGACGATGGAAATTAATATGTTGATTGCATGAATCAAAGGGACTTTCTAGCCAAAAGGATTAACAGTACACTAGAGTGGTCCTTACCTTGGAGTGGAGTTTGAAAACCTCCTGCTTTAAAAGGACGCAGATGGTGAATCAAAAGTCTGATCATTCGTTTTTCCCCCCCCCCCCAATGCCCTGTCTGTCATTTTGAGTCAGCCTGCAGTGACTCACTTTCTCAGAAACTAAGCCCAAGGTGTTGCATTACTCTGTGTGATCTGGGCTGATTGCATTGTGCTGTGAAGTACTCATTCTGACACTGCATTGCATAAAACAGATTGATGTTGCTTTAGCGTGCAATGCCACTAGAAGCCATGCTGTTGTTCAATAAGTTCACAAAATACACAGGTTGTTTGTCAGATCAGTTTAGTGTTCATTCATAATAAAAACAAGATTGCAGCTCTTTCTGAATATTTTTCTGCATCAGTTTTATTGTTTATCAATTATATAATATACAAATGAAGGCCTTGTACCACAACTGTATTGGCCTTTATTAACAGAATAAATCATAAGCTTTATATATAAGTATAGTTGCTGTGGATCTTTGTACCATATATTTAAGAATGCATCTGATGCAATATTTCATACAATCAATAAATACACTAAAACATTGCTTGGAAACAAAAGATGATAGGATGTTCATGGAACATTTTACAGAAATTTAGATTTTGCAGTTAAATATTTTTGTGCTTATTGGATTAAAATTTTCATTCAAAGTAAAAACTACACAGATCACAGCTTTAAGGGGAGTACATGGAATTATGTGCACTGCATTGGTTTTATACTTCCTTTGAAGGCTAAATAAAAATTACTTGGCACAGCAAACTTGTCATTTTGGGAAAATGTCCAATGAACATAAAGTCAGAAGCCATGAGAATTCCAATTACTATTTTGGCATGAATTATTATGCCATCTAGAACTGTTCTTTATTATGTTTTAGGAAATGAGCAGCATAATGATATACAGTATATCCACACACAGCTGTAATTTTATGTACTGTAATCAATGCAACAGTACAGATAACGAAGTTTGGAGAAGTCAATATAAAAAAATAGAAAAGTTAAATGTTATCAATTTTGTGTAATAATCTTATATGTTGCTATACTCACATATATTTCTTGCCATTTTAATTTGTTTTAGACCATCAGTTGTCTTGTACAGGAGAAAGGGTGGGTACAGAGTCAATATATTTACTAGTGCTACTGCAGCTATTGTAAAAATCCATATTATGGCAAGAAATACTCTGCTAAGTAAAGAGAAAAGAAAGTCTATCATTACTTTAACAAATGAAGATCAGTCAATCTGAAAAATCTCAATAATTTTGAATGTATCCCCAAGTGCAGTCTCCAAAACCATCAAACGCTATGATGGAACAGGCTCTAATGTTAAACATCCCAGGGAGGGAAGACCAAGAACTACCTCTGCTGCTGAAGATAAGTTTATTAGAATAATCAGCCTCAGAAACCACCGATTTACATAATGGTTTTCAGATATCAAGTGGCAGACATATTTCAACATCCACTGCTGATAGACCTTCATGGTAAAATTGCAGCAAATAAATCATTACTTTGGAAGAATAAGCAGAAGAGACTTGCTTGGGCCAAGAAGCACAGTTAGTTGCAGTTAGTCCTAACCCCCATGTTAGATGTACAGAGGGGAAAGGACACTCCGTGGTTGTGGGCTCCCACTGTGAATCATGGACTTGATTATGGTGGGACTATAATTTGTTTTCCATTAGGAAAATGGACCCCAAACACACCTCTAGGTTATGTAAGAGCTGTTTGTTCAAGCCTTAAGTCTGTTTCAGTTACAGCTAAAGTGATAACAGTAACAGAAACTAAATTTCTCGTGTATGTTTGCATTAAATCTAACCGTAACTGGATAATGAAAAAATTTTAATTGAACATTAAAAAAATATATATTAATTACATTTAGATAAAAAATTATCAGAATTTATAAGAATTTAACGGTATTTATAACAATAACAGTGTATTCCTTTGAGAGATATAAAAATATACAATTAGTAAATAAATATTAAATTGATTAAATTATCAATCACAGTTCACAAAACTTTACTGTATCTACAATATAAAAATAACAATCAAACATTTTAAGAAAAAAAAAGGAAAAAAAAAAAGATTATTAAACCTGGATATTGTACACACACCAAAATTCATACTTTGTTAAACAGATTTTAAATTTTATTACCACTTATTTATTACTGATATAAATACCATTTATTTATTATTTTTATGCAAATATTATTAACTAGCTTTCAATTTTACATTTTAAATCTTGATTTAGCACAATTTTTCCCATTCTTTCTTGCAAAAAGCCAAGCAAAACAAAAATAAATCCTTCAAATTGTAAGAGAATCTCCTCTACACAGCCCACTTCAGGACATACCACAGACTTTGAGTTGGATTCAGGTCTGAGCCCAGCCTAGGTCATTGATTTCCTTTTGGTTAAGTGATTCCTTTGTTGATTTGGAAGAATGCTTTAGGTTATTGTCATGCTGAAAAGTGAAATTCCGTTTTATCTTCAGCTTACAAGCAGAGAGCTGAAAGTTTTGCACTAAAATTGATTCATATTTGTAGCTGTTCACGATTCCTTTTACCTTGATATCGACACTGATGAGATGTGGATGAAAAAAAGCAAACCTAAATCATGATGCAGCCACCACCATGGGGATTGTGTGCTTTAGGTGATGGAATGTTTTGCCACATACAGACCGTTTTTATAGAATTATTATAAATTTTGGAAATGTTCTAAATAGACCTTAACACATTATGTCATATGATTTGGTGGGATTTAGTTGAACCTGCTTTTGTGTGTGTGTGTGTGTGTGTGTGTGTGTGTGTGTGTGTGTGAGAAAGGGCTTCCATCTAGCCACCCTTACCTATAATCCAAACATGTAAAGAATTTAAGAGACTGATGTCATGTGCAGAGAGTAATCAGTATTTGTCAGATATTTCTGCAGCCACTTTAATGTGTAGGTCTCTTGGCAGCTTTCCTGGAATGATTTTGTCTTGTCCTTCAGGTGGTGCTCCTTTTACTCTAATGTTTAGAAAATTCTCTTATATTCCCATATACATCTATACTTTTCAACATGCCGTGTTCTTTGAGGACCTGGTTAAACCAAGTTGATGTGAAGAAGATCCTACAGAAAAAGCTGATATTTATTTGGAGTTAATCAGTATAATTTCACTGATCATTGCTGAATAATAATTACTTGAACACAAGGCTGAATCTGATATTGATATGTTATATCCATTGTATGTACTTATGTTAGAATGTATATATAGTTTAGACAGATTAGTAGCACTTTATCTCTGACCTATGTATAGCATTAACAACCATAAAAAATGTAAATTAGTTCCTCTTACCTACCATTATATAGCAAATAACAATGGAAATATAAATGAGTAAAACTCTTTGAAAGCATGCCAACAATGTGCCAAATCTCTCGCTCAGCACTGATATTTTATTTCTCAATACATTCGGAAAGATGTCAAATAAAAATCCAATTATTCCCAGCTGCCACGCTAACATACCTGAGACAGCCAAAAAAATGGAAGTGTCAGATGTAATACTGTGTTGTGTAGCTGCTTCGCCAGCACTCCGGCATATTTGTTTCAGACAAACAGGATAGTAAGAAGGTCGCTTTCACCGTCTCTCATCGTATTACGATAATCGTATGCGTAATAATAAATCTTTCCATTTACCGGTGAACTCTGTTCAATTCTACATGGCTTAAATCACCAGGTAGCCACTCTAGATTCAAATTAAAGAGAGTGGATAAATATGGAGTGGCATAAATAAACATTGAGAGAGAAAGTGAGAAAGCATTTGTGACTGTGTGTATGGGAGAGACAGAGAGAGAGAAAGAGAGAGAGAGAAAGAGAGAGAGAGAGAGAGAGAGAGAGAGAGAGAGAGAGAAAGAGAGAGAGAAAGAGAGAGAGTATTCAAGTATCATGCTGTGTTAAACAAATGAGGTGTTTGTGGGCTGCAGCCCTGGGTTCCTGGTTTGAGAACCGAAAATTTATTAGGTCAGCTAGAGCACAACAGTATTCTGTGTTTCTTAAGTTCAGTCAGTAATAACATGCCAACTTGTATTAACGAAAGTAAAATACCAATACTTTAATTGCAATTACGTAAATTGTCACAATGTGAAAATTTTTTTGGACAAAAAGAAAAAGAATGAACATTTGGCCTGGGACACAATGAAAGTAAATGTCACAGTCTAACTGGCCATTTATAAGGACTATTCATGGAGCCATCCAGTGCCCCGTGCCATGTCCAAATTCAGCTTGAATCCCTAATGAGATTCAAAAGCTTTGTGTTTCAGATAAACTCAAGAATTCAACCAGCTTGAATGTTGAGAGTGGCTCTATTAATAAAACATTCAGTCAAAACAAACCCAACACAGATTTCAAAAATAGGAAAAAAAACCACAAAGTTACCATAAAGGATAAGACTAGAAATAAAAGTAAAAGTATCCCATGAAGACTGCATTGAAACTTTGTCAAGGCTGCAATCTCAGTGATGTTTACATGTCCTTGCTGATCTCACTATGTGACTTGGAAATGTCTTAGACTTGGATCTGAAGCCTTACAGGGAACACTGGGGTGTAGCCAGAAATAACCCTCGATGAGTTTCCAGTGCAGTGTAATGTTTTTTTTTTTTTTTTTTTTTTTTTTAAATCTAAAATGCATTTATTGAAACAACATCCAATTCCAGTGTTTGCATTCCATAGTAATAGACAATGTGATAAACACCATTCCTGTACCTACAAATACCCTGCTTATAATTTCTCTGTAAAAGTACTACTAATTCTGTCCTACTTCTTTAAAGTACAAAAGTACTTGATTTTGAATGCATTTTTACTTCAAACGTGAAAGTGCTGATTTATGAAAACTATATTTAACATTTTATGCAAGTTCATTCTCCTGTGCATCATACATTTTTAAGGAACAGACACACAGAAAGAGTACTCTTACTTCGACTCTTGCAAGAACCACAGGGTTTTTTTTCTGAAATGCAGTGAATATAGTACACATTAAATGTAGTAAAGTGAAACTTCATCAGAGTTAAAATGCTTAGAAAGTACAGATATTTAAATTTTTTTCACTTAACTACAGTAACATGGTAAAAAGTTCAGTAAATATGCTTTACTGTTTAATACAAAAGTGTAATAATCTGTTCTTAAAGTTCTAAGACATGTATTATCTCAAAATAAATCAAACCTAGCTATTTTGCTAATACTAATACTAATGCTAATACTTTACTTTGCAAAGGTAGGTTGACCAAAAAAATATTTGTCTGATAATAAACTAACATTTTTATTTATTGTTAAATAGAAGGAGTGGATTGTTCAACAGAAGCACACTTGACCTTGGTCTGGGTTACACATCAAACAGCTGAGTACATTACTCTTTATATCATTTGTGTCATAAAAGTGTCAATCCTGTACCTAAAGTCAACAGTTATGCTGATTTGATCCGTTTGGGCCTCCAAGAGGTCATCTAACAAATCTAATAAAGCATAAGCCTTCTTAAGAGTGACTCAAAAAAGAGGAAGAGGAGTTGATAAGGGCTTGATGCACAGAATATCGAGTTGCTGTGTAAGTGTTCATGCTGACATGGTGTGAGCAGCCGTATATATTTAAGACTCGAAAAAGTTACTTGTGTTATGTAACTTCCAACAGTACTTACAGTACTTATTTAGCTTTTGCTATTTACTACCAGGTTTACACAAAGTAATTTTTTTTTTTTCAGCTATACAATTAAAAAAACATAAATGTACACATGGAAGCAAAATTAATACAGGATTATCACATATTATACCACAGAGCTGTTGGAAGGTGGTGATTTATTTTCTATAACAGTAGCTCTGACAGCTTTGAGGTACTGTCTTTAAGGTAAATCACTGGTCTATATTCATGCACCCATTCTAATACATTATTGTTTCTATAGTAACATCCCATTTAAAGGAGCTTGTATAAAAGATATAATTATGTCTAAGAATTGTGTCTTTTTCTTTGCCCGAGCAGATTTCTGTAGGGATATTTAATATATATCATTTATTTTATTTATTTAACAGTTATTAAAGAAGAATTTAGTGAAAATGCTATGCATTCGCAAAAGCTCTTCCTTTAATTTTTTTTTGCCTCAGGAACAGCGGACATTGTTTTTGCAGTTTCTGACTTATGTGACACGTCACATTTTCTCCCCTTTTTTTTTTTACTTTCTCTGAGCCTCAGGTGGGGGAGAACGGAGATTCAGTAGAGATTATCTATAACTTCTAAAGTGAAAAGAGTAATAACTTGTTACATGAGCACTGAATAAACAGTACAGTGTTTTCTGCAACAAATCAGTTTTAAAATAAGCAAAAACGTTGGCAAATTGCTGTGGAATAAGAGGAATATAACATGAGACAACCTGTTATGTGTTTGAGCAATTTATTGATCACAGCTTTGCTGGCTGTGCCTAAGCATTACATCAAATATCAAGCTGTCATTTCAGTTTAAATTATATAACAGCAGCAAGCAGAGCTCTGTGAGCATCATTATCTGTCTGGATGTTGTGAGAAATATCATACACGAGCACAAACCAAGCTATGTGTTGCACCTGTTCATTCGTGCAGTTACCCGATCAACCAATAATGTGCCGGAAGCACAATGCATAAAAACAAGTCGATGCAGGTCATGAGCCTCAGTTTATATTCACATCAAACATCAAAATAGAAAAAGTGTCATCTCAGTGACTTTAGCTGTGGCATGTTTGTCGGTAACAGATTGGGTGGTTGGTGTGGTTCAGGAAAAGCTGATCTCCTGGGATATTCTCACACAGCAATCTCTAGCGATTACACAAGATGGTGGGTCTGCAAACTGAAACACCTTGTTGATGAGAGAAATCAGAGTAGAATGACCAGACAGATCTGAGCTGACAGCTAAGTCTATATAGTCTTAGCTGACAGCAAGTCTTAAATAATAACTATTTACAACTGTGGAAAGCAGAGAAGTGTCACATATCAAACCTACACATCAGACATATAGGTGGATGAGATAATACAGCAAAAGACCTCTTTACCTTATACTCAGCCAAGCACAAGAATCATAGCCATATACGCAAAAAACACCTCAAGTTGAGCAGGTGATATTTTTTCCCAATCTTCAACTGCCCAGTGAACCTCTGCCCAATGTAGCCTGCTTTTCTTCTGACCTCTCTTATAAATAGACTGAATCCACCCACAGAGCTGTTGCTCACTCAGTGTACTTTGTTTTTCACACCGGTCTGTGTAAACTTGAGAGACTTTTGTGTGTGAAAATCCCACGAGATCAACCGTCTAAAACATTCAGTCTGGCATCAACTTCTATGTCACAGATGTTTGATTGGAATGAAGAAAAACAGTGAACATTACCTGAACCTGCATCTGCATGTGTTTTTTACTTTGTATTGACTTGACTGGCTGATTAGATTACTGCATGAATATAGAGTTGTCTGTAATAAACTGAACAGGACCACAAGTAAACATTTATTCTAAATCTTTGAGCTGAAATTGTATCTTATAATAAAAAAAGATACATAAAATATGAAAGTTATAGAATCTGTGCAATGTGGAAATGTACTGCAAATTCTCTTGCTTGAATAGCAACAATTCCATTTTTTTTATGTTTTAATAATAAAATCATAGTCTAATAGGAGCTAGAAACTTGCGCCTGAAAAGGTGAAATATGCAAAAGACTAAGCAAGAGCTGGTAAGTTAAAGACAATGAGGAATAAAAATCGCATGCGGATCAGATTAATGGCTGTTCAGGACTCTCCCTCAGTTTCGCTCCTCAGCATCCCCTAAGCCCAAAGAAAAGGTCTGCAATTAATTTTAAAACGCCATGAAGCAGAGCTGGCACATGGTACCATACATCAGCGGCACCTACAACTCTTGATAAAAGGCGTTATTCACTGTTTTAAGGGACGAGGTCTCGACTCGTAAAGCTCCCTGCTGATTTTTCTGCCAGCCCCCTGCATAGACCGAAAGGGATCCACTCTGACCAATCTGCAGACTTCAGCGGTCCTTGGTCATGATGTACGGCTATTGCTGGAGGCTGTAGTTCACAGAGAAAGAGCGAGCCTCCCCTCTATTGGCGTTAATGATGATCAAACAGGTTGTGGCGATGGCTACATGCCCCCCGCGTCTGTCTGCTCTCCATGCCAAACAAATTATTCTAATGCTGCAAGCATGAAATTAAACCTGCAGGGAGGGATGTGCTCACTCAGCCCAAGCCTAGCTGAAGGAGTGTGTGTGTGTGTGTGTGTGTGTGTGTGTGTGTGTGTGTGTGTGTGAGTGAATGTTCATTCTTATCATCCACCTTTCATATGCATTATCTGCATTAGTTTGCACCCACAGTTTATCTTTTTAAATTCTGCATTTCTCTGATCCCAATTTTCTTATTATACCAAGCTCAGAATAACAGTCTGATTAACCACTTCCTGCCCACCGTGAGCGTGTGTGTCTATGTGTTGGGGAATAATTTTGTAACGTGCTGGCAACCTAATGTCCCCACAAGAATAGGAATATCACTATCTTCACAATGTGGGCCCATTTTGAAAATAGTGGGAAATTGTACATTTGGGTGAATGTGGTTGAGGTTAAATAAATTAGGTGCAACATAACAGTAATTTTCTTCAATTATAAGTCCTCACAATGACAGTAAAACAAACATGCATGCGTATTTGTGTGTTTGTGTGTGTGTGTGTGTGTGTGTGTGCACGCTGAGAAAGGTCCATACTGAGCATTGCCAGAGGACAGGATTGTGTGCAGATGAGACCCAGAAAAGCTGTGACCTGAAATCATAAGATCTCGTCTGAAAATTGCTTCCCAGTGTCTCATATTACCTGCTGGTTCAGTATTCTGAATAGATAGCTGAATATATGGAGGTGAGTGTAAGTAGTTAGACAGATAACAAACATCTAGATGCATATACAGACCCTCGGCTGTTGCTCTATAAAACGTTGGCTTTTCAGGCAGCGATACTTTCACCAGCAGTTCACAGTTAAGACGAATGAGTGAGAATGTGCGCAGAGGGTTACTATGGTTTCTGATACGAGAGGCTGTTTGTGGCCCAGCTGTTCTGTGCAGCTGCTGCTCAGTGCCGTGTTCATTAGCTCCCTTCACAGGCCACTCGCTCCACATTCAGGCCCAGCCAAGGATGAATTCAAGGCAATCACAATAATAGGTTGGCCAATCAGGCTAAACTGTCTTCAGATGCAATTATTTCTGGCCTGTTTTTCACCAAGAATGTGTCGGCACCTTGAAATGGCTCCCGCCTTCCTATGTAATAGGTGTGAGCCAGAGGTATCAGAGTCCAGGTCTGGTTCACTGCACTGTTCATTGAACGTGTCAGATTGACACCAGGATGATGATGGAATACACTTTATTATGCTTTTTTTGCATAACCAATCTTTCCAAAAGAAAAGCTTCACCTTGAAGCACTTTCTTTTTTATTCTTGTTAAAATATTTGTCACATTCTTATGCTTATTAGCTGGTTGGTGCTGTATTTTATTAGCATTATTATTATTCCCTTGGTGGAGTTATTGCTTGAGCAATTACACTAGGAGAAAAACAAAAAAAAAAACAAAGAACAGCTTTTGCTGTTGGAAAAAAAAAGCCTTTTTTTCCCCTCATTCACCATCTTGCAGCAAAGATTAATGCCATGTTAATATAAAAAACTAATGTATAAATAGTACCAGGGATTTTGTCTTATGTCGGGTGTGTTCCTGCTCCATACACAATTGTCCTGGAAAAGAAAGGACACAGGAAATGTTGCACAAAAGGGTGATGCAATAAACCCAGATTTCAGTGATGGTTTTTATTTTTTATTTAATAATTTAAATGCTACAATGATAATATATACAGACAAACAAATAAACTTTAAAATGGTGTATGTCAGAGAGTAATAGTGTTGAAGTGTTGGAGGTACACTACACTAAATATATTTATGTATGCATGCATTTATTTATTTATTTAATTAATTATAATTTTGCTGCAACCAGTGAGTAATATCTTGTTTGTATAGTCTACTTCTCATTTTGCTAGATATGTGTAGTCCTTTATAGTCTATCAGTTCTAGAATATTAGAATATACATATACGTATACACACACACACACGACCTTGACACTCACAACCTCGATAGTTCGCGACTTTTATTTTGGACTAAGTGTAACTTGCGATAAATCTGATAGTTTGCGAGAAGCCGCCAGTGGCTCGAAAGTTTGGAGTAACATTTCAAACAGAGTTCATACTAATAAATTACATTAAAATGTTAAAAAAACTATTTTATTACTGTATTATTCATCTAAAGTAGTAAATAAAACATTTATGACAAGTGATTCACAATTCTTGTTGAGTTTATGTTACATGTACAATTCCCCTTGACAGTACAGTCTATATATATATATATATATATATATATACAGTACAGTACAGTTATACAGTAATCCCCCACTTAACAGCTGTTAGAATCTCGCACCCCTGGTATATTGCAGAATTGCATTTGCCACATAACATTTGTTTTGCTGATTTTCCCGGTCTCTCGCGGATAGCACGATAGACCAAAAAAATTATAGGGAATTGTTTTTATGCAGTTTTATGTTGAAATATTGAAATGTATTAAATAAAAATATAATTGTTCGTTATATAATGAAGTGAAATGTTAATACAGTACAGTACTGTATACATAAAATAGCATTTTTGGGTTTTTTCTCGTTTATAGCAGGCATTTTTGGAATATAACCACCACAAACAACAGGGGATATACTGTATATATATAATATCATAATCGGCACATTTAGGTTTAAAAAATAACATTTGTGTGTGACATACTGTACATGTTTCGATTATCAGCATTTCTGCATGACAGACTCCAGATTAATCATGCCCCTAACTTTCATCAGATGCTAAGTGAAGACTAGAATGAGGAATTATCTAATATGAAGTTTGAACTGTACACCGCTCTTAGACCCTATGAAGGACAGTCCGATTCTTTATTGTCTTTGAGCCATAAAAGAGTCATAAAAAATCTGATCCAAAGTCACCCCACAGAAACATGTAAAGCATGTCATACAGAAGAACTGGTTTGTTCTGCCATGTTTTAATCTCTAATACTAATTAAGCTTGCTTTCTTATACAAGCACTCTCTGTGTTGTGGTAATTGATTGCATTTGAGTTTTTGTGTCACTGCCAGCTGAGTTGCTCGCCATGACAGCACAGGGGAGAATTTATTGGCATGCACTACAACTGTGCAATCAAAGAGCATGACCAAGAAATGTTTATTAAAAGCCTTAGCTTTGTTTTTTTATTAATATGGCTTCATTGATGTTGGATTGAACTTCTGTGCAAACCACTAGGTTGTGGATATGCCAGTATACAGTGTGGTGGTCCATGCTAGCAATTGAATGTTTATGTAAATGCTGTGGGTGAGACATGTCTTGCATTAATGACTAATCTAAGGCAGGCAGTGTTTGTTGGTAAACTAGGCTCTAAGATTTTCACTGTATGGGCCAAGATGAAACAGAAGGAGAAAATTCTTGCCCAAACCAATCTGGATGGAAGGCCTTGATACGCATGCATATGCTCTTGTTATAAACAAGATATTACTTGCATCAGTTCCTGTCTCTCAGTCGGCCTCTGTAGTGATGATTGGTGGAAGGAATAAAATCATTCATGTGAACCATGGAATCATATATATATATATATATATATATATATATATATATGATTC
>JAAIIK010000003.1:9716699-9762075 GCA_014706435.1 Silurus glanis
AAATAAATAAATAAATAAATAAATAAATAAATAAATAAATAAATAAACTTCTCCTTATGAAAATCAACTGTTGCACTTTTTCTTTTTAACATCTGCTCATGTAGAGAACCTGCCATACAAATTCCAACATATGTTTTTAATAAATAAACAATAATATGTTAGATTTAAGAATGATTTGCTTTGAAGAAGGAACCAGAAGGATCAAGGCCAGCTGTTTTCCAAATACCATCTCCTTCCTGGACTCTACACTACACCACTAGGACACTGATGTCTCACTATGCTTTACTGATTTTACTGTCAGTAATCATCTTGCATTCTGTATCATTTACATATAATTACTATTTACTATTATAATTACTATTACTATAACTGTATATAACTATATTCACAGCACATCTTGGATAATCCTCTATCTATATACTATCTGTAGATTCACTGTGTATAACTTTATTACGGAATTGTATTTGCCACATAACTAATTTGTTTTACTGATTTTCCCGGTCTCTTGAGGATAGCATGCTAGAGCAAAAAATTGTTTTTATGGAGTTTTATGTTGAAATAATGAAATTCATCAATAAAACTATAATTATTAATTATAAAATGAAGGC
Source organism: Silurus glanis (assembly GCA_014706435.1). Lineage (NCBI taxonomy): Eukaryota > Metazoa > Chordata > Actinopteri > Siluriformes > Siluridae > Silurus > Silurus glanis. The sequence goes on from JAAIIK010000003.1 coordinate 9,717,308, forward strand.
ATCCGTTTATCGCGGTTTTTCGTTTATCGCAGGCGGTTTTGGAATGTAACCACCGTGATAAACGTGGGATTACTGTGTGTGTGTGTGTGTGTGTGTGTGTGTGTGTGTGTGTATATATATATATATACCATAGACATTTATACAATAGACATGAAACTTGGATATATTTTAGAATGGTTATTGTGCCGCTTGTATAGCAGTACAGATTTACTGTCCTCTGAAAATAACTGAACATACAGCCATTATAGTCAAAATAGCTAAAAACAAAAGTAAGTACACCCTAAGTGATAACAGCTGTATGTCATGTAACTTTGCAAAGCCACATGTCCTATTCGTGTTCATGTTTTTGTCGGCTTGACAGGACCATACAAATGTGTGTATCTTGTATTAGCAGTTACAATTTGGTGCTTTGAGTACAATTCATCATACTGACCTCTGGATGTTCAACATGGCACCTCATGGTAAAGACTCTCTGAGGATTTGAGAATTAGAATTGTTGCTCTCCACAAAGATGGCCGAGGCTATGAGAAGATCAGTAACACCCTGAAACTGATTTACAGTGCAGTGGCCAGGGTCATTCAGAGGTTTTCCAATACGAGTTCCACTCAGAACAGGCCTTGCAAAGGTCGATCAAAGAAGTTGAGTCCTTGTGCTGTGTATCAGGGTCAGAAGCTGCTTAAAAAAACAGACGCATGAGTGCTGGCAGCATTGCTTTAGAGGTTGCAGAAGTGGAAGGTCCTTAGACCATACGCAACACACTGCAACAAGTCGGTATGTATGGTCATTGTCCCAGAAGGAAGCCTCTTCTGAAGCTAGCTCAAAAGAAAGCCCAAAAAACAGTTTGCTGAAGACAACCTGTCCAAGGATGAATTAGGCATGAATTAGTGGAACCACGTCTTGTGGTCTGATGAGACTAAGATAAAGATGGTGTCCACTAGTGTGGCGACGACCTGGTGAGGAGTACCAAGAAAATTGTCTTGCCTACAATCAAGCATGGTGGTGGTAGCATCATGGTCTGGGGCTGCATTAGTGCTGTTGTTACTGGGTAGCTACAATGCATTGAGGGAAACATAAATTCCAACATGCACTGTGACATTCTGATGCAGGACATGATGCCCTCCCTTCAGAAACTGGGCCAAATGGCAGTTTTCCAACATAATGACTACCCCAAACACACCGCCAAGATGACAACTGCCTTACTGAAGGTGATGGAGTGGCCAAGTATGTCTCCAGACCTGAACACTATTGAGCACCTTTGGGGCATTCATAAGCAGAAGGTGGAGAAGTGACATGTGTCTAACATCCAGCAGCTAGGTGATGTCATTATAGATGAATTGAAAGAGGATCTCAGCAACAAGCTGTGCAGCTCTGGAGAATTCCATGTACAGGAGGATTAAGGCAGTGCAAGATAACAGTGGTGTTCACACAAAATATTAACACTTTGGACACATTTTTGACACGTTCACTTAGGGTGCCACTCACATTTGGTGCGAGTTATTTTTAGAGGACAGTAAATATGTACTATATTGTACAAGTTGAACTTTGACTAAAATATTCGAAGTTTAATTTCTATACTATTGTCCCTTGAGAAGATATACTAAAATGGTTGCTGAAATGTAAAGGTTGTACTTACGTTTTGTTATTTATATATATATATATATATATATATATATATATATATATATATATATGCTAAGATGACTTGTGCAGCGCGGAAATCACGGCACCCTTTCCCGACCATGGCGTTCACGTTGCGGCGTGGGCGGAGTCAAAGCGCGGCAGCTGGTTGGCTGCTGTCCATGGTACCCGGTGAACGTGAGCAGATGGGGAGAAAGCGGCAACACGAGCGTCTTCATCACAGCGCTGCACCGTGTTCACTTCCGTGTGGGAACCTACGGCTAAAAGTATGAGCATGGGGAACACGGCGCGTGGTTCACAGCATGCTCAGTGATGGGAGCATGATCCACAGGCAGGTTTTATTCTCTCAGGTAAGTCGCCCACCAGCATTTATTTTTAAATCACTCCGTGTCACCGTGAAATATCAGCAAATGCAAGGCTTTCCCTATACCGCCAGGTCCTTATACATGTGAGAAACCACAGGCTGGATGGCCAAAGGGCTCATAACCTGATTATTCTTGAGATATTATAGGCTATTAGCTACTGCATAAAACACCTGAGCCAGGTAACAAGGAAGCCGGGTAGTTTGAAGTTTGATTAAACTGGGATTGAATATTTTGTAAGTTTTAATATTTTATGAAGGATTATTGCAAAACAATGTGTGCTGTTACAGGAAAATGATCATTAGTTGGTGTGGTGTAGCTAAAGTTATTGTTATTATTATGATTTCAACATATGTCCTAGTTATCCCTTTTTTAACTCACGTAATAATACGTCCAGTTGGCAAAGATGAAATTATTTTATTAATTTCTATTACAATGTGGTCATCTATTTACAATAGTTACATAAAAAAACATTCCTTGCTTATTTTATAACAGCTATACACATTCAATGTCACCAGCCTGTCTTTTGTTCTCTATTGTAGTATAATAAGAGGACAAAATGAGACAAATCACAAATTTATCACTTTTGAAAACTATTCTGTGTCAGAAAACTTACTGGCTGAGTGTGAAAGTGCTGATACTGGAGATATGTACATGTATAGTATATGAGCGGCTTACTGAGACAGAAACACCTTTAAATGTGTTCTTTTAGATTTAGATTGCATGAAGTATCCAGTATAGAAATCCAAATGAACTAGCCATTACTGTAGAAACATTAAATAAATCTCTCTCATTTTCCATTCAGCTGGCACAACTGTCAGACCTGCAGTTCTAAAAAATAATATACAAATTAGTTTTGTTTACTAACTTCATTGGTGAAGTGATGTTACGAGTGTTTATATTTATTATAACACACAAGGGGATTTCATTGTGTCTGTATTTGCTGTATAAAATGCCACTTCCTAGATTGAAACAGCTACAACAATGGTGTTAGTGTCATCATCCGCAGACATGGCAAACAAAATTTTTCTGGAGTATAATGTTTGGCTTAAAATATGAGAGCTCTTCAGATGAAGATGAAAAAGAACACCAGAAAGAAATTTCACCCTTTGGGAGAATGGAGAAAATCGATATGAGCCAGATAGACAACATACTATAAAGTCCGAGTATGGCTAATTTGGAATCTGTTTCCACTTGCAGAGCATGTCAAAGCATGTAGCGCTACTATGTCTAAAATTTCAAACAATTTTATTTTTCTCATTAATTCTTTGCTTATAGAACTGTTGCAAAAAAGCAGGATGGCAAATGTTATATTGCTTGATGCCTTTTGACCAATTAGAATCTTTCGTCAGCACTGTGATATAAATCATTTTATTCACAAAAAAACTGCTAAATTTTGTGACTTCCCATAGATTTAATATACATTTTTGTTGCATTGTCAACTAATTGGACTTGTTATATTGTCTCAGAATACACATGATATACAGAATTTTTTATATCAGCCAAGCTGTAGCTTGTATTATACACCAAACAGGCATAACATTATGACATTAGGACAGGTGAATGAATAACACTGATTGTTTCTTCATCATGGTACCTGTTGATGGGTGGAATATATTAGGCAGCAAGTGAACATTTTGTCCTTAAAGTTGATTTGTTATAAGCAGAAAAAATGGGCAAGCGTAAGGATTTACGCGAGTTTGACAAGGGCCAATTTGTGATGTCTAGACAACTGGGTCAGAGTATCTCCAAAACTGCAGCTCTTGTGGGATGTTCCTGGTTTGCAGTGGTCAGTATCTATCAAAAGTGATCCAAGAAAGGAACAGTGGTGAACCGGCGATAGGGTCATGAGCGGCCGAGGCTCATGGATGCACGTGGGGAACGAAGACTGACCTGTGTGGCCAACAGATGAGCGATTGTAGCTAAAGCTGAAGTTAATTGCTGTTCATTATCGAGGAGTCAGAACTGTTTTGGCAGCAAAAGAAGGTCCAACACAATATTAGACAAGTGGTCATAATGTTATGGCTGATTGGTGTATGTCCAAAAGTTTTGGACACTTAACCATCACACTCACATGTAGTTCTAGTGTATCTAGTATCTAGTGTATTTGTATCATGAGGTATTACTTTCCTTTCATTAGAATTAAGAGGCCAAACCTTTTCCATTCTTTCATGTCCCTATGCACAAAGCAATCTCCATGTAGATATGGTGTACATAAGTTGGAGTGGAGGATCTCGATTTGACCTGCTACAGAGCTCTGACCTCAACCCTACTGAACACCTTTGGGATAAATTGAAAGCTGAATACACCCCAGGTCTCCTCACCCTACATCACCTGATGTACCTGATCTCACTAATTCTCTTGTGGCTGAACAAACGCAAATCCCCATGGCCAAAATCTTAAGCATTTCTTAAAGAGCAGAGATTATTATAACACAAAAGTGGGATAAAATATGAAACTGGATGTTCAACAAGCGCATATGGGTGTGATGATCAAGTGAGAAGAACCTGTGGCCATATAGTGCATCTCTCTGATGACATGCAGACCTTCCAGTGTCAACATTTTCTACTAGATCATGTGTCACTCATCGCTATGTTGTGGTAAATAAGGTGAACATTTGCTTTTGTAGGTATTAGTTTTGGTTTAGATCTCAGCTTCACAGTGTTAAGGAAAAGCACCAGGTTTATTTTACAATTGGGTGACTTTCCAGCCCTTCTAGATTCCCTTCTCAAGCTAAATAACAAACCAGTTTAAAAAAAAAAAGCATTGAGGCATTGTTCTGTACTGTAAGTTATAGAACCTTTGTTGAAATGTTATTTGATTTTACACAATGTTTAAGAGGAAGTTAATAGTTAATCTTAAACAATTTGATGACTGGTTATTTAGGAAAAAACACAGATTCTCAAATTTTTAAGCCATTCTTAAAAATGTATTACCAGGTCTTAGCATAAGGTTAATATACATAGACTATATATTTATTATACACTGTACAGTCATTTGCAATATTATTGGAACCCTTGATGTTAATAACCAAAACACTATACAATAAAACATACTTTGTGATGTGAGCATTTACATATGTTGAATGGTTTAAGCACTGTATACTTCTTCTAAACCCTTATTTTATTTTTTATTTTTAAATGGTTACCCCTCTGTGTAATAGTTACATAACCCTAACACAATAGCTTCACAGTAATAAGGGAAGCCTAAGAGAGAACAGAAAATAACAGCACTCAGGCTCTTCCGGTCATGGCAATTAAGGCATTAGAGACTTGTACAGGGATCTTGGGCCAGTCTTTCATGCATTTCAAGATCATCTATTCTGAGCACTGTGCATTGTGAAGCCCTGTCAGAATCCAGACCACAGGTAGAACGTCAGTAGAATTTACACTTAGGAAAACAATGTTTTTGTGTTTTCTTTGGCTATTTCTGTGTTGACAGAGATATATTTAAGAAAACTACCTTGCTCAAAGCTTCCTTCAGGGATACAAGAATATTCATAAGAGATTATAAACAACTCAAAAGCAAGAAAGTTGCCTAGCATTTCCGGAGACTGATGTTTATTTTACAAAGCTGCTTCAAGCATTATTGAAGTTAATGTAAATTATTTTTTTTTTTTGCCACATAATGTTATCCAAAGAAGGAAATGCTTATAGGATTGATTTGAAAAAAAGTTGTGTTGTTTTCAATTGTGCACAATGTCATTGTGTCCAATGTTTATTTTTCAATTTTGCCTTTGAATATATCTAGTTTATAATGAACATTGCCTCTAAATGCTTTATTGCTTGATTGTATTGAATGGAACTTGTTTAATTTTAGTGTTATTACTTGGTCAGTGTTTTTTAAAGCCCCAGATCGATGATGTGGTGAATTTCGGTATATGACAGATACATTTTCTGGGTTATACAGTAGACAGTATCTACAGTAAAGATGCTGTATTTAGTAGAACTACTGCTGCCTGGATGATATAGCTGGAAGGATGGAGGGAAAGGACAGAATTAAGCAATGAGGCTACTGTGGACACATAACATACAACAAGCATAAGTTTGCAGCTTTTCAACGCAGCTTAAAATATATAAAATACAGTTTACTTTAGCTGTTCTATGGAATAACATTTAAATTCTTGTGTGTAGATATTTATTTAAATTCAGTTACTTTTTTTTAGAAACTTTAAACAATGGACACTGTCCCAAAACAGCTCTCTTTAAATCATACATTTAAAAATTAGACCCTAAGTTTAAGCTTTGTAAGCAAGCCATTGGCTACAGTGACAAAGAAAAACTCCCTGAGAAACCTTTAGAGGAACCAGACTCAAAAGGGAACCCAACCTATTCTGGGTGACACCGAATGTCTATTCATAATTCCATCATTGTTGAGGTTGTCAATTGCTCATTGATAGAGACATGAGTGTAATATTTTTTAATTGTAGCTCCAAGCCATTGTAGCTAACTGTTAATAATAATTAAAGTCCAAATCCATCCTTATGGTTCTTAAGTTTAAACTTCTGCAGTAACCGCAAGTATAGTGTTTGCCTGATCGATTGTTTACTTACCTTTTATAGTGACAATTGCTTTCTTTGTTTAATTTATTATTAAAATAATTTTATTCATTTATTTATTTTACTTGTTTAAGTGCCTCATTTTACAATAATAATAATAATAATAATAATAATAATAATAATAATAATTTTACTGTAATAGTTGTTGTGTAAGCCAAAGTAAAGTTTTACCGCAAAAAACAAAATCTAGAAAAACCTTTCAGAGACAGACAACAAGCAGTCTAAAAGCAATATTGCACACCTTTTTTCCCTTTCATTTTTTCCCTCCTAACCCAGGAAAATGTGCTGGAAAGGACACTTCAACTTCAGTATTGTGTGCAATAAACATCATTTATCTTTTTTTGGAAAGCTCCATACAGAGATACAGGAAGTGTGTGACAGAGGTACTGGCTGATAACCTTATAAGAACTCATCTTTCTGAGAAGATTTGACCTATATATGTAACAGTGCAACCCAGACATACTCAAACACAAACACTGTGATGCTTCAGTACACTCCCTTCCTGTGAAATTGTAATGTAATGTTCTGGGGTTGCATCGTTTCTCCAAGTGAATGTTTTGATTCAACCAGAGAATGCGTTACTGCTTTGTTGCCTCACTTATGTACTATACAGTAAAAGCAAAATGCAATTTATTAGGGAAGAAGAAGTAGGAACAAGCTTAAAGTGTATGAACATTAATGTTGTTTTATTTATAAACATTAGATGGCAAGGATGTGAGGTCTGAGGAGCTATTAGTGTGCATGCTGAAAGGATATGTATGCAATAAAGTATTGTTTTTCAACAGGGAGTGTCTGTAAGCCAGTGTCAGCTTTCTTCTTACTAAATTTTACTTTAAGGCTCAAAAGAGTTTTAAAGCCACTTGTGAAAAAATCTGAAATATGAATGCATTAAAAAATATGAGTTACTAGTATAGTAACAAAATCAGGTAACAAAATGGAAAGTAAATGAACAGAAGAGAAATCCAAATCAAATCAATATTTGGTGTGGGCACCCTTTGCCTGGAAATTTCTAGCATTCATTTTTTTAGGTAAACTTGTACTTCTAGGTACAGTTTTTGAAGGAACTCAGCAGGTAGGTTGTTCCAAACATTTTGGAGAACTGCCCCTTCATATGAAGTCAGAGTGATGTGTGTAACCCATGTGCCGTCAAGCATTTTGACCAATGACATGAAGTTACAATTGTGACATCAGCTGTCATAATATTGTAATCTGCCACCGCACAAATTCTAACCGGCGCAAGCAAGGATGACAACAAACATTATAACAACTTTTATGACAAATGACATCATGTTAACATTATGTAGAGAACTATGTTAATTCTGTCATGGCATCCTTGTCTCATTATGACTGTTATGACACAGGTTTCAAGTAAAGCAAAAACATGCATTAGGATAAACTCTTAAATCCGATCAGAAATAGCAAAACTGCTCTAAATATTAAGAAGGAAAGATGTTTTATACTTGTCACATGTACATTACGGCAGAGTGAATTTTTTTCTTTCTATATTCCAGCGATGTTAGGATGCTGGGGTCAGAGTACAGGGTCAGCCATGTTACAGCACCCCTGGAGCACAGTGGGTTAAGGTCCTTGCTCAAGGCCCCTAAGAATGGTAGCTTAGTGATACTGTGGCTTAAACCCCCCACCTTGGAGTCTGTCATTTACATTTACATTTACATTTGCAGCATTTAGCAGACGCCCTTATCCAGAGCGACGTACAAAAGTGCACTGTCCATGATTACATGAGAGGCAGAGGGATCTGAGGCAGCCTACTTCCATAGAAGATATGTGGTTAGTTCTTTCATGATATATGTCAGCATAGACGGGGGTTGTCACAATATTTGTCATCACATATGTTGAGATTAGCACAAGTAATATATGTGAGTGAAAGTATGAAAATTCAAAATGTGCAAATCTAACAATGTCCATAGTGGGGGTAATTTAATGAGGAAAAGCCATTATCTTAAGATGGGGAAAACTGGGAAGGGTCAAACCCAGGAAACATGAAACCAGGGGGCACCTACAGATTTTTCTAAGTCAGATAACGTCTAAAGAGGAAAAACGGTTTCCCCTCTTTTCAATGCTAGTATACGTGTATATAATTGAGAAATAAAACCAGTGACAAGCACATGGGGGGAAAAAAGAGCATATGGCTTTCATTGCTACGAGAACTGAGACAGGAAGGGGGAATACGAGAGATAAACGTGACTAATATAAAAGAGGGGAAACCTTTTTTCCTCTTTAGACGTTATCTGACTTGGACAATTCTGTAGATGCCATCTCATTTATACTCTGGCCTGCACAGAGGGGCTTTGTATATGTTTTGGAAAAGCTTTTGTCACAAGCGTTCCGAGTACATTTGGAAAAATAGAAGCATAAACTGTAATGCTGTAAAATGCTATAGCTATAATGCTATATCTTTAATGACAGTTATAGTTCGAGGAATATGATCTCTATGTGTTGCAGACATATCATATTATGACCACTCATCTACTAGAAAAGGTTCAGTCAAGTGTTGTTTGTTTCTTCTTCTTCCTGGTGACATTTATTGATAAAGTCAAACATAAAAAAAAACCACACACATTTAGAACCTTATTAGTTTTTGCTCTGTGAAAATCCTTTTATTTCTAAACTGCTCCTAGTCAGCAAAACTTCTATGCAGAAACTATTTAGGAAGCAAAAAACTTTCATGTACCATGGTCTATTTTTTGAATAATAGCATTTTCTCTATCGGCTATGCATAAATGAACAGAAGCTCTACCCTCTAAACAAAGACATCTTCCTCAAATGAGGCGTACAAACAGGACTATTTACCCCCAGACGATGAGATTTCACAAACCATTAAAAGTCTACAGCATCGTATACAATCTAATGAGCATTTACCTTCCAATTAAGACCTGCTAGAGATTTTTGCAAGGAATCCCTTTCATGCAGGAAGCAAAGAAAAAAGAACAGAGCAAGCACTTGGGAAGAAAGAGGCAGCAGATTAAGGTTACAGGAGAATCCACAGCACAGAGTGGTACTAATTATCCATTAGACGTGAGGTGCTCTTGTGAATACAAAGCCTTAAAATACCCTGAACCTTCGATGTGATTCATTATTGTAACAGGAGACATTGAATAATCAGTGAAGTGATAATTATAGCAAAGCAGACACATTAAAACGGGTTTTCCTTTCCCTCAGAGATTGCTTGCTGAGAAGTCTCAATAATCCAGAGGGAGCAGGAATATGGCTGCTTGTCTTCCTCGGCTAATGATGTCCTCTGTGCCTCGTGCCAGGATTTCCAGAATAAGGATTTCCAATAGGGGATGATGGAATAGATGTGACTGCACAGTCCTTTCATGTGTAGTGCAATTATGATGATGGCAAGGTGGTTCATCTCTCCTTATGTTTACCCCACTACTATATCTGTGTGCAAGAGCAAGTCTGTGTATGTGTGTGTGTATGTGTGGGTGGTAAGAGAATATTGAGATTCCTGAAGGCAGTCAGCATCATTGCACTCAAAGTATTAGTAGGTTAGAAAGCATCCATCCATCCCCAAGCGTGACGCACTGATGCATGGAGCGTCGTCTCATTGCTGATGGAATTTCAGCCGTTACGGCACTGGCACTATTTTTACAATATGCTTCGTGCACGTTTATCCCCACAGAGAAACACTACATACTGTAGGTCACTTTATAATGCCATTTTGCTCGCCTGCAATTTGTGAAACTGCATTGAGGAATGAAAAACAAAGACAACAGGGAAAAGGGTGTAATGTGCTGCAGTCGGGGAATGTTAGATTTGTGTAATACAAAGCACACTCTAAAAGGCCCAAAGGCTTGTTATTTATAGTAAATGAGTTTGTTATTGCTTTATACAGATTGAGGAATCTTGTTCTTGGTCTGTTGAACATGAGGTTTCTGTCATGTTTTGTTTGTGCATTTTTAAACGGTATTCATATTCATATTTTAATGGGCATTCATATTATTTGAATAGACTATATGGTTGCTGTACTGGATATAGAGTGGGTCTTGCACAACGGGTGAAATTTTGACACTTTCTACGGAAGACATTTCTGAAAGTTACATACTATACTGAAAAAAAGCAGAAAGTTTCTACTTTTTTCATGTATCTCTGCCACAAGTCAAGTTAAAAAAAAAAAATTCAAAAGGACATATTACAATTGAAATGAGAATCTCAGTCACTTTGACATCTTGTATCGGATTGCAGGATACACTCATTTGGTTTTGCCATGCCTGTAAACGTATTGTTAATTACACTAAATTGCATTATTTGGTTTAATAATAATTTTAGTAAAAACCTAAGCAGATTATTCAATTGATATCACACATTCTTACAGAGTTCTAAATAATCAAAGAACAAAATAGCTGTTTTTCCCTATTCATCCAGAGCATACAAAATCTAGCATCCTGAAGCATTCTTAGCACAGTCTACAAGGCTTAATATATAAAAACATATAGAATGCTTAGCATCCAAACTACTGCTAGATAAAATAACGATACAACAATTAATTATACAGCAGATTCAAAAAGAACAACAGGCTTACATTAAGTATCACTTCTGAAATGACTATCATTAAAAACAGACCCAAGTCTCTTTCAAAGCTCTGCTGGATGGATTCACAGGTAAAGAAACTGACATCAAATTAGATCTTGGCGATGTCCGAGAAAAAGTGCACTGTTATCTGACGAAAGGGTTCTCCTACACTCGACCAGTCTCACTACATTATTTTATGAAAAAGGTGGAAGATGAGATGTGATATTCCTGTAATTGAGCCGTTACGGTAAAATAATGATGATGATGATTTGATGTAAAAAATTCAACATGGCAGTTCTCGTCCACTGTTTGAAGCTCATCAATGCTGACTTTCAATTATTGTTATATTCTGACCAATGATTTGTTAATAAGACCATTTATATTTTGCCTTCCTGGGCTTTTTATTCCATAATGCTGCCATTGCCCAGGAGTGTACATTACATGATTCTTATTTATTTATTTATTTTACTTATACATAGTGGTTAAAAAAAGCTTGGCCAAATATTTCAGAAACTTTGCAAGCTACAGCAGATGTGTGATTTCCTCACACAGTGAATGATATGCTTTAATCAAATTGTTGGATGGTGTAGCAAAATGGTCATAAATCTAATCAGTTTCTTTTCAAGAGATAAAGAAATAAACAATCATGCACATAGTGTATTATCATTTACATTTAGAGAGAAAAAGAAAATAAAAAAATAGCCTATTTTATGAAATGTTATATTTGTGTAACATTTAAAAAGAAATATTACAGAAATAAATCATGCCATAATTCAGTTAGCTTAGTGTTTTTGAACTATTTATAAATAATAAAGTACTTATTAAATGTACCTTCTTCTTCTTCTTCTTCTTCTTTCGGCTTCTCCCATTACGGGTCGCCACAGCGGATCATCCGTCTCCATACCCCCCCGTCCTCTACATCTGCCTATTTCAAACCAACTACCTGCATGTGTTCCCTCACCACATTCATAAACCTCCTCCTTGGCCTTCCTCATTTCTCCTATCGATATACCCTATGTCCAAACCATCTCAATCTCACCTCCCTCACCTTGTCTCCAAGACGTCCCACATGCGCTGTCCCTCTAATAAACTCGTTTCTAATCCTGTTCATCCTTGTCACTCCCAACTTATCTTCAACTTATTAAATGTATACATATTATTTATTATTTAGTTCTCTCTACATGTCCATGATAATATATGCATTTTATTAAAGCACTACAATGTTTGGTTATTTCTTTAATTCAATTCAATGAATTTTTATTTGTATAGCGCTTTTAACAATAAATATTGTCTAAAATCAACTTTACACTGATGATGTGGTGATAAAGATATTTTTTATAAGTGTAAGTTTGTCCCTGATGTGCAAGCCGATGCGACTGTGGCAAGGAAAAACTCCCCAAAATGGCATCAGGAAGAAACCTTGAGGGAACCCATCTTCATCTGGGTGGCACCGAATGTCCATTTATTACAGATAAACAATGTTGAGGTGTGCAGTGATGATGATCAGTGTGGGAGTGCTGATGGTTCGAGGAAAGGAACACTACATAGGACAGGATCGGGTTTAAACGAAATGCTTTTATTTCTTTATTTTAGTGCTCAGTGCCGAAGTTATAAGGCACACACACCATCCGCACGCGTGCTCCTGCTCCTCTTTTATGCTCCCCCCTGATCACTGCAAGAGAGAGAACATTAATTAGTCAGAATTTCCCTCAGGTGTGTCATTCCCACGCTTCCCTGCTCCCGGTCTCGCACTCCATTCACAAACCGGCGTTCGGCCACGCCCCCACTGCCACAATCAGATGCAAACTGTAGTCATGAGTCAGTGCAGCAGACTGTTGACATTTACTACAGTCCAAATCCTCAGAGTTCCCTTTCAGGAACTCTAGCTGCATCGGAACGCTTTGGGAATGCGACTGCATTGTCCATGCTCTGAATAATGAGTCTAATCAGTCAAAATTGAAGGCAGGTTGTCACCGGTGGGGTGACATCACGACCAGGAAGTATAAAAACGCCATTGAGAGAAGCCGGCTTCAGCTTCTGTTTGTTCATGAAGCGCTTTGTGTAAACTTAATGTCTGGTTCTCAAAAAATATATATATCATATATATATCATGAAGGCATCAAAGAAAACCAAGCACACTTTTCAGCCGTGTGCTTCTCCCTGCCCCCGTTTTATTACGGGAAGGTATACACACAGCCTGTGTGTGGATTGTCTGGGAGCAGCCTATGAGGCTGCTCATCTCCCGGCAGGCTCTTTTTGAGGAGGGCACCCCTACTCCTCGCGGTTTGCTCATGGATATTGCAGAAGGTTCGGAGACGGGCTTCCCCCTTTCTCCTTCCTCCTCTGCTTGGTCCAGGTCTCATTCGGCTTTGGAGGCACGTTAACTGCCTGGTTGGTTCAGTGCTGGAATTCCTTCAGGAGCAGTTCGGAAAAGGGTTGGCTCTAATTTCGGCGTATCATGACCCCCTCTGCCAATCACTGGGTGCAACCTAGAGTGCCTGTGTGGGACTTGGTCGTTGTGTTGGAGGCTTTGTCTGAGCCCTCCTTCGAGCCCTTGGCCAAGGCATCTTGGAGGTTTCTTACAGTTAAGATGTTAAGTGTTCCTCCTGGCAATTTCCTCTCTTAGGAGAGTAGGGCTCTCAGGCCCTTTCTGTGCCCCCCTCTTTTCTGGAGTTCACTCCAGGGATGGCCATTGCCTTCCTGTACCATAGAACAGGTTGCATCAATAAGGTGCCCTCTGTCGTCCCACGACCTGTTAGGGTCCAGGCATTCTATCCTCCTCCTTTTTAGGCCCCAAACCAGGAAAAGCTGAACCGGCTATGTCCAGTATGAGCACTGGACATTTATGTCCACAGGACGAGTCTGTGAAGGAAGCCAGAACAACTATTCATCTGCTATGGCCCTCCGAAGAAAAACCTCCCTGCAAAAATGCAGACACTTAACAGGTGGATTGTCGATGCAGTTGCATCCTTCTACGAGTCCTCTGGTCACCCCACTCCCTTCGGGTTCAAAATGAACTCAACCCGGAATGTGGCAGCCTCTAAGGCTTGGTCCTCTGGAGTTTCCATCCATGACATCTGTAATGGTGCGGGCTGGTCCACCCCGCTGACCTTCGTCAGGTTTTATAACCTTGACCTCAGTGCCACTCCTGGCTCCTCTGTCCTTCGGCCTAGCTGTGCCCACACACAAGGCTGGGACTGGTCAGTCTGGTGGTATTGGACTCTTGTTCCCAAAGCGAGTTCCTGAAAGGGGACCATCTCCAGGTTACGTATGTAACCCTGGTTTCCTGAGGGAATGAGACGCTGTGTCTCCATTTCACACTGCTGGCATCCGTGCAGCGCTTCCTTCTCTTTAGAGAAGCTAAGGTGACCTCGTGCTTTCAATTGAACGGTTTACACACGTGATTCAGACCGTGGACAATGCGGAAGAGTTCCCAAAGCGTTGTTGATGCAACGTCTCGTTCCCTCAGGGAACCAGGTTTACATACGTAACCTGGAGACGTTCTCATTAGACTTGTTACGTGGATGATCAATGACTATTTTTATGTTTTTGTAAAAGTTCTTTGTGCGTTTCATGATTTTCTTGAAAAGTTCTACTGTCCAGTTCTTCATAAACCAAATTCTAAAAAAAAAATGCACATTATTTTTTTTATCCAGTGCCTCTCAACCCTAAAAAAAGAGGCAACAAATATAATCCTAGATTATTATTTTTAGTACTGTAGCAAAATTACCTAGGAATAGGACCTCCACACAAACATGCATATTATTAATATGCATCAGTGACAATTTCATGAATATTAGCAAAATTTGAAAAAAATGGTAAAAACTCAAGACTATTAATTTAATATAGATAATTTGATAACTAACCTTGTAGATAAGAATGTCATATCAGCAATTTGAACATTTTATTTCCCTTCAACAGCAACATTTATTTAACTTATTTACTCTTCTAACTTATTTAAATCTTTTAATTGAGTACTAGCATCTCCTGCATATTTTGACCCAATTGCATATACGCTACATGGACAAACACTTTTGTACACCTGACTTTTCCAGCCATATTTGTTTTTGCCCCCAAAATGACTGACTTTCTTTCGGCTTCTCCCGTTAGGGGTCGCCACAGCGGACCCTCCGCACGTTTGATTTGGCACATGTTTTTACACTGGATGCCCCTCCTAACGCAACCATCCCTATTTATCCGGGCTTGGGACCGGCACTGAAAGTGGCTGGGGTTGGTTCCCTGATCGGGGATCGAACCCGGGCCGCAGCGGTGAGAGCGCCGCATCCTAACCACTAGACCACCAGGCAACCTTTTTTTGCCCCCAAAATGTTACCACAAAACTTGGAGTCACACGATTGTATAGGATTCCAATTTTCCCCTACCTGTACTAGGAGACCCAAAACTGTTCCAGCATTGCCATGCCCCTGTGCACAAAGCCAAATATATGAATATATGGTTTACATGAGCTGGAGTGGAAGAGCTTTAGTGGCCTGCAATAGAGCTCTGACCTCAACCCTGGTGAACACTTTTGAATTGGAACAATGACACCAATGGCAACGATGGCACCCCAGGCCTCCTCACCTCACCTACATCAGTACCTGAATTTACTTACACCCTTGTAGCTGAATGAGCACAAATCTTTACAAGCACATTCTAAATCTAGTAACATCTTTCCAGAAAAGTGAAGAGTATTATAACAACAAATGGGGATCAAATTTCGAAAGGGATATTGAAGAAGCACATGCAAAACTTATGGCATAGTGTATTATCGCAGCTGTGTAATTTTCCTTCGCAGAACTAATGTTTGCGTACGTTTTTCTCTCTTATTAGTTTTGAAATGTCTTTTTTTATTAAAGCATGTAAAAGCAAGGTCTTTGATTTGAGATGCATTAAGAACTGACTGAGGGGTTAGTATGATTGCACATTATGTGTTTCATAAGCATTCGTTTGTTAGTTTGCAGCAGTGGATCAGAATAATGTATTAATCTACAGAAATAAATAATCCACCCATCAGGATTAAGCACAAGTCACTAAAATTCACTACAAATGTTTTTTTTTCTGTGACAAAAGAAAGGAATTGGGATAGATATTATAATAATTATGAGATTTATTATACTATTTACCCCCAAAAAACTTTTTTTTTCCATAGATAAATGATCTACAACACCCTCTCCTACTAATTTAATAAACTATTCACCTAGAAACTGAGCTCTGAGAGCTGTGTAAATGTGGAAAAAGACATCAGACATGCGTGTACAGTGTGGTGGGAAGCTGTACGTAAGTAACCTCTTGACCCTCTCTTCAGGATTTGATGTGCTTTGAGTTGGCGAGTCATTATGCTGCTGCACCTGTGTGGTGTTAAGGTCAGTGCTCTTCACAAGATATCTTCATCATCCTCACCCAGCTTTTACCTCACACCACATCACGTGTGCATCGAGGTTTAGTGTGCGGGTCATCTCTACATTGAATGTGTGTAAGAGAGAGACAGAGAGAGAGAGAGAGTACGATTTGTGCTTTTTATTCTAAGCGCTATTGATGTGTCTCTGGCTGTCATTATCTCTAATCATTTCATCTTGTGTGTTTTTTTTTCCAGATGACATTTCTGAACAAATTTCTCTTTTTTCGCTTGTCTTCTGGCACAAAGTTCCATTCGCATGGAACCAAGTGTTCTTTTGAGATTGGCCCTAATTTTCAAGGAGAGTCTGCTAAAGGTCAAGCTCTCAAATTATTACCAAAGTTTGTGAATGTCAAGACAAAATTAACATCCTGTTCAGAAGGTAATGCTAGTAAATCACAGGTTGTAAAATCATTGTTGTTTCCAAGAAAAGTTCTGCCTTTACTAATTAGAGTTACTTATATCTTAAATAGTTACATGGTTCCAGGTTTGAGTGTGTGTGAAAGAAGTTTTCATATGACATTAGTCATACACCCAAAAATACACGGTCCACCATGCAGTGAACTTTTTTTTTATTACTGTTCAGAGTAAAAAATATTTTTAAGAGTATATGATTATCTTTTATATTAATATATATGTGCAGGTGTTTGGGAGTAGCACTGAATTGAGGTATTCGTGGGGAAAACACTTTTATACAACAGTTCTATAAACAAGAAACTAATATCAAGCAAAAAAAAATCAATTAGACTATACTATACAGTTAAAAGTATTGGGCAACTGAAAATTACACCTTTTTGTAGCTGTTCCCCAAACCCAAAACAAATTTACTGGCACAAATTTAGAAGCACACAATTGTGGTGTAGCATGTAGCATTAAGATTCACTGGAACTAAAAAGCACAAACCTGTTCCAGCAGGACAATGCCTCTGTGCAATAAACAAGTTCATGTTTTACCAATGTATGAGTGTAAGTATTTACTTATATACTTATATGAGCTTATGTCTTATTTGTCTATGTTTCTTGAATCATTTGCCCAGGTAGACCAGCAATATTTTTCTCCCCAATTACTCATAACTAAATCCCCATTTGAAGATGACAATCAGCTCAAAAATGTATTTGTTTTTAGTAGTATCTCTACTAAGAAAATGACTAACCCAAGCCAACCCTGGATCCTAAAGCTAAATGTTGACAAGACTATCCAGTGTTTGGTCTCCAGATTATCAAAATCACACAATTCCTGACTTCCTTTCACAACCATTTTACATTTTCTAAGCATGCAAAAGACATCATTACATCTTTTATGAATCTATGAATCATCTTCTATGAATCTATGTACTGATTCTGATTTTTTTTTTTTTTTATTCCTGTTCTTAGAAATATCTTTTGAAAATCTTGTAAGGTTTCTAATGTCACTGCTGGACAGTTGGTACTTCCAGCTGTCCTGCATTTATTTCTTGCTTTTAATGACCGTAGGCTCTCAAATAATACAAAGTGATGTTACCAGTTTTCTGAGCCAATTAGGTCACATGTACCAATGCCAGGGTCACAGCCATACCCATAGAACTATACACATGAAGCTTCGCATTAAATCTATGGAAATGAGTCTAAATGGCCTGTGTGTAAAGACACTAACTCTGGCTCTCACCAGTCTGTGAGTACATTCTGCTCTGGTAAGACATGGACTCGACATCATTATGACATGTTTGGCGTTTCTGTTTATATATTTTTCTCCTGCAGAACCTGTACCAGAGCAGGTTTCTGACTGCTATGTCCTCGCCATCACGGAGCTCCCAGAACCATCGGCGATGTAAAAACAGGGCACGCTATAGCCTCACAGCTGAGCAATGCCCCACCATCGATCCCAGCAGCCCCTTAGCCCTGCCACGATCCTCCAGCGACCCAGACCTGGTATCAACCCACAGCCGCTCCACCCTCACAGTCAGCACCTCCATCTACAGCATCGGACAGCCGGAGGACATCCTCATCTGCTGGGACATCAAAGACGAGGTGGATGCTGGAGACTGGATCGGCATGTACCTGATCGGTGAGACTTCAGACAATCAGCAGCCTATTATGAAACGATTAGCATTTTTGTGAGTCCAACTATGAAAAAGTGCACTCTCTCTTCTTCTATAGATGAGGTTCTTTCAGATAACTTTCTGGACTACAAGAACCGTGGGGTAAATGGATCACATAAAGGGCAGATTGTTTGGAAGATTGATGCCAGCTCATACTTTATAGAGTGTAGGTATATCCTGCTCTTTCTCTCGATCAGTCATTTTGCAGATCAGATGAGATGGTCTTTTTTTTTTTTTTTTTTTTTTTGGCAGTATGGTATTAACTTCAGCGCTGAAATGTATCCATCCCTCTTTCATGTGCTGCATAATGCAAAGAAAAACCAATATCCAAATGTATATTTTATGTAGAATAATGGAATTCAGCTTATGATTAAAACATATTTTACTACCTGGCTTTAATGTATAAAATGACTACCTGATTTCTCCAAGTGTTGCTGCATTTTGCCAGAATATAGGCTTTTCTGTGGATAATTATATTAATATTCAGTATTATTATTATTCACTATTACCATAGCTACATTATTATTATGCAAAGTGTCTTGAATATACAAATGGTGTGTGGTTATTCTTTTAATTATTTGTATTTATTTATTTATTTGTTTGTTTGTTTGTTTGTTTGTTTGTTTGTTTGTTTATGTATGCGATTTCAGACAGCTTACCCGATCTTTACAGCTGTCATATCACTGGTTTAGCCATTTGGACATTAGGACAAAAATAATAAAAAATACTAGAGGTGAATTTTAGAACTACTGAATTTAATTTACTTCAGTCCCATAATTTAGAGCCCATAATTTAGCTCTAAATATAGTTTTCACATTTTCCAGCCACAAGCTTTAGAATCTTTAGAATCCATTTACACTACAGAATGCATCATGCTTTCTTGACCAGGATATAGTCACAAGATTAAAGACAGGAATATCCTATTTAGAAGTCATTCGAATTTTCAATTTGAAGGAAAGTAACATAATATTGCAAAAGACTCTGCAGATGATCAATCACAGACATTCCTCAGTGTTAACCAAATAGCCAATTTCTGTGAAAGTAGACTGTTCTTAGCAATGTTTATAAAAAAATAAATTATCAAATGCACACCCTCTAGACCTTCTAGTGAAAGTTTAACTAGCCAGACTAGCAGAGATGCTATTTTAAAATGATGCAATAATGCAATTGGGTCATACAGATAACACAATCTAGCACAGTATCTACTAAACCTACGTGCAGAAAGGATTGGCAACGATACAAAAATCCATAATTGTTTTGTCTAGAGAGCCTGGAAGCTAAAGTAAAACCTATATTAAGTCAGATTATTGCATTATCATGTCTTCAGCTGTG
This sequence comes from Silurus glanis, assembly GCA_014706435.1. Classification (NCBI taxonomy): domain Eukaryota; kingdom Metazoa; phylum Chordata; class Actinopteri; order Siluriformes; family Siluridae; genus Silurus; species Silurus glanis. The sequence continues at coordinate 9,737,206 of JAAIIK010000003.1, forward strand.
GCAGCTATCTATTGCCATGACCCTCCTAAGTGCTAACGGTAAATGGTTCAAACAGGAAATTGTTCCTCATTTATCAGGAGACACTGGGCCAGATGTGGCATGCTCAGTGAGCAGGTTGTGCACACTGTGTGCTCTGAATGCTTATCAGGCTCTTGCCATTTTTAGAGGGCATATGGTTCCTACATTTTGGGAACACTTCTGAGAATTCCTTTATGCAGTCAAAGGGAGCTAGTATTAATGAGCTAGCATGACTCAGCCCCTCTGTCTCACAAAGATGAAAAAAAATCAGTATTCATTTTATATTTTGGCAAATATATTAAATTTACTGCTAAAAAATGTAAAACATTATTTTTTATTATTATTATTTATTTATGTATTAATTTCTTTTAACCAGAATGATATCAAAATGAGGATGGTGCTGAATTCTTTCTAGCCCAGACCGTAGATTCATGCCATCCATCACTTGCTGTCATATCAGACGCTTTCGTAGAGTGGCACTTTAATTTAAGTGACACACTTCAGCGATACATTCATACATACAGTGCATGAGATATACTGCTGTTGATATACAGTATAGCTTAATGTGAACAAAGTGGCTTATCATGCTTCCCCCCCAACTATATCTTTTTAAATATCCGTAGAAACAGATTGGTTAAGTGCATGTACAAGATGGACAAATTGATAGATGAGAGACAAAAATGTGTCTAAAGACTCGTTTTTCATTCTTATTACTTTATGCCATCGATGAGACTTTGTGATGCAATGGATCGCCCCTGCTCCAAATCAAATCAGTCAAATTTTGTCGCATACACATTCATACCGAGTATAGTGAAGTGATTTTTACAACTGTCCAACATGTAAATAGAAATAGAATATGAAAAACTTAATAAAAATATAAAGTATAAAAGTATATATAAAAGTATAAATTATAACAAAAGATAAAACAATATAAAAAATATACTATAAATAATAATAATATTAGGGCTGCAACTAACTATTATGTTGATAAACTAGGAATCGTACGATTACATTTTCTTGATTACTCGAATGAAATCTTTTTTTTTTATGAGATGTTTTGCTTATTATAACTATAACGGTTATAATAAACTATAACGGTTATAATAAAAGTGTACTTGAAAAATGCAAAAGCTACATATTGAGTTCATCTTTAATTTATACATTTTAAAGTTTATAGTAGCTGCTTGTTAAAAAGTGAGGGGGGATTTTAAAAAAAATCACTCATGCTGTTTGAGTATGCAAGGTGAAGCAATCTGTGTAAATCAACATTTGCATTGTATTTTGCAGATGGCAAGTTAACATTGTATTGACAATTTTTGTTTAAAGAAAAATACACAGATCATTTAAAGATATAAGCATCTAGAATATATAATTTAATTTTTCATAATAATTCAATGACATATGCATAAATTAAATATACAAACATTGAAAACAAGCATTTGAACGTATTAAAGCTGCAGTAAATCACGTTTGAAAACAGATAGTTAACAGTTGTAGTGGACAAATGCTATAAAAAGAGAATGGAATGGAAAAATGCAGCAAGTTGACAGGCTTGATTAAAAAAAAAGAAAAATATATGCGTTGGTTGAGCATTTGCTGAAAACAACAACAGTAACATAAATGTGAACATTTATTGCTGCTGTTATTTGCTGCTTTTAGATTAATGTTTGTTCGCACCTTTTTAATTGAATCCATCACTATGTCGCGAGTAAGCTGATTGCGCAACCTGATGCTCATGAGCCATGCCAGAACAAATCTAGTCCGACTGTCCTGAAGTTAGCAAACAAGCAGTTTACACAATAACACTACATTAAACTATATAACTATATAATTTTCCCATGGTTTTACATATATATATATATATGTGTGTGTGTGTGTTGTCTTGCTGAATAAAATATGTACTTACTCAGGATGATTCTCGGTCGAACTCAAAATGGAGCGACACCTGCGTGGCCTGGTGTGAGTTTTCAGTGAAGGCAAGGGTGATGCAGCCACATTCCTAAAAATAATCAAACAATATATTTTGGGATGATGAATACACTTGTTAGCATGCATTGTATAGCCTATAGGCCTATTTGTTGATGGGCAATAGGACAGATAAATGTTTGTTGATGGGCCATAGACCATAATGCATCTCAGACATTTACACCATCACCATTTACAGCTGAGCAAATAATATTGTCATTGATAAAGTTGTTTGCATATGTCATACAATGCAATAATGATTCAAACTAAATATAATTTAAGAAAATTACTCAGGATGATTCTCGGTCGAACTCAAAATGGAGCGACACCTGCGTGGCCTGGTGTGAGTTTTCAGTGAAGGCAAGGGTGATGCAGCCACATTCCTAAAAATAACCAAACAATATATTTTAGGATGATGAATACACTTGAACAATATATATTTGTTAGCATGCATTGTACAGTGCCTTGCGAAAGTATTCGGCCCCCTTGAACTTTGCGACCTTTTGCCACATTTCAGGCTTCAAACATAAAGATATAAAACTCATTTTTTTGTGAAGAATCAACAACAAGTGGGACACAATCATGAAGTGGAACGAAATTTATTGGATATTTCAAACTTTTTTAACAAATAAAAAACTGAAAAATTGGGCGAGCACGTTTGGGCGCCGGCGGCGAATCAGACTCCAGAGGGTTAAGACTGCTGGGTCTGAGGGCGGCAGCGTCCAATGTGATTCCACTTGGTCTTCTGCACATGAGACCTCTCCAGTGGTGGCTCAGAGCCCAAGGGTTCTCTTGGAGAGCAATTGACTCCGTACAATCAAGGTCACACGGCGAGTCCTACGTGCCTTAGATGTGTGGAGAGTTCCCAGGTTCCTGTCTCAGGCCCTGTGCTGCGAGTTCCTGGTCTTAACATAATGCTTACGACAGGGCTGGGGAGCGGTCATGAATGGTCCTGGTCGCACCTGGTCTCTGAGGAAGGCCCCATCACACATGGCATATCAATTGCCTGAGATGCTGGCCATTCTTCCAGCATTAAAGCATTTCTTTCCAGACCGCAAGGGCTACCATGTGTTGGTCCATACGGACAACACGTCTGTGTTTCCTACATCAACCACCTGTTGACCTGTAGGGGGTCCTGCGATCTTGCCTTCTATACAAGCCGGCAGGTCAGATCCTCCTGTGGCCCAGGGGAAGCTGCTCTCCTTGAGGGCAGTGTATATCCCAGGCTAATTAAACGAGGGAGCAGACACCCTCTTGAGACAAGGGCCGAGGCCCGGAGAATGGCGACTCCACCCTGTGGTGGTGGAGCAAATTTGCAAGAGATTTTACAGAGCTAAGGTGGACCTGCTTGCAACTCAAGAGACATCGCACTGTCCCCTTTGGTTCTCCATAACACCCCCAGCCCCTCTACAACACCCTGTTATCCTTTCCCTTCTGGGAGTTCTTCAGAGAGTTTGATGGGAAGGAGTCTATCTCTTTTTCTGGTGTCCCCACGGTGGCCGGCCAGGCCATGGTTTGCAGACCTGGTAGCCCTTCTCGAACACACTTCCTGGTAGATTCTGGTCAGCCTGGCATGATTGGACTCTTTATTTCCACACTGCCTGCATCCCTTCAGCGTTTCCTTCCCTTTTTCGAAGCTAGCACTGGTTTCACTTAATGTGCGTTTTATAGGTTCCTGGTCATGACATCAACCCACTGGTGAAGCCATTTCCATTAGACTGATTACACACATGATTCAGAGTGTGGACAACGTGAAAGTGTTCCCAAAGCGTTGTTGACGCAGAGTCTTGTTCCCTCAGGGAACCAGGGTTACATATGTAACATAGAGACGATCTCCCACTCCAACACATGCAAAGCATATGTTCAAGGAGTTTGCTTTGTGCATAGGAGCATTGACATGCTGGAACAGGTTTGGGTCTTCTAGTTCAAGTGAATGGAAATTTTCATTCTGCCTCTACCATAGACATTCTATACAAATGTGTGTCTTCAGCTTTGCGAAAGCAGTTTGGGAAAGAATCACATATGGCTGGGAAAGTCAAGTGTCCCAATACTTTTGTCCATATGGTTTATTTCTAGTAGTCCACAGTGTCATAGTCACTAAAGTGTTCATGTGCTGTATTAAAGTGTCACTGAGGTGTGCCAGTCCAGTGTTAAAATGAAGTCATATAATTGATAAGCTTTAATAATTAAACATTAGTGTGGTAGAGAAAGAATGGGCAAGCATCAGTTGTGGGCGACAAGGATAGTGCTTGCTGGATGTTGGACGTTGGATCGGATGATTGTGGGTTAATTTCTCCGCACTACCAAGCTAATCCTGCTTTGCTCTTGAGCAAGGCAAAACCTTTGAACTTTTCAATTGTATAAATGAGATAATTGTCACTCTGAAGGGTGTCTGCCAAATGCCAGAAATGTAATGTAAATGCCTTGAGTAGAAGCATCAGAAACAAAGTTGATGTGGAAACTCAGTGATTAAGATGTCGTACTTCTGATCGAAATTTCATGGGTTCAATTCCCAGCATCACTAAGATGCCACTGTTGGGCCATTAAACAGTCACTCTGGATAAGCTTGTCTGCTAGATGCAGTAAACGAGCGGAGGCGGATGAGCCCGGCTGCTAACACGCATTGATCCTGACCTGTGACTCATTACAGCCAGTCTACTTAGTCCTGTCTTTTAGTTCTTCAAGATTGGCTGTAACCAGAGAGAGAGATGAGTAACAGAGAGCTGTGTGTGCACTTTAGTAGCTACATTGAAAAAATAAAAGCTAAGAATTGGAAAATAAATAAAGAAGTGATTGCTCTGTTAACATTGTGTTGTTCTTCTTGAGTCTTTTTCCACATCCTCACACGTCAGTATTCTACAGTTAGATTTCATCATGACCAGCCATCAATGCATGTAGTACAGTAAAAGCCTTCGACAAATGTAAAAGAACACATGACTCCAACACATGAATGCAAAACAAATTTTGCAAATAAAAAAAACCAAAAGGGTCTATTCCAAGGCTCAGTGGAGACCATAGCATCTCTTGCTGAACTCTTTATATTTTGATATACTAAACATAGATCTTTCAAAATGGAAAAACATTTTTGGACCATCTGCTATAGAGAATATTGTACACATAATAATCTTGCAGGCTAAAGTCTCATCTGCTATAAAAGCTCTTGTGTACTGTAAGAAAAATGGTAAGTTAGTGGCAAGCTGCCACTTTTGTGCACCTGAGAATGGCCCTTAACCCCTTAGCTTCTCAGTTGTAGGAATGAGATAAAGGTAAGTCGCTCTGAATAAGGGTGTCTGCCAAATGCCATCAGTGTAAATGGTTGCATATTAAATCGCCAATTTTAGAAGTAAATCAGGGATATTGCTGGCTTCTGTTGGTGGTGGCTGGTTGAGGAAGATGGTGATTGGTTTCTGGTTGTTTTATCACGTTCAAGTGATTTTTATTGTGGTTCAGCTATTTGATTTTGTATGACAAATACATACATATAATAGTAGTAATAATAATAATAATAATAATAATAATAATAATAATAATACAATTGCATTTTCTTATAATAGTTCAGCAAACATCTTTTATTTTATATCACCAGTTAAAATCTTTATTCATTTTTTATTATTTTCTTTTTAAACAAGGCCTCTAAGGATTTCTTCTTTACATGAAGCCTTGTCAATAAGTGAATATTTAACAAGTGAATCTACATTTCACTTCATATACATTTTTGGCATTTGGCATACACTCTTATCCAGCTTGACTTATAATTATATAATTTATACAACTTAGCAATTGAGGATTAAAGCCCTTGCTCAATTGCCAAGCAGTGTCAGCTTTGTGGTGCTAGGATGCAAACACACTATCTCCAGATTAGTCCAAAGTCCAACGTCTTGACCACCGAGTTACCACCTCCTCACATCATGTTGTCCTTGCAGGCTATTTAGCAGATTCTTACACAACTAGAAGGGAAAGAAACCGCTAGCATTATTATGTGCTATTAATTTTCAGATTTTTTTTAAGCGGTGACAGGATGCACAGTTCTCCCTCACTCACCCGCTGCTCCCGGGAGTTACGGAGAGAGTTTGCCAGGAAGGAGTCCATCTCCTCCTGGTGGCACCTTGATGGCCGGGCAGACCATGGTTCACGGACCCGGTGTCCCTCCTTGAGGAACCTTCTTGGGAAATTCCTAGCAGGAGGGATTTCCTCTCCCAGGCAGGGGGGTACTCTGGTTCACCCCCGCCCAGAGTTATGGAGGCTGTGGCCCCTGAGGGGCTTAGCAGCTGGTCTCTCTACTGAGGTAATGGAGACCATCCTCCAATCCAGAGCTCCCTCTATGAGGAGGTCGTATGCCGCTAAATGTTGCTTGTTCTCTGCATGGTGCAAACACCACCAGTTGGACCCAGTCAATTGCCCGGTTGGTTAAGTGCTGGAGTTCCTGCAGGAACAGTTTGAGGCAGGGTTGCCTCCTTCAACCCAGAAGGGTTACGTGTCCGCTGTCGCAGCTTATTGTGCCCCGCTTGCTGGGCAGTCGCTGGGTAGACACCCTTTGGTAACACATTTCCCGCACAGCCCCCCTACAACCTGTCATGCTGCAGGCATTCTACCCTCCTTCTTTTTCAAGCCCCTGATCAGGAGAAAAAAAACCGACTGTACAGCCTCGGGAGAAGTCCATGGAGAAAGTCAGAGCAACTGTTTGTCTGCTATGGCCCCTATAGGAAAGGGTTTCCTGCCAACAAGCAGACTCTCAGTAGGTGGATTGTGGATGCTATTTCATCTTCATATGAGTCCTCTGGTCTCCCCGCTCCTTTCGGGGTCAAGGCTCACTCCACTCGGAGTGTGGCAGCCTCTACGGCCTGGTCCGCTGGAGTTCCACTCCAGGACATTTCAAACGCTGCGGGCTGGACCACCCCGCTGACCTTCGTCAGGTTCAATGACTTCGACCTTAGAGCCACTCCCAGCTCCTCTGTCCTGCACTCTCGATGTATTCTCACACAATAGGCAAGGACTGGTCAGTGTGGCATGATTTTTTTCTTTTGGCAGTGTGCCAAAGAAAGCATGGCTCCTCCCTCCTGAAACCACAGAGAAATATCTGAGCACTGTGACATTACTGAGATTCTTCTTTAAATTGTTCACAAAGGTTTTTAGCAGTTAGTGGCGAAAAAAGCAAAATACTCAAGTCACAATTGCCTTGTCATACATGCCAAGCAAATAAACTGTGATAACCTGGGGTGAGTCGTTTGCAGTGTCACTCACTTGCGAAAGCTTGTGATTTTATCACAAGCTGAATAAAGAAAATTACTAGACTGTCTACTGATAACTCGAAGTTATCTCCAACCTTAGTGGTCTCCAACCTTTTTTCCTTTTTAACCTTCACTGACTGGTTGAATGTCAGACAATATTTTCACGCACCGGCTTTTAAGGAGTGGCGGATAAATACAACAAAATAAAATGATAACACATTAAATACATTACATTAAATACATTAAATACATACGGCATTAAAACTGGTATTTTCTAAATATAATAATAAACGTGAATCCACTGTGTTGTTTTTTTGTTCATTTTGTTAGCTTGGGGGTTTAAATTTAGCGGTAATGTATGATGTGTTACCGGCCAGAGCAGGTAACCCTATTAAGAAGGTAGCGGATGTAGGTAAGACATTTGACCGAGGCATCTTGACATGCATTAACAGTGAGTCATAGACAAATGTGGTGGAGAGAATCCGAAATAAAACATCGTTCAGAATCAGATAATAAATAAAACGAAAATAATATAAGTAATGTATTCTTTCTGTGCGGCCCGGTACCAATTGACCCACGGACCGGTGCCGGTCCGCAGCCCGGTGGTTGGGGACCACTGGCCTAAACTACAGCTGTTTAAAGGCTCACTAACAATACATGACAGTTCTGAAATATTATTCTCATTCTCTCTACAACAGTAGTATCACATTTAAGCAATTAGATATATATGATCCAAGATGGATCTTCTTGATCCATCTTCTTGATCCAAGATGGCGGCGCGGCAGTAGCTCGCAGCGGCCTCTCCGGATCCAAAAATGGTGCTTTCACCATATTTAGCTCGACCATCCACAACACATGGACACCAGAGTCAGCTGTGTTCATGTGTACGACCACCAGACACTACTACGGTACAGGCATCATGCAACCAATAATCTGCATGATTATGTCATCAATAACCTTCGCGACCTCGGCTTGCTGCGACCTCCGCCACACAGACCAGGCCCCCAGCCCTCGGTGTCACCTGATGCCGGTGGCCAGGAGAGGGGACATCGGAAGCGCTGCTCGAGGACGCGGAAGCGTGGCAAGCGGGCGGGTGCTAGGCTAAATGCTAACCCTAGCCGGCCGGCTCTCCCGTCCATTTATCTTTCAAACGTCTGCTCCCTGGACAATGAACTGGATTACATCCGACTCCAGCGAACCACATGACGAGAGTTTAGAGACTGCTGCGTCTTTGTTTTTACGGTGACGTGGCTCAGCGACAGAGTTCCGGAAGCCGCCATCCAGCTAGATGGGCTAACCGTGTTTCGAGCCGACAGAAACGCAGCTCTGTGCGGTAAGACTCGCGGTGGTGTTTATATCAACACGGAATGGTGTAAGAACTCTGTGCTTGTCTCACGCTATTGCTCATCGCTAGTGGAGTTTGTGACTGTTAGATGTAGACCTTTTTATTTACCTCGGGAATTCACCACTGTTTACATTGTCGGAGTGTACATTCCTCCCAGCGCTAATGCTAAGGAGGCACTGTGTGAACTCTAATTTCAACCATGTGAATCTCAGGACTGTGCTTCCTAAACTCCATCAGCATGTGGACTTTGCAACGAGAGGAGCGAACACGCTGGATCTTGTTTACACAAACATCCCCAGCGCGTATCGTGCGGAGCCCCGCCCCCATCTCAGATACTCAGACCACTGCTCTGTTATGTTAATTCCAGTATACAGACCGCTCATCGGACGCTCTAAACCGGTTCTGAAACAGGTGAAAACCTGGCCAGAAGGAGCTACTTCTGCTCTTAGGGACTGTTTTGAGTGCACTGACTGGGACATGTTTAGAGAGGCTGCAACCAACGGCGATTCCATCAACTTGGAGGAGTACACATCATCAGTGACCAGCTACATCAGCAAGTGCGTTGATGATGTGACCATCTCCAAGACCATCACTACACGATCAAACCAGAAGCCGTGGATGACTGCAAATGTGCGTGTGCTGCTAAAACAAAGAGACTCTGCCTTCAGAACAGGGGACAAGGCGGCCTTAAAAACAGCAAGGGCCAAACTGTCCCGTGCCATCAGAGAGGCAAAACGCGCACACACGAAGAAAATCCACAACCACTTCAAGGACAGTGGAGACACTCGGCGCATGTGGCAGGGCATCCAGGCGATCACAAATTACAAGACAACATCACCTGCTTGTGACCGTGACGCCTCCCTCCCAGATGTGCTGAACGACTTCTACGCCCGGTTTGAGGTACAGAACAATGTGAAGGCGAGGAAGACCACCCCTCCTCCCACTGACCAGGTGCTCTGTCTAACCACAGCTGAAGTAAGGAAAACTTTATGCAGAGTTAACCCACGGAAGTCTGCTGGACCAGACAACATTCCTGGCAGAGTGCTCAGGGAATGTGCAGAACAGCTAGCGGGTGTCTTTACTGACATCTTCAACATCTCCCTGAGCAGTAACCTTGTTCCCACGTGCTTCAAGACAACGACCATTGTTCCCGTGCCGAAGAATTCTACTGTCTCCTGCCTCAATGGCTATCGTCCCGTCGCGCTCACACCCATCGTGATGAAGTGCTTCGAGAGGCTCGTCATGAGGCACATTAAGACCCAGCTTCCACCCTCCCTGGACCCCATGCAGTTTGCGTATCGTCCTAACCGTTCCACGGACGATGCCATCTCTACAACCCTCCATCTGGCCCACACCCACCTGGACAACAAGGACTCATATGTACGAATGCTGTTTATTGACTTCAGCTCAGCATTCAACACAATCATTCCTCAGCACCTGATTGAGAAGTTGAGCCTACTGGGCCTGAACACCTCCCTCTGTAACTGGATCCTGGACTTCCTGACTGGAAGACCTCAGTCAGTCCGGATCGGGAACAGCATCTCCAGCACCACCACACTGAGCACTGGGGCTCCTCATGGCTGTGTGCTCAGCCCACTGCTGTTCACTCTGCTGACTCACGACTGTGTAGCAATGCACAGCTCCAACCACATCGTCAAGTTTGCCGATGACATGACTGTGGTGGGTCTAATCAGCAAGAACGACGAGTCAGCATACAGAGAGGAGGTGCAACGGTTAACAGCCTGGTGTGGAGCTAACAACCTGTCTCTGAACGTTGACAAAACCAAAGAGATGGTTGTGGACTTCAGGAGAGGACAGAGCGACCAATCTCCACTGATTATTGATGGATCCTCAGTGGAGATCGTCAAGAGCACCAAATTCCTTGGTGTTCATCTGGCAGACAACCTCACCTGGTCACTCAACACCAGCTCCATCACGAAGAAAGCCCAGCAGCGTCTCTACTTCCTGAGAAGGCTGAGGAAAGCCCATCTCCCTCCCCCCATCCTGACCATGTTCTACAGAGGTACCATTGAGAGCATCTTAAGCAGCTGCATCACTGCCTGGTTTGGGAATTGCACCGTCTCGGATCGCAAGACCCTACAGAGGATAGTGAGAACAGCTGAGAAGATCATCGGAGTCTCTCTCCCCTCTATCGTGGACATTTACACCACACGCTGCATCCGCAAAGCAAACAGCATTGTGGATGACCACACACACCCATCACACACACTTTTTACTCTCCTTCCATCAGGAAAACGGTTCCGAAGCATTCGGGCCACCACATCAAGACTGTGCAACAGTTTCTTTCCTCAAGCCATCAGGCTTCTCATCACACAGAACTGAAACGGAATTCACACTTCTCACACACTCACTCACACACACACACACACTCACTCAAATGTGTGTTACCGAACTGTACAACCTGGACTAAACACTTAACACACACTCATTACCCATCTCAATCCATTCCACCGCCATTTATTTATTTATTTATTATTATTCATACTTGACCGTACCACTCTCTTACTGCTGTTTTTTTGCACCTTTCACTTCATTATACTGTTTACATGCTGTCTTTTGCACCTCTTGACTGCTGCTGTTTTTTGCACTACATTGTTCTGGTTATACTCACTCAAGGGTATAGTTTTTAGGTTTACTGGTCGGCGCTATATTTGTTTTTTTTTGTCTTGTCTTGTGTTGTCTTGTGTTGTCTGTCTGCACTGTCTGTCTGTACTGTTTTTTGTCTGCACTGTTTGCACTAGGTTGCACTCGATGCACTTTATGTAGCTTTGTGTTGTGTTGTAGCTCTATGTTGTTTAGTGTAGCACCAGGGTTCCGGAGGAATGTTGTCTCATTTTTACTGTGCAGACATGATTGTACAACTGTGTATAGTAGAAATGACAATAAAAGCCTCTTGACTTGACTTGACTTGATATAGGGCTAGATAAAGAACGAATGATAAGAACTTAAAGCCCGGGACACACCAAGCTGACGGTCAGCTGTCAGGAAAATGTTGGGGGAAGGGGGGTTTGATTGTCAGTCAGCTTTAGGTTTTTCTGCTCCGTTGGTTCGAGTCGGAATGCGTTAGCTGTTTTTTGTCAATTTTGCATGTCGAATCGGATGGCGGAGCTCATCGGTGAGAAAGTTGACTACAATTGGTTACTTAGCTTATCTAATGAGCACATAAGTAAAAAAAAAAATGGAACACGCTTGTTGTCATTCTTGCATGACATTTGCATGACTTTTGCAAGACTTTTGCATGTCTGCAAAGTCTTTGTACCTTTGCAGACATGATTGAAAAATGCGTGCCTGCCTAATAATCCGCCTAATATGCAGCACAATCAGCCGATGAAGATTAAATAAAAATGCAAAAAATCCACCCAATTAATCAGGCGACCTCTAGTGAAAATGTCAAAGCCACTAGACATTGCAAAGTATAATATTTGCCTCGATTTTCTTCCCCACATTATATAGCTGAGACCAAGATTTGTTTCAAGTATTACCATGGAGTGAGCGGAGCACTGAGAGCCACTACCCCCTGCGTAACTGTGAGAAACCCTTCTGCCATTGTGAGTACACATACTCTTACTCAAAAACACACACACACACACACACACACACACACACACACACACACACACACACACACACACTGTTGATGTCTTTGACTCTAATAAAACATGACAAATGATTTCACATTGGTCAATAAAGCTAGCGACATTGCGACAGAAGGAAGACATATACAAAGCACCAAAAAAAAAACAACATATATTCATTCAAAGCCCATGTATTGGCATAGATTTTATTAATGCTCCAATAATCTGTTTAAAAAAACTTGTATTCATTGTATGAGTGACATACATATTTTTTTCTGTTTGGTTTATAATTAATAATACATTTATAATTGCTTTGTTTTTACTACATTTTAATTAAGTTTTCTGAAATGTATCTGTCTAGAATTTCATCTTCTTTTTTTTTTTATAAAACACTACATCCAGAATCATGAAGGTTGATATATCAACATTGAGACTATCTGATATGCATCTACTTACTTGCTTGAATTGACTGCACTTACCCAACTTTTCTACAAAAGATCCATTCATAACAGTAGATATTTTAACAGACTTTTTTTTTTTTTTAATTTATAGTGTATTTGTTGGGGGTTCCTGCTGCATCAATCTTTTTATTATGTCCTTTGTACTAGCTAGCATTAGTATTTCAAGTTTTGTTGAAGCACTGTACTAAGGTAAATGTACCACAATGGTATATTGTCTATTTGAAATCTATCCAATAATGTTTCTAATCTCTCTTCACCACAATTCAGTTTTTAGAGAACCCCTGATATTGCCTCATGTCTAACAATGTTTTGTTAATTAATGTTAAAATAAGAATACTGTTTTACACTGTAAACAACCAAAAAAACAATCAACATTCAACTCTTCCTCTGAAATTCACATATTACATTTTCCCTGAGAATTTTTAGAAGCTGTAGGTTGATGGGCATCTTTTAGTTATTTGTATACTTTAGCGTATCCTGTAGATCATTGATATCAGCAAACCCTCAAGTGTTCATACACCCATTAAAGGTTAAAGGAATATATTCTTCCCTAATATTTTTAATACTTAATTTACAAAGCTTTATCATTAGTGCCAGATTATAAACCTGTCCATTAAGATCACATATCTACTTAGCCATGGTGTAGCAGAGCAAGATTTTCTATACATCATGTCATGAAAATGGTTTTAACCAATTTGAGTGGCTTGCAGGGAATAGAAATCATCACTGTCCTTCCTATTTGGGACCAAGCTAGAAAGATTATTTGTCTAAAGATCAAATATAGTTTGTCTAGAAAGACCATGCGACTGATATGTTAGTTGTGTTTTAGGATAAACTGACTTTATAAAGCATTGTTGAAAAGGGTACGTATGTAACGTATGTAACCCTAGTTCCTTAAAGAGAAAGAGACGCTGCGTCGGAAACGCTTTGGGAACGCGGCTGCGTTGTCCATTCTTTGAATAATGTATGTAATCAGTCAAAATTGGAAGCAAGCTGTCACCGGTGAGATGACGTCACGACCAGGAAGTATTAAATGCACATGGAGTGAAGGAGTGGAAGTGGAGGTGTGGCATAGAGACGCAGCATCTCGTTCCCTCAGGGAACTAGGTTTACATACGTAACCTAGAGACGTTCCCTTTCAGGAACTCGAGCTGCGTCGGAACGCTTTGGGAACGAGAGTCCAATACCACCGCACTGACCAGTCCCTGACTAATGTGAAAGAGCACAGCTAGGTCGAAGGACAGAAGTGCCAGGAGTGGCACAGAGGTCAAGGTTGTAAAACCTGACAAAGGTGAGTGGGGTGGACCAGCCCGCAGCGTCGCAGAGGTCTTGGAGGGACACTCCAGAGGACCAAGCCTTAGAGGCTGCCCCACTCCAGGTCGAGTGCGCTCTGACCCCGAATGGATTGGGGAGACCAGAGGACCCATAAGAAGACGCAATAGAGTCAATGATCCATCGTCTGAGGGTCTGCTTATGAGCTGGAAGGCCTCTCCTCGGAGGGCCATAGCAGATGAACAATTGTTCCGACTTCTTCCAAGGACTTGTCCTGTGGACATAACAGTCCAGTGCTCGGACCAGGCACAGCCGGTTCAATCTCTCCTGGTCTGGGGTCTGGAAAGGAGGAGGATTGAATGCCTGGAGCCTGACAGGTTGTGGGATGACTGAGTGCACCTTGTGGATGAAACCCTAGGCAATTGCATGGGCATGCGAGCGAAGTGCTGACAATTGGCTCCCTCAAGAGTCATTATAGCGTGCTCCACTTCCAAACAAGCCACACAAAGGCTGTGTGTATCCCTTCCTGTGATATACCGGTACTTCCTGGTCGTGACGTCACCCCATTCCAATTTTGACTGATTACACACATTATTCAGAGCATGGACAACACAGCCACGTTCCCAAAGCATTCTGACGCAGCTCGAATTCTCTCTTATATCTTCTGATATTGCACAGCTGTGTTTTAGGATAAACTGACTTTATAAAGCATTGTTGAAAAGGGTACGTATGTAACGTATGTAACCCTAGTTCCTTAAAGAGAAAGAGACGCTGCGTCGGAAACGCTTTGGGAACGCGGCTGCGTTGTCCATTCTTTGAATAATGTATGTAATCAGTCAAAATTGGAAGCAAGCTGTCACCGGTGAGATGACGTCACGACCAGGAAGTATTAAATGCACATGGAGTGAAGGAGTGGAAGTGGAGGTGTGGCATAGAGACGCAGCATCTGTGTATTGCACAGCTATAGAGTATGAGCTTCACAATAATCCGTTCAATGTACAGTTGTCGCAGACATTACGTGCACATAACAGCTTGAAAGCATAAATCTCCTGTCTCAAAGAGCAGAAAAACATAATTCTTTAGAGAATATTTTGTTATTGTATCAACAATAACAGAAACACGATGGTACATTGATTTTTCTGATGTTCTTTTTTTATGCCAGAGATTATGTAACAACTGGAAACCAAATACTTCAAATACATTACTAAAGTCATGAGCAATTTGGCAGGTATTTCCTTTCAGGTGATATCTGCTGCTGTTTTTGTAGAAGTGACACATACCCTTTGAAGACAGGACAGAAACTAATAATTATAATAATAATAATAATAATAATAATAATAATAATAATAAGTTTAATTTATATAGCGCCTTTCCCAAGCTCAAGGACGCTTTACAAGGTACAATATTTCAATATATCAAGACAGATGAAATATAATGAACATACAGTGGGTACGGAAAGTATTCAGACCCCCTTAAATGTTTTACTCTTTGTTATATTGCAGCCTTTTGCTAAAATCATTTAAGTTCATTCTTCTTCCTCATGAATGTACACACAGCTCCCCATATTGACAGAAAAACACAGAATTATTGACATTGTTGCAGATTTATTAAAAAAGAAAAACTGAAATATCACATGGTCCTAAGTATTCAGACCCTTTGCTGTGACACTCATATATTTAACTCAGGTGCTTTCCATTTCTTCTGATCATCCTTGAGATGGTTCTACACATTCATTTGAGTCCAGCTGTGTTTGATTATACTGATTGGACTTGATTAGGAAAGCCACACACCTGTCTATATAAGACCTTCCAGATCACAATGCATGTCAGAGCAAATGAGAATCATGAGGTCAAAGGAACTGCCTGAAGAGCTCAGAGACAGAATTGTGGCAAGGCACAGATCTGGCCAAGGTTACAAAAAGATTTCTGCTGCACTTAAGGTTCCTAAGAGCACAGTGGCCTCCATAATCCTCAAATGGAAGACGTTTGGGACGACCAGAACCCTTCCTAGAGCTGGCCGTCCGGCCAAACTGAGCTATCGGGGAGAAGAGCCTTGGTGAGAGAGGTAAAGAAGAACCCAAAGATCACTGTGGCTGAGCTCCAGAGATGCAGTCAGGAGATGGGAGAAAGTTGTAGAAAGTCAACCATCACTGCAGCCCTCCACCAGTCGGGGCTTTATGGCAGAGTGGCCCGACGGAAGCCTCTCCTCAGTGTAAGACACATGAAAGCCCGCATGGAGTTTGCTAAAAAACACCTGAAGGACTCCAAGATGGTGAGAAATAAGATTCTCTGGTCTGATGAGACCAAAATAGAACTTTTTGGCCTTAATTCTAAGCGGTATGTGTGGAGAAAACCAGGCACTGCTCATCACCTGTCCAATACAGTCCCAACAGTGAAGCATGGTGGTGGCAGCATCATGCTGTGGGGGTGTTTTTCAGCTGCAGGGACAGGACGACTGGTTGCAATCGAGGGAAAGATGAATGCGGCCAAGTACAGGGATATCCTGGACAAAAACCTTCTCCAGAGTGCTCTGGACCTCAGACTGGGCCGAAGGTTTACCTTCCAACAAGACAATGACCCTAAGCACACAGCTAAAATAACGAAGGAGTGGCTTCACAACAACTCCGTGACTGTTCTTGAATGGCCCAGCCAGAGCCCTGACTTAAACCCAATTGAGCATCTCTGGAGAGACCTAAAAATGGCTGTCCACCAACGTTTACCATCCAACCTGACAGAACTGGAGAGGATCTGCAAGGAGGAATGGCAGAGGATCCCCAAATCCAGGTGTGAAAGACTTGTTGCATCTTTCCCAAAAAGACTCCTGGCTGTATTAGATCAAAAGGGGGCTTCTACTAAATACTGAGCAAAGGGTCTGAATACTTAGGACCATGTGATATTTCAGTTTTTCTTTTTTAATAAATCTGCAACAATGTCAACAATTCTGTGTTTTTCTGTCAGTATGGGGTGCTATGTGTACATTCATGAGGAAGAAGAATGAACCTAAATGATTTTAGCAAATGGCTGCAATATAACAAAGAGTGAAAAATTTAAGGGGGTCTGAATACTTTCCGTACCCACTGTACGTCGGACATTTGCCCAGGACGAAGGATCACATGCAGCTGCATGAGTTAATAGCAGAGACAACACAGACACAAAAACATACAGGACAAGAGATAGAACAATAGAAACTAGGAGATCCAAAGGAAGTTCATTATGCTCACATACACACACACATATTCCAAAAGACCAGCCAACAGAGGCTCTTCTTTTCCGCTTCACATACCTGTAGACCTGATGGAATATATAAAGTATATATTTTTAAGAGTGAACTTGTTGCAATAACATTTTTGGTGTCTCGATGTTCAAAGATATCAGATATATACAAGATACAGATACAAGAAGCTACTAGATTCTGAAGCTGGTGGACAGATAGCATGTGCAAAATGTTTGGAACAGTTTTTATATGATTATCAATGCTATGAAATAAGCATGGATGCTACGTGTGCCACCTTTGGCACGAACACAATTTAGTCACACCAGTTCTACAAATTTAACCAAGTAAAATATATATTTCAACAATATATTTCATAAATAATTACCCAGCCATTAGGGTTGCACAAGCCAGTGCACTCTTAGTGCAGGTCCCAAGCCCGGATAAATTGGAAGGGCATAAAACATGTGCCAGATTAAATGTGCAGATCACAAATCAGAATTTCATACCGGATCAGAGGTTACCAACGCCACAAGTATTGTTAGCCAACTGTTGGCCAAAGGAGGAGAGGGGAGGGAGAAGAATTCTACAGAGACAGCAGGGAAAGGAGAAATGTAGGAGAGTGGAGGTGAGGGTTAATACTTTAAATGTTGATACTATGACTGATAAAGGGAGAGAGGTAGCTGATATCATGGAGTGGAGAAAGGTATATATGTTGTGTGTTCAGGAGACTAAGTGGAAAAGGAGTAAGGCCAGAAACATTGGAGGTGGGTTTAAACCATTGTATCATGGTGTTGATTGAAAGAGAAATCGTGTAGTGGTTATCCTGTAGGAACAGTACAGTAAGTGTGTAGTGGAGGTGAAGAGAGTTTCTGATATGGTGATGAACATGAAGCTGGAAGTTGAACGGATGATGATAAATGTCATCAGTGCTTATGCTCCATTAGGGGGTCGTCATATGGAGGAGAAACATTTTTTTTTGGAGTGAGTTAGATGAAGTGGTAGATGGTGTACCTAGGAATGAACAATTGGTGATTGGGGCAGATTTCAATGGGCATGTAGGTGAAGGGAGCAGAGGTGATGATTAGGTGATGGGTAGATATGGTCTTAGGGAGAGGAATGTGGAAGGGCAGATAGTGGTAGATTTTGCTAAAAGGATGTAAATGGCAGTGGTGAATATGTATTTTAAGAAGAAGGAGGAGCATAGGGTGACGTATAAGAGTGGAGGAAGATACACACATGTGGACTATATTTTGTGCAGAACCTGGAAGAGATTGGAGACTGTAAGGTGTTGGCAGAGGACGGTGTAACTAGACAGCATCGGATGATGGTCTGTAAGATGATGGCTTTGGAGGTGAAGAATAAAAGGAGAGTGAAGACTGAAAAAAGAATAAGATGGTGGAAACTGAAGGAGGAAGACTGTAGTGTGAGATTTAGGGAAGAGGTCAGACTGGGGCTTGGTGGTGGTGAAGAGGTGCTGGATGATTGGGCAACTACTGCAGGAAGTGATGAGAGACAGCTAGGAAGGTACCTGGTGTGACATCTGGAAATAGAAAGGAAGACAAAGAGACGTGGTGATGGAATAAGGAAGTGCAGGAGAGCCTAAGGAAAAAGAGGTTGGCGAAACAGAATTGGGATCGACAGAGAGATTAGAAAAGTAGTAGGGGAGTACAAGGAGTTGCGGCAGCAGGTGAAGAGGGATGTGGCGAAAGCAAAGGAAAAGGCATATAAGGAGCTGTATGAGAAGTTGGACAGTAAGAAAAGAGAAAAGGATTTGAAGCGATTAGCCAAGCAGAGGGACCGAGCTGGGAAGGATGTGCTGCAAGTTAGAGCAATAAAGGATGGAGATGGAAATGTGTTGACGAGCGAGGAGAGTGTGTTGAGAAGATAAAGAAAGTATTTTGAGCAGCTGATAAATGAGGAAAATGAGAGAGAGAAAAGGTTGGATGATGTGGAGATTGTGAAGCAGGGAGTGGATAGGATTGGTAGGGAGGAAGTGAGAGCAGCGATTAAGAGGATCAAGAGTGGAAAGTCGGTTGGCCCAGATGACATAGCAGTGGAGTGTGGAGATGTTTAGGAGAGATGGCAGTGGAGTTTTTAACCAGGTTGTTCAACAAGATTTTGGAAGGCGAGAGGATGCCTGAGGAATGGAGAAGAAGTGTGCTGCTACCGACTTTTAAGAATAAGAGAGATGTGCAGACCTGCAGTAACTACAGGGGTAGAACGTTGATCAGTCAAACCATGATGCTATGGGAAAGAGTAGTGAAAGCCAGGCTGATAGAAGAGGTGACAATCTGTGAGCAGCATTATGGTTGCATTCCGAGAAAGAGCACCACAGATCATATACACACAGAAGTATAGAGAAGGTCAGAAGGAGTTGCATTGTGTGTTTGTGGATCTAGAGAAAGCGTATGACAGGGTGCCGAGAGAAGAGTTGTGGTATTGTAAGAGGAAGTCCAGTAGGAACGACAGATTGGTTCAAGGTGGAGGTGAAACTGCATCAAGGATCGGCTCTGAGCCCATTCCTGTTTGCAGTGGTGATTGACAGTTTGACAGATGAGGTCAGACAGGAATCTACATGGACTATGATGTTTTGGATGTGTGCAGAGGAGGGGCATGGGGTATATTGGTAGAAGAATGCTGAGGATGCAGCCGCCAGGATGAAGAAAAAGAGGAAGGCCAAGGAGGAGATTTATAAATGTGGTGATGAAAGACATAGAGGTAGTCGGTTTGAAAGAGGCAGATGTAGAGGACAGGGTAGTATGGAAACAGAAGATCCACTATGGTGACCCCTAATGGGAGCAGCTAAAAGAAGAAGATTTTATAAATAATTCCCTGACTTTTTTACTTGTTAATGTGTCAAGTCTGTGCTTTACATTTAGACATACATTGTATTGACAATGTTATTGGGACACCTGACCTTTCTGCCATATGTGGTTCTTCTCCAAATTGTTACCACAAAGCTGGGGGCACACAATTGTACAGGATGTCTTTAAATGCAAAGTAATAAAATCTTGGGTTCAATTGAACTTGAAAACCCAAACCTTTTCCAGCTTGGCACTGCCCCTTTTGCACAAAGTGAGCTCCATGAACCATGGTTTACATGGTTTGGAGAGAACTCTATATGCTATAGAACTGTGATCTCAACCCGACTGAACACCTTTGGGATGAATTGAAACACTGATTGCACCCCAGGCCTCCTCACCTCATCTACATCAGTACCTGACTTTACAAACACTCGTGTAGCTGATGAACACAAATGTCCACAAACACACTCCAAAATGTAATGAAACATCTTCCCAGAAGAGTTGAGGAAATTATAAGAGCAAATTGGGACTAAATGTGGAATGTGATGCTCAAAACGCTGAAAAAATCTTTAATATGTCATTTTTTTAATGCAATGTATAAAATATGTTTCTATATTTTGAATATGCCTGATGGATATTATATTTTAACACTCCAATCTAAAAACACAACCACCCTTCTTCCATGTCAGATACTCCATCTGCAGAACATCAGAGTCTGAGACTTCCCTTAGTAAAAACCCGATTCATGATGGCTGTTTTTGTTGTGGGCCGTGTCATCTTATATTGTCACTTCATAACTGATAGATTGAATTCGGAGAAAAATGTCGCACACTGTTTTTAGTCCGTTGCCTTCAGGGCACCTGTCCATTGTTCCGTCTATAAGATTAATGTGTCACCTTTTATTTGTCTTGCTGACCCGGTGTTTTCGTCTCTTCCAGCTTACAATGCTTCTCTGTCACTAAATTTGATTAGAAAGTGGAGTGGTTTTAAAAGTCATGGCAATTAATCACTGGCATGTCCAGTTTTGTCCTCAGTTAACGCCTGGCAATGTTTGTGTAGACTCCATCGTTTACCATTCTAACCTCATCGAAACACTACTTTTATACCCTGAAGCATAAATAGTCAAGACATTGTCCTTTCAATATCATCGTCCCCTGGTTAGCATCCAGCTGAAGAGGATCTGGAGATAGAGTTACTGTAGCCAACTGCTATTGTGATGCTGCCACCCTAGGAAATGCTGAGCACCCCTGAACCTGATCCCTGTGCCCTTTCTTAGAGCAGGCATTTAAAAATAACTGCTGGAAGAAGCAGGCAGGCACAGAAAAGGCCAGGTGTGAAAGAGAAAGCAAGAGCCTGGATAACAGGCAAATGGACTGCACACTTCTTCATCGAAACACATGCATCCCATTTATACACTTGTTCCAGTGCTGAGGCTGGGGCAGGCTGAATTTGGGCTGATGTCACCCAGACAGACCGAAGGGAGGAAGAGATGGAAGAAGAAAAACAAGTGCTCGGTCACCTGCATGCCTGACTGGGTGAAGGTACATTATCCTATTAATGTAATAGTAATGGTTCAGAGAGTTGGAGGTATAAGGAGGTAAAGTAGAAGGGCAAGATTCAGGTAAGATGACAACTTTAATGACAGCTACAATTTATCTGTGATCCACAAACGTTAATGAAAATGCTCAGTCAATAAAGAAACACTCTCCGCTTGCTCTACTTGGGTGTGAGCTCATTTGCCAGGCTGTTACTTTAGAAATAATCAGCACACCTAGTGTGTTTTTACGATCATCATCTATCTGTATCACTAGTATAATTTTTAACAAGTTTGCCTTCTGTGACTCACAACATTGATTGCTGGATTGATGATCATGGGATTTTTTTTTCCCCCAGTTGTCAGGATTATTGATCACTGGTTTTTGGTCAGTTTGTGAAAACGTTTTTGGAAAAGTCACTTTGAATACAAGAATACATATCTCAGAAACTGAAAGCATTATAGTTAACGTAAAAGTTGAATGTTCTGCAGATTACACAGAGGAAGATAGGATTAAACTTCCCACTTGTAACTTTTTGTATTCATAGTTCTTTTTGTAATGTTAAGATGTTAATTGTCTTCAGGCAATGAATAGAAAAAAATATCTTCCTATATTTTGAATATGCCTTAAAGATATTTTATTTTAACACTCCAGTATAATATCATAACTAGTTGTCCCTGTGTCAGATAGTCCATCTGCAGAACATCAGAGTCTGAGATTTCCTTTAGTAAAAACGCAATTCATGATGGCTGTTTTTATTGGAGGCTGTGTCATCTTATTGTGTTGATAGATTCAATTCTGAGAAAAATGTTGTGCACGGTTTCTAGTTTGCTGTGCTATTATTATCATTTATCTGTATTATTAATGTATGTTTGCTGGTTTGAGTGATGGTCATATGATTTTTCATTTTGTCCAGTTGTCAGGATCAATGGTCACTGGTTTTAAGTTAGTTTGTGGAATCTAAAGTGAAAACACTTTAATGTTAAATGTTAATGTAAAAGTTAAATGATTGAAGATTACACGAGGCACCGAGAGAAATAAATAGAACACTTCTGCTTCCTTTTGCCATTTGCCGTCTTGTTCTTGAAAGTTGAGACTTGCTTTTATCCAGGCATATAGAAAGACAAGATGGCAGCTCTGCATTTCCTGTGTCTATTCAGCATGTTTGCTCAGCATGTCTAAAAAAAAAATATATGGTGCAGTTTTGTCAGCAGTAGAATAATATGGTGCCATGTGAAAGATTTACACAACAGACTGAACAGACCATTGCTTTGTCTCAAATCCTATACTTCTGTTTTATTCTGGGCACTATTTCAGCACTATCACTAACAGATATTTATATCAATAGTAGTGCTTACAATTTTGTAAATCCCTATTAGCCTTCAAAACCTACTAAAATGGTTTTATTTAATGATATACTGATTAGGGACTCGCAAATGATTTGTGAATGTAATGTCAGAGTTTTCCATTTGAAATATAGCTCTTGTAAACAATTGTGATTAGGGCTGCTGCTATCACTTATTTTAGTAATCAAGTATTCTACCAATTATTCCAATGCAATGCTAAATAAGAGAAAGTAAGACAGGGCTCTTAAAATGAACAAGTAAATTGTTTTTCCTTTTAGAAAAATGTAAATTTTTATTGCTGAAATTTCATAAAAGAATAGCGGTGAAAACGAAACCCATTTAGTGCATTTAATTGCCATATTACATCAAAAATACAAATACAGTGCCTTTAGAAAATCCCTCTGCAGTGGCCACATAGAGTAGGTTATGGGAAACTATTTGTTTCATGAAAGTCATTATTATTACTCGTTACTTATTGTTATTACTCGTATTTATTTATTAAATCTCACACATAAACGTGCTCCACTACCTGCTCTACAGAGCCACTGCGGAGGGACTTTTCAACACACTGTATATAAATAAAAATATTAAAATCAACAACTGTAACCACACTGTACAGTGTTTTCTTTATGTTTTAGTTTGAAATGATCCCAAACTTTGGAAACTTTCTGGCGTTTTCTTTGGCCTGAATCTTCTCCTCTCCACTCACTGTTTTTTCCCCCATTTATCCATTTTTTCTATTCTGCAGCAACTTTTGTGGTACTTGTCCAGAGCGCGCCAGAGTTTTAGCGGGCAGTGAGTCAGTAATAATAGTCCGTAGGAAACACAGTGCTCACTGTTTAGTTAAATGGACAAAAAGAAGCATTGTTTTATTTTTGTAAACAAATTACTTGTTGCAGCTCTAATTGTTGTGACATAACATTACAAGTAAAAACTAAAGGCTTGCTCATGTTTAAATTTACGTCCCAAAAATAGACGCCATGTGAAAAATTTTGCTGGTCGACATGAAAAGATAGCAGACAGGGATGCTTTTGGCGTTGACACAGAGCGATTAAGTGCATGCGTAATCATGTGTAAAATATACACCAGGTCTTTTTTACTGGCTTTCCATCACATTTGTTTTTATGGCTGGACAGATAGATGGATTGCTGACTGGCTGGATGAATAGATGGATGGAGTGCAAGCACTTATAGTCTCGCCCTAAAAAGTTTTTTCTTGCATTCACTACACACATGTTCCTCTTCTCAGGGCATAATTTTTTTTCTCACTGCTGTCAAGAAAAAATAAATGCATTTTTTCAGCATCATCACTCTGCCCTTTCAGTAAATGAAAAGAAAGTGTTTCTGAGAAAGAGGAGTGTTTCTGGTTGTCTGACTCTGGCACATGCAGCTCCTGCCTTGTCTCAGCATAAGCACATTTAGGCAGCATTGTTCTATTAGTCCTTTAGGATCAAATGACCAAAGCTTTGATGATGCTGCTGACAGGACTGAAAGGAGTTGCCTTTCTTGCCTGAAGGTGATTCAATGATGAAGTGCTGCTCCACGTTGTCTTTTTGAGTGTGATGACGTTTGCAATCTTACATAAACACAAAACTAGACTAGACAAAATGTTAAGAGCAGGTTTATTAACAATGAGGGGACTGACTGTACTCCCAGAGTGTGTCTTTGTTTGCATGTGATTGAAGTTTTTTTGCAATGGAATATGTATAAGGTGAACAGATGAAGGTGGCTGCTTCTTGTTTCTTGCATAAGTAAGACCGTTAGGAGCATGCTGTACTATTTGCACCGCAAAATGGTTTCTCAGCCAAGCAGCTCAATAACCAGTCAAGGAAAAATACAAGACCGTGAGTAAGCATGCACAAGCATCATTGTATCTAAGGTCATTCTGCAAATCCATGCTCCAGTTGTAAAATATATAGTATATTTATGTATGATGCTCTCTGTTGTTAAGATTTGCTGAATCACTGCTGCATTAGGATTTATCCATCACACTGCAATATCTTTCACCCTGTCCATCACAGTGTAAGTCTATATGGGGCAAACACACACACACACACACACACACACACACACACACACACACACACA
>JAAIIK010000003.1:9776491-9796210 GCA_014706435.1 Silurus glanis
TGTGTGTGTGTGTGTGTGTGTGTGTGTGTGTGTGTGTGTGTGTGTGTTGGGGGGGTACTTATGTCCACGTTTCACAAAGATGCAGATGTGTCATCAGGAAGTGAGACAAAGCCCATACTTATCTTGGATAGTCTCAGTAATAGTCAGGCAACATAACAAACTTTAATTTATTTATATAATTCTCTTGAGGTTCATTTTACCCTTTTTTTTTTATTGAAAACGAGAGGTATGCTATCAAATGAAAGGCCCAGGGGGCCACACCAAAAATATTAAAAGCAATCTTTTCATGGGTAAGGAAACCTAACAAGGTAACCAAGAGGTAAGAAACAGATTGGATGATAAATAATAGTTTAGAGGGTATTTTATGACTGTTTTAAGATACGGGTCAAAACCGACCCTTTAACATAAGAGATAGTAACAGAAAGCTAACATAAGAAGGTTAAACTGTTCCAGTTCTAGGGGGTTATCTGCTCTGCTCACTTGCAAATGTAAGGTAGATCAAGTCAAGTCAAGTCAAGTTTATTTCTATAGCGCTTTTCACAACAGACATTGTCTCAAAGCAGCTTTACAGAAATCAACAGTCAAGGTGAATGGTGTGCATTTGTCCCTGATGAGCAAGCCGTGGCGACAGTGGCAAGGAAAAAGTCCCTTAGATGTAATGAGGAAGAAACCTTGAGAGGAACCAGACTCAAAAGGGGAACCCATCCTCATTTGGGTGACATCAGAGTTTGATCATAAATCTTTCAACAATACAGAACACTGGAGAGTGAGAACTAACATGAGTACTGAAGTATAAGATTATAAGTAATGTTCTTCTACAGTCTTTGGTATAAAAGTAGGAGCTACTGAGCTCAACATTTGTGATCATCATAGATCCAGCATCAGCCTCTCCATGCCAGAGCCTTTAAACACTCCAGGAGGTCCAATGCCACACATGTAGTGGGATCCATTTGGCACTCGTACATCTGTAGAGGGTTGGGGAATTTAGCGAGTTCGGCATCTACTTCTCCATGATCATCCATAGGTCCATAATCTTCACGAGGTGGGACGTGACTGGAGCTGGCCAAACCTCAGAAAGCCTCGGGATGGGGAGAGAAAGAGAAGCAGTGGAGAGGAATTAGCGTAACTGCTGTTCATGATATTAACAGCACAAGTTGATAATGTGCATGTGATCAGATGTTCTGGATCACAAGGTTATGATGTGATGTGTGTTATGTGTAGGCTTTGCTAAAAAGATACGTTTTTAATCTGCACTTAAACTGGGTGAGTGTGTCTGAACCCCGAACACTGTCAGGAAGACTATTCCAGAGTTTAGGAGCTAAATGTGAGAATGATCTACCGCCTTTAGTGGACTTTGCTATTCTAGGAACTACTAGAAGTCCAGAGTTTTGAGATCTCAGGGAGCCTGACGGATTGTAGCGTGTTAAAAGAGATGCCTTCATAACATACAATGTTTGATCATGTTAACCAAATATAGATCGGTGGAGGTAAACACTTAAGAATATACTGTAAACCAGAAAAAAAGGAAAATGAGGTAATCATATGGGGTATTAAGGAGGAGACAAATCTGTACAGAAATAGGAAAGAGACATTAGTTTTACACTAGCTACTGAGTAATTCATATTACTATACTTGGGAAGCTCCCTTAAAATAAAATTACTGAACAATGTGCCAGAAGCTTAGAGAGTTAACTCCCAAAATAGATTTCCAGCAGCCAGAGAGTCTTAACCATCCATGAAATATACAACTTATAGCATTAGGCAGCCATCAGCACATCACGAGTGTGAAATATGGCTTCATCTCAGAGTCAGCGCATGGCTGATCGTGCAGAAATCCCCCACAGCGTGGTGTGTGATCTCGAGACTGATGCTTCTCTCACAGATAATGGAGCCATTATGAGCCTTGGGAACCCTGGTGACTTGAGCCTAACATGATATGCATAACCACTGGGGATTTTCCCACAATACTTTTCTAGTTAATGCCGATTCAGTGCATTGTTTCACATTGTCCATCGCTAAGTGTATGGCTATTATATGTGAGGGCTAGAAAATATCTATTTATAGCTTTCTGATAAAACTAAGAGTTGAGCAGTGAATTAGATAAGATCTCAGTGATTGCATAAGAATAATGTAGGATAAGTGAGAAGAGCGGTAGCTCCATTCATGATTTCTAATCTCTTAGGTGTTTGAGTATAGTAATGAGCAAACTGACTAACTCTGTATTATACATATACATATACATATCTAAAAAAAAAAAACTAAAAAGTATACATGAAACTGGGAGTCAAGAGCCATATTGGTAAAGATTGAAGAAAAGAAATGAGCCCCTGATGGTGGTACTGGAGCATCTGCAGCAGTTTAGACCCTCCCTAATCAGTATACAGTGTTTTCTAAGCAGATGGCTTTATGGGATGCCAGAGGAGGAAGAGGAGGCAGAAGAAGCAGCTTTGGTGCTTGGATCCCTGATAAAATATTACAATAAACCTTTAGCTGCAAAAGTAAGGGGAGAGAAAAATACTTTTGTAACTAGTCCATTGTTCTAAGTAAACCTTTCATTTACTTTGTTCAGATTGTTGCTCAAGAGCCAAATAGCAGCAACTTAATGATTAATGAAGGGGATTAAACCCCAACCTTCTGATCAGTAACCCGCATTTAGCCGCTGGCTATTACTACCCTTTCTTTTCAGGGTGATCGCTGCTGCTGCCCAAAATCTTTATAGAAATATGACTCCTTTTTAGATGAAAGCGTGTGCACATGGTGGGCAGCTAAATTCTTTTATTTTGTTTGTGACATTTTCCTGTCTTATCTTTTCCATTGTTTATCTCTCAGTATCTCTGGGTGTGGGGAAAGTGTGGGGGAGGGGAAGCTATATGCTTAAACGTGGAGATTGCCGTAAAGCATGACTGTGACAATGTTAAACGGATCTCCTCTATGGCGAGACCGTAAATCGTATTTCCTCTCCCTCACCAGCAATTGATTGGATGGAGCTTGCACGCCTACATATTGCTGCATCTGCTTACATTCTTGCCTGCCAGATCAAAAGCAGGAAGCACATAGGTGATCTAACTGACCCTATATAAAGTTTGTCGTACTTTCCTTGTGAGGAACTTAAATTTTTTTTTTATTTAATTAATGCAATGCTTATAACTAAAACTCATCCTAAGCTTAATCTCTATTACCCAAAAGTAACACTGTAGCTTTAAGTACATTTTTAACACAAACACATGAAAAGGTTTTTCCTGTAAGAGTGCAATTTCTGCTACTGGCAGGTAATGCCCTCCAGGTTGAATAAAGATTTTATACTTTATTCTGCAATACTGCATGTTCAGGGACAATATCACCAAATTTCATTACCCTAAAAATCAAAGGTTATTAAATATTGTATAAGAAATTAATTGTATGAAATAAAATAAAATAAAGTAGGGGTAATTAGTGGAGGGTTGGGGTCCCATTGAGAAATTACAAATTTAGCAGTTCCAAAACCTTTTTGCTTCACCATTTCAGCAATCAGCTTTTCAAACATTTTGAATAATTCATTGAATACAGAACACAGTTAGGTAACATTCTCTGCAGCAAGCTTTTTACCAACATCTATTTTTCAAAAAGACTATTTACATCCTTAAATCTTTAACAGTTACACCTTGGATTCAGCACTTAAATCCTACTTTTACTGGGGTAAAAAGGAATGTTGGGAACATGGTGAAAATTGAAATGATGGGTGGGGGGGGGCGTTTGTGGTGAAAAAGGAACGAGGGGGGGGCTGGTGGAACAAGGTGCAAAAGAAACGGGGTAATGTGGTGAAAGAGAATCAGATGATCAATGTGAAAAAATGGGTAGCGTGGCTTAAAAAAAGGCAGGCATGGTGGAAAAAAAACAAGGGGTTACAAAAATAAAACAGGAGAGGGGTGGCATGATGAAGAAAACACTAGAGAAATATTTTACATTATCCAAAAACGAAGAACGTTTTTTTTTTATTTTTTTTTTTTTTTAAAGTCTTTTTGCTGCCACATCACTAATAATTATCATTACCAAACAGGTAATAACTTCTCCAGGCTTAAAAAAAAAAAAAAAAAAAACCAATAGTCAAAAGCTGCCACTAACTTCCCAAAAAGTACCTTCTCAAACAAAAACTGAAAGAAATTACAAAAATATCTTATTCCAATAACTTCATTCCTAACCCAAAACTAAGAAAAAGTAAAGAAAGATGGAAAATGTTACTTACATCCATTGCATACAAACAATTTACACAACTACGCAGCATCACAAAGGAAAAAAATGTGTACCATTTCTTTTTGCTCTTATACTTATATTTCATAGTCAAGAAGTGCTCCACCCTTCGGCAGTCAGCAATTTCAACTCACATGGTGGTGGCTCCCCCCCAGGAATAAAGAGGAAACCTGTTAGGCAAACGTACTACCTGCTGCACTTTATATTTTACATTTTGCATTACAGCTTTCAGTTTGCTGAGAGACAGATGATAAATACAGTGCAGATAGACCTCTTCTCATGGAATTATTATATTGGTAGTATTTATCAAACACGTGCACAGTGTTTTTTCCATTTACCATGTTGCGTGCTGTGCATCAGGTGCAGAAGCTGCTTCAAAAAACAGACGCATAAGTGCTGCTAGCATTGCTTTAGAGGTTGCAGAAGCGTAAGGTTTGCTTGTCAGTGCCCAAACATATGCCTCACACTGCATCAAGTTGCTTTTCTGGGCATCTTCCCAGAAAAAAGCCTCTTCTGAAGTTGACTCACAAGAAACCCCACAAAATGCTCTAAAAGCATGAATTACTGAAATCATGCCCTGTGGTCTGATCAGACTGAGATAAACTTGATTGGCTCAGATGGTGTCCAGCATGTGAGGCAACGCCCTGTTGAGGCATTAAGTACCAAGAAAATTGTGTCTTGCCTACAGTCAAGCATGGTGGTGGTAGCATCATGGTCTGGGGCTGCATGAGTGCTGCTGGTACTGGGGAGTTGCGGTACATTGAAGGAAACATGGATTCCAACATGCACTGTGACATTCTGAAGCAGGACATGATGCTGTCCCTTTAAAAACTGCAGTTTTCCAACATAATAACAACCCCAAACACACCACCAAGAAGACAACTGTCTTGCTGAGGAAGCTGAAGGTGAAGGTGATGGAGTGGCCAAGTATGTCTCCAGACCTGAAATCTATTGAGCGCCTGTGGGGCATCCTCAAGCAGAAGGTGGAGAAGCACCATGTGTCTAATATCCAGCAGCTTCATAATGTCATTATAGGGGAGTGGACTTAAATGGTTGCTGAAATGTGAGGGGTGTACTCACTTTTGTGAGATACTGTAGATCTTGATCTAATTGGGCTCTATAATATGGAAATAATTTTGGTCTTTGGACTTCAGTCTTTTCTGTATGTATCTTTTCACATAAAATCAAGACATACTATGAAACTCAGTGCTTATTGCCAACATTAATAAATGGGAAGTGAAATCACCACTCAAATCCCTCTAGAAATTTTCTTTTACTTTTACAGGTAACTTTATACGATGTACGAGTGTGCTGTACTGCTAGGTCTGAGAAAGGAGACCCAAAAAGCTATAGCCACATTCTGGAGTGTTCCACATATACTATTTAATCTTCTGGTAAAGGGTAATTGGATCTAAGTATATAATAATCAGAATAAAGAGTTCGATTCTCAGCTCCAAATCCACTTACCTTTCCCCTCTTAATGGTCCAACCCAGTACTTTCTTTACATCCACTCTAGATGAAGTGAGAGCGAACAGTGATTAGTGTTCCTGGAAACATCAGAAAACTCCTATTTGTTTTTAGTTGTTTAATTGTTGGTGGCAATGATTATGCTCTCTTGACCATTTATGACATTTCTAGTTTTTGTGTAGAGCTCTCAATGTTTTATTTATTTCAAGGTTAAGGTTGTGTCATACACTATAGAAAAAAATCTGTGGACACAGGATCTTCACAACTGTGTGTTGTTCCTTAAAATGTTGCCATAATGATAGAAGTGCAGAATAGTTTGGAATGTCTTTACATGTTTACATGTTTAGCATTAAGCAAACCTTTTACAGCATGAGAATGTCCCTGTGCACAAAATTATATCTATAAAGATATACTGTGCAACGATTGTAGTAGAAGAAATTCTTGTCCATCCAGACTTTCTTGTCCATCTAATCTAGTAAAAAGCTTTTTCAGGAGAGTGGAGGTTGTTATGCAATGAACTCAATATTTATGACCATGGTTTTTGAGTTTTATAAATTTATGTGCTCACATACTTTTGGCCACATAGTGCATGTAGAACTCACCAACAATGTGTCACAGGGTTTCTTATCAGAAAAAAAAAATCTGGATTTGGAATTTAAAATAATAAAAAAAGTAATAAAAAATGTTAAGAATCGAATTTTCTAATTTTCTATTTTGAAGGAGAGAACATACAGATGAAAAGTGGACAAGTTGCTAAAAACTTTTTTTAAACTCTCCTAAACCAGGTCACAGTAATTGTTAGTAGCCTGACAGTACAGTTTTCACAAAAACATGCCGGTTCATTATATCCATAACATTTCCCTTTATGCACCCTAATGTGCTCCCTGCACATTATCCAACACTAGCAGGCACAGTTATATTACTAGTTTCTATTTTTAACTTTTTAATTGGTCTGATTTTAATAAGTGTCTTTATACCACTGTTAAATTCTCAATTCTGAATTATATGAATTAATATAAAAATAAAATATATTTCAAATATAGAATAATTGAAATACCTTTATGAATTAAAAATACCTTTATGATTCAGGGAAAGTGGTAGCTCACTGTTTAAGGCTCTTTTACTGATCAGAAGGTCAGGGTTTCAAGATCTAGTATCACCAAGCTGTCACTATTGGTCCCTTGAACAAGCCCCTTACCCTCTGTGCTCCTCGCCCTGTACCATGGCTGACCCTGCGCTCTGACCCCAGCTTCCAAACAAGTTGGGATATGCAAAGAAATTAATTTTACTGTGCTATAATGAATATGTGACAAATAAAGGCTGTTCTTCTTTTTTTTTTTTTTTACTTATTCTACAAATTTTGCCAACATCATTAAGAGTAAACTGCTACCACTGTCAGTGTTCAAAACATACACATCAGGAATGAAACTTAAATGAAATGGACTCAAATTTGATATAGTTTTGCTTTCATCTGACTAACTGGGGAACAGCTGTAGAATGTGAATGAGGGCCTCACTGAGTTTGGGTGCTTGGCCCCTCAAAAGTGTTGCTTGTAGCTTTAATTAATATGATATTTGTTGCCATTTTATTAAAAAAAATGCTTTACTGCATTATTAATCAATCGTTTGATCCTTCACTAATGAGCTTAGTTGGTTGACATTAGATCAGTTAGTTCATACTCAGCATTGCTCTGAAATATGAGCAACATGGCAACTAAAATCAGCACACAGGGGAACCCATCCACCACACCATGGCCTTAGGCATTGGCCTATACAACCTAATGAATGGGCCTGCACGGCTTTCCAACACATTACAGCATTTACATTCTGGTTAATTGTTAGAGGAATATCAGCTGCTATCAACTTGTCTTTTTTTCACTGCTGTTTTTTAGAGAGCATCATTACTGCAGTTTTCCACATGGCTCTAGGGTGAAAGAATGCAGCGTTTCAGGAGAGATCATTACATTCCCCTTCTGCTAAAAATGGCTTAGGATCTATAATAAATGGTAACACTATCTGGATGACCTACAGTTTTTTAAGCATTGATTAGGAATTTATTGTGGCAGCCTGAGGGCAGCCTGAAATAATGTCTCACTGTTGTGCCCTGGTGAGGAATTTGAGAAACGTTAGCAATCCCTGTGTAGCCCACACTTAATTTAGTTTTATCCTCTTAACATCAGGACTCATTCTTTTTTATATATTTAATAAAATTGAATTATTAAAATTTCAGTGTTCGTTTTTTTAATTCAGAAAACCAGAGTTACAGTATAAGATTACTTCGGAGAAATTAATATTCTTAATTAGGAAAGACAGTGTATTTTCCCGCTTTTGCTAGGCTAAAGCACAGCGGGGGGAAAAAACTGCTAAAAATGAAATTGAAGAAGCTGCAGGGGGCTGAAAGGCGACCGCAGTGTGATTATATCCTTTAGATGCACATTATATTTTCACCCCAGCTGAATGCAGAAATTGGGAGAACAAAGCAAAGCACTAGATATAATGTGCTTTACACTAAAGACACTGCTTTTAGTAATGAGTTTCTCATGCTGACTGCAGTAGAAATATAATAGAAAGGTCCAAGGAGTAAATTGCCTGTTAGTCAGCCGAATTCTTGTAGTGTGCTGCTCTGAGATGACTCCTTTTTTTCATGGGAGGATGTGGCTTTTTCTCAGAATTGCATCAAATGATATCGCTTAACCTGCAAATGAATGAAATACAATGTTCAGGCTACTCTTAAGAGCAATGTGGCACAATGTGTCCTACACCTCACAAAACTGAATTCTTCTGATGCCCTTGGAATTTGGATTGAGTTCAAGTTTATCCCTCAGACTTGGCTAAGGCAAAGCTTTTTAAAGAGGCTTATTCAGCATACAGGCACTGCTGCTTGGCTCAGCATCTTAAGTTCTAATGGTAGCTCCTGGGACACACTAGTTCTGGGTTCTGCTGTCCTTCAGCTGTGCAGGATGATAAGAGTAAATGTCACGGTTCATATCAAGCCCACTACCTCTAAATTTAGGTAATGAAGTTGAGCCATATGAAGGCAAACATTCACTGAAGAGTCTCTATGGGTTTCTCTTCCATTTAACCATAGCACTTCATTAAACACTTACCAGTTAATTACATGCATTATCATGCATGTGAAAGGCAGGCCAGACATTTATGGTCCAGCATTTCTTCCCTTCCTTCCTATATGTGGTGCCCGTTCAAGTTCCAAAACAGTGGCAAGCCTGGCGAAGTAAACAAATATGTTTTCAACATAAACTTAAACATTGAGACTGTGGGTCTTAGTCCCGAATACTAATTCTAAGGCTTTTCCATAACTCTAGGGCTTTGTTAAAAAAAATCTCTGGCCGTTGCTTTAGTCTTCACTATTCGAGGTATCACCAAATAGCTTGCACCTTCTGTTCCCTGGATGTGGATAAACTGTGGTTCAGTGATTACCATTCTTTGTTATTGTTTAGGAAGCCTTTGCTGCTGTTACATTTGCTGGAAATCAGTTTTGACATGTAATTAAAATCTTTTACTTTTATAGATGTCTTTATTGGGTTACTTTTGAACAATATATGCATGTATTTTTATTTTATTAAACTGTAGAACTGTGCAGGAACAAGATACCATGAAAAATTCAACTGGTGATCAAAATGTCTTCACTGTAGCATCCACATACTGTACTAAAATGCTGTTTAGTTGTAGCCACTTATTACACTACATATTTACATGTGTGTGGACAGCTGACCATTATACCCACATGTGGTTCTTCTCCACCTTACAAGGCTAGATTGGAAAAACTTGATTCCTTTAAAAAGAGCTCTGACCTTAACCCTACTAAAACTGTCAGAATGAATTGGAATGGTGGCTGCACTTTATGCAACATCCAGCAATCCTTGCACACTCTCACACACTCTCACACTTTTGTGCTAAATGGACAAACCCCCACAGTCAAAATCTATTTTTCCCAGGACAGTGTTTAATACAGTACCTACTTCAAAAAGTTCAATGTTAATGTCCAGTGGTTTTGAAATGAGATATTCAATACTCAGGTGTCCAAATAATTTTGGCCATATAGTGTATCAGCAAAGGTTCTAAATCACGCTAAGATGGAATCTGTTTTAAATGTATGTGGGTGCAGGTTTTCTTTGCAACCAAAACCAAGAGCCACACCGTTAGTCAAATGAAGGCAAATGCCTTGTGCTTGATTGGGATTAAAACCAACATCCACAGCAGCTCTTTGTGGTTTAAAATGTTGGCATCCTGCCTTGGATGATGTACTATGTAGTAAAAGCTACTCAGTAGTTCTCATTACAATTATTGGTCATGCAGCCACCATGAAGAAGCAGGACAACTTAGAAATGCTGGATGGTCAGTTTATGAAACTAGAGGATGTATGAAATTGAAAAGAATGGAAATTACATGGTCTTAATATAGCATATTCTTTAAAAGTACAATAACATTTTGCTTTGCTATATTTCCACAGAGATTTAACTTTGTCTCTCTACCAACGGATGTTTTGGAGATTGAGGTCAAAGACAAATTTGCCAAGAGTAGACCCATCATTAAACGTTTTTTGGGCAAGCTGTCTGTGCCTGTTCAACGGCTGCTGGAAAAGCATGCAATTGGGTAGGTGTCATACACTAAATAACATGTTCACCATACAGTTCTTACCTTGATGTAATTTTTTCAATAGTGTATTTTCATGTTTTCATTTTTAATATCAATGTCAAATAATATATGTATATTCATATTTTGTAAGCCATATTTTTACTAAATCAATTATTCTTGTGTTAATGCCATATTTCTTCTTATATGCTTATAGACTTTACTTTTCTCAGTGCCCAATATGTCAGGAATAGTAATAACTGTGTGTGTGTTTTTCAACAGAGACCGTGTGATTAGCTATGCTCTAGGCCGCAGGCTGCCAACGGATCATGTCAGTGGACAGCTGCAGTTTCGCTTTGAGATAACATCTTCTATTCATCCAGGTCTATATATATACAATGCTGTTTACTATGAATAAATACTGATATTTATTGGTTTCTCACTTTTAGTGTCCTGATCTTGATTGCAGATGATGAGGAGGTGTCGGTTAATGCAGATGCTGCTGTGACCCCTGACCAACAGGAAGTGGAGGAGTTAAATATCGACCCAACACCAACTGCTGACTTGGATGCTAAAGATGACGATCTAAACGAGCTAAATGAGAATATCTGTCTGGATGTTGAGGCAGAGAATCCGTTAGCTCTATCTTTTTCTACTAAACCTAGTTCTCCTGTTCATAATGTGTCTAGCATAGAGGAAACAGAGGAGGTTGAAAATGTAGAGGAGGCACCAGATGATGAAGAAAACAAACCACTGGAGGATTTGCCATGCACACTTCAGCTCACTAAACATCAGGACGACAACCCTGAGGAACCACCTGCAGAGCTGAGAGAGATGCATCATGATGGGGATACTGAAGTTACAGAGGATATTGTAGAAGCTCATGGTGATGAATCTGCAGACAAAATAGGGACAAAAGATAATGGAGTAAATGAAGAAGCCATTAGGGTAAGTACAGAGGTTGAAGATACCACAGAAGTGGAAGGAGCAACAGGCTCCGACCAGACAGACATAAGAGAGGAGGGAGAGGGTGAGAGTGCAGACCCATGTTCTCCAAGGACAACTTGTATGATAAAGCGCAAGGCCATGAAGCGCCGTCCCTGCTCGCTTCCTGTCTCTGAACTTGAGACAGTCATTGCTTCATCTTGCACAGAACCTGAAACACCGCGATCACACTATATCCGTATACACCACCTCCTGCACAGCCTTCCATCTGCTCAGCATGGCTCCCGCAGCCAAGACGATGAGGAGACGGTTGGTCTAGATTCTTCTGAGTGTGTCAGCCTTAAACCTGCAGAGAGTGAAAAGGAGGTGGCTGATGAGAACGAAGAAGGATCAAGCGAGGCTCGGTCTCCATCAATAGTCCCAGAGTGTATAGGGCCTTGTTGTTGCAGGATTCTGACTCCGAGCCTCTCTATCGAACGCCTGTCTGAGCTCAACCAGCTCTTAGAGGGTGGAACTCGCTCACGTCTAGAGAGTGAGGACGGGGAAACTGAAAGCGTTGGAGGAGGCTATCGTGTTCACAGGGAGAGTGAGTGTGAACTGTGTGACAACTCCTGCTACAGCACCTCATGTTACAGCACATCCTGCTACAGTACGTCTTGTTACAGCAACTCAGGTCACGAGGGACGAAACCGCTTGTGCAGCCACACACGCCTGTCATCTGTGGACAGCACACGTCTTTCAGAGAGCACTGTATTCTCCTCGCAGGAGGAAGAGGATGAGAATAGTGCATTTGAGTCAGTAACAGACTCAGGACAGAGTCCAGAGGCAAGAGAATTAGGATCCACCCAGTGGATGGAGGAGCAAAATGAGGGAGGTCAATCTCAGTCTCCAGTAGCTGGACCCAGTGTTGGGTCACCAGGTGAGGAAGAGATGTACCTTTTACATTAAAAAATGTGCACAGTTCATACAGTTATTGAAGAAATTTGACGAACTGCCATAATATTAATCATTGACCCTTAAGCTGAAATTTACCCTTTTATCTCCTTTGTGGCATAAAGATTTTTGTTACTTCACCAATAGACATGTCTGCAGTCTGTAGGTTTTCACACCAGTGCAATAATAAGACATTAAGGCTCCTTTTCCCAGTAGCTTTCCAATATAACAACAATCTTAAACCAACCGGAGATAAAAGCAAAAAGGCTTGAAAGCAAAATTTCTAAAGTTTTCTCCTCTCCCTACTAGTTTGTTCTAAATATATTGGAATCTACATTTTTTTTTAATAATGATCTTTTCTTCCAGGCAGGGGAATTGTTAGCAGCCAGGCTCAATCATCCTTCTATGCTCCTAGACCATTTGAGGGTTAAGTGCTTTGCTCACAAGCACAGTGGTTGGTAGATAGCATATTGGCTGTCTTCTTTATGACTCATTCACAAATGCTGTTTGAGTCTCATAAGTTTGCCAACATGTCTGGTTGGATTTATGTACTGTGATAACTTACACTCTGGTTGCATATTGGAGACAGTGATGCAGTGGGGTACTGTGATGCCAAGTTGGCTGATTTTTACAGGAAATGTTCATCTATACTGTCTTAAGACCATTCAAATATTTAATAAAATAACATATAGAAACTAACTAACCATTTGCTGGATTATCTGCAAAGACGTTTTGAGGGTATTTAGTTATGAGTGGTCAGTTGCTATGCACAATGTATACGCTCCCCTCTACCTCATTCACTAATGGAAAGTACATGGGTTTGGGCCTCACATCAGGCACACAATAAGCAACAGCAGAGTGGGTCAGTGTTGAGGGTGAAAGATTTTGTTTAAGTAACAACAGCAACACCAAATTAACTGTGTAGGAAGGAAGGCATGGCAATCAATTTCCATTTAATGGCACTAAAATACTCATCTTTTTGCATTACCAAGCAGTTGCTTATAGCACTTCCTCTAAGTAATGGCATGGCCATAGGACAAATGTTTTTTTGTGATCAATGTGACAGACAGACAGACAGAAGACAGACAGACAGAGAGACTGGGTAACAAGGGGGAAATTTGCCATGCTTTCTAGGTGGGAGAAATGTCACCATATAATTTAATTCACCCCATAATTCAATCCTGTTTTTTCTCTTTCTCTTTGAGTTCTTTCTATTTTGAGCAGTTTACGTCAGCATCACAGTGGCAAGAAAGCCACTTTTATTCCTAAGCAGCTGAGATTACTTAAATACTAAATGATAATTCCTGTTTGCAAAACAGTAACCAGAATTGTTTGGCTTTGAAACATTTAAGGATAAATCCTTCTCATAAAGCTGCTGTTGAATACATGCATTCTTGCTGGGAAGGTTTCTTTAAACAATGGCGTTGTTTTGGCTATCATAAATCTCTTCCTGAAATAATTACAATTTCTGAGACAAACACAGAAAGAATGTATTAATCATTGTACCCTCAGAACTGTCTAAACAAGACATGGTTCCCGCGGAAGTTTTTCATCATGTTTCTCATCATGCCGGGACTTTCATCATGTTTTTCCATTTATTTATTTTTTTCCATGATTGTCCATGAATAGTGAATCTCCACTTTTAATTTTCATCACCTTTGTAGGGGCTAGTCACCGTCCAATCAGTCAGCTTCCTGCTATGCGGGCCGTCTCTAACCATTACCCCAGTGTTGATGAATCATTACCACCAAGTAAGCTAATCTTTGCCACTCCTTACCCTTTCTCCTTCATTTACATCTGAAGCGATGTGTGTGTGTGTGTGTGTGTGTGTGTGTGTGTGTGTGTGTGTCTGTCTGTCTGTCTAGATAGATCTTATGAATTTGTGCTCTCAGGGTGATGATAAGGTAAACATTCAACTGGCACACCGTTCAGGTGGTTTGATTCTTTGGGAAACTGTTGCTAGGCAACTGGAACTGTAAAGGTTGTACTTCAAAGTTAGTTACGAACTGAGATGATGATTTAGCATGCTAGCACATACATATGTCATGAATAAGGACAATAAAAGTATCAACAATTTTTTTCAGATAAACACCTTAGAATTTCCATGGAATCTACCATTTTAAGAAATGTTATAGTTAAATCAAAAGTTGTGAATTTTGAACGCAGCCCAGAAATTGACATTTTAGCAATAGATTATGCGTCCCAGTTCATTGTAATCCATAGACTTTCTTTCATTTTTTCAGCATTTTTCTTTTAAACCCTTTCCATTAAAGACCATCTAAGCACGTGCTTTCCATTAAACCCCATAGTCACATGAGTTTATTTAATACTAATCCATCTTGTTATACATTTTATAAAAACTTTATATAAATAATACAATATGTAAACTTTAATCTCTTTTTTAATATTGTGTTCATTCAGGGAAGTGCAAAAACATGGCATACACAGAAAGAGTAAGGTGTATAATTAGATAAGAATCCTTATTGCATTAGAGTCCTCTATAGACTTGAATCATTATGGACATGGCCTTTTCTGGGATGTGCTATATACATTACTATAATGCCACAGGACTTTTCAAGGACCTTCAAGGCTCCAGAAGTACAAGCCATAAAAGAGACTTTCTTCAAACATATAGTTTAGGATGGATATTAGAAATTCTGCCAAGCAGTCCTGCTGCCAGAAGGGTTTTTTGAGCAGAGAGAAAATGAACGCAGTTTGCATTAGCTTCCAGGGCAATGCATCACACTTTTGAACATTGTATCATTCAGCAATATGGCTCCATGCAAAGTGCAATTGGCACTCTGCCAGGATCAGCATAGGAAATATTAAACGGCAGGTTTCGCTTCCTCTGAAAAATTCATGAGTCATATTCCTTTTATACCTTGGACTATTGATATTCAATAGCATCCTCTTTCTGTAAAATGCCCCTCTCCATGTGAAGTGCCCGTGGTGTATTTGAAATAAGTCAATCCCTGCCGCTCTAAACTGAGTGAACTGTTCCTCTCTGAAATGCTCTTGTTTCTGCAGATCTCACGTCTGTGTTTCAGCAGATTGGACGACAGTAATAAAACAAAGCTGCTGGGTACACTGCTGAGCTTTGGATTTTCCTTTTAAAAACGGAACACATCCAATATGATCAAAATAGTCTGCCTCGAAAACAACTCTCCTCAAGGGGCACTTCAAGAGGACATTATGGCAGCGACATTCAGTACATCTAGTGCTTCCCTGGCATCTATCCCGATTAAACTGTAAATATCTTGATAATGGCCGTAACAAAATCAACACTAACACTAGCACCACTGAATTCTCAAATCTGTTTGGTCAAAAATTGCGGATAATTTTCTATAACAACATCATTTTGAGAACAGTTGAGATCAAATACAAGGGAGCAGTTGATCAACCAGTTAACCAATTAACTGATTAACCAGTTGGTCATGACTTTTTTAAGAATAGTTCTCATAGAACTCAGAGGTATATTTATGGCAGGCACTATATGTTATTAAACACATTATTAAACAAAGAAAAATATATAATTGACCATGGGGAAATGTTTAAGCAGGTCTCCAAGTCCAATGCTTTGTAACTGGCAGTATGGCTAGAAGGTTTTTCCTCTGTAACACAACAAGCTGTGGTTTTACTTATTAATTATGAGATTTTTAAAAAAGAGAGTCTGGTTAGGAAATTACTGTTTATATGAGGTGGTATCAAAAAGTTTGAAGACCAACTGGTGCTATTCTGATTATGTGCATTACTACGTCTGCAAGTTCATCATGGACAGCAAGTTAGAACAAAGAGAAAATGTGAAATTCTGCATAACACTGGGCAAATCTGCCACAGAGACGTTTGACATGACATACAGTGA
Organism: Silurus glanis; assembly: GCA_014706435.1. NCBI lineage: Eukaryota > Metazoa > Chordata > Actinopteri > Siluriformes > Siluridae > Silurus > Silurus glanis. Next base: position 9,792,518 of record JAAIIK010000003.1, read on the forward strand.
TGCTGCAACGAGTTGTTCAAGGTTTTTTGAGTGGCACGCACACTTCAAGAGCGGAAAAACACTGGAAGCTTCCTAGAGATCAGGAAGACCTTCAACAAGCTTAACATCCGAAAATGTCAAAACTATTTGGCAAATTGGACATGATGATTGTCAGAGAACTACCATTAGCCAGATTTGGCTTCTGTGGTCTTCACCCTTTTCCCGAAGATAAAGATTCAGCTCAAAGGTCGCCATTTTGACACCATTGTGGAGATCCAGTGCGAAGAATGAAGACTTCCAAATGAAGACTTCCAGGATACATTCCAGAAATATGGCAGGAACACTGGGAGCACTGTATTGCTGTGCAAGGAGACTATTTTGAAGGTTATTATTCCTATTATACTATACTATTATACTATTCTTACTTTCTTGTAAACAGAGATAGTCTCAGAGCTTTTTGATACCACCTCATAGCTGATATAATGAGAACTAATTTGCTTTGTGAATGTTCAATGATATTATTGAAGTATAAATGTATAGTATATTATTTAACAAATGGAAATTTTCCATTGTTGACACAGTGAATATAACACCTCAGAATATGCTGTTGTGATCATGGTGTGATGGATATCACCCAAATGCTTCAGTTTTCATTTCTTGCATAGGATCAAAGTATATAATTTTACTTATGTATAGTAAAACACAATTATAGAAGAGGACTTCTTTAGTTAACTCACTTAAAAATCATTGTAGGATCGAGATCAAGTTCAAGTGGTTTAGAGTTGCACTAGACGATTACGTGGAGTCGTAATTCCTCTCCTCTTTGCTTTGTCATCTCCTCACTGCACCAGCTAAGTAATCCCTTAGCTTTCAGCCAATATGCTGAACTGCTTTCTCGACACAACACGTGACTGCAGTGTTCAGCACTATAATGTTTTTTTTTTTTTCCTAGGCTCTCTGCGCCTTTTTTGAAATATTTGTTGGCAATGCATCGCTGGGCTAAATTCAAACATATGGCTCAGACCTCCCCATGTGCCCTGAAACATTCGGCTCCTCCTGCGCTTAAGATTAAAGTCAGAGAGGAAGGAGATAGATAGGGGGTAGGAGACAAAGCGAGAGATGATTAATATGGAAGAAAAGAGTGCAGTAGAGCAGCAACGAACAGCAGGTGTCTGAAAGAGCTGAAAAAGTTCAAGCTTGTAAGACACTTCCCAGAACAATATGATATTTATGGTCTGTTCATAGTTACAGTTTGCAGTTCCACCACATGCTTACCCACAACCCACAGCTGCCTAAAGACTAAACAATTAAATATATATTGCCTGGTTTCTGGTCCAGACTATGATCAGCAGCTAATCCAACAGCCATGTTATGTTGGTTATTAAACTGCACTGGCTGTGTGATATTCCCCTATTTGTTATTTCTGGTTGATTTATGAGCACATGACTGCAGATGTTTCCTAAATTTATCTCCCCTGTATTACATGTACACACTGATGAGCCTAGATCACATATTGCCGGTAATGCCTGCATGTTTTGTGTGTATTGCGGGTTTGGGAGAGCTGATTTGTGTACAGCGAGAGTCGCAGTCTCCCGAGTCGTGCTGTTCAAACACACTCATAACTAGCTGACAGTGTGACAGAGTGTTTGCCTGGCTCAGGAGATAAATCAGAGCTCGAACACTCTCTCCTCTGGGCTGGGGCGTGCCACTGAATATGCTCATAGTTTTATTTACAGCCGTCCCCTAGTCAGAATGTGTGCATGTGTGCGTGTGTGCGTGTGTGTGTGTGTGTGTGTGTGTGTGTGTGTGTGTGTGTGTGTGCGTGGGTGCTATCCAAAGATTGTACTGCTGCCTTTGTGTGTGATCTCCTTGACTGAATGTGTTTGAGGGCGTGTGTGTGAGTTGAACTGTGATGGAAGCCTTGAAACCACACATTATTACAATATGTTAAATGCGATATCCTTATTTTGAATAAAAATTTCATTATTGACTTAATTACACTTTCTGGACACATTTCATTATTGACTTAATTACACTATTGACTTAATTACAATGATCTTATTGATAGCTCATTATTTCAATATAGGTAGCTGTTATTTTAACTGAACATTTTTTTTTTTTTCCTAATGTAGAAGCTCATCATTTCAGGATATTATGTCCTTATTTGGAGTTATTATCTTGTTATTTAAAAATGGCCACTATGACCTTTATGGAATTTCATTAATTCAAGTTTAATGAAACAAAACCTTTGACACACCTGAATAAGTCAATTATTAATTGGATGCCTAAATATTAACTGAATTTTACTTAAACAACACTTGAGCACATTTACTATTTAGAAAGGAGCACAAAGAGCAGGAATCATTATTACTGTCTGCTAAAATTAAATATTTTAATTTTATTCATAGACTGTGAAGTTGAAATAAAGAGATATTGTGGTCTCCTAGTATATGAGAAAGAAGATATTGCATTTAATGTATGTGTCATGTAATAAACAGTAAGCAGATGCAAATGCAAATAAATATTTCATAAAGAAGGCATGTACATAAATATACTCTGATCAGGCATAACTTTATGGCCCCCTGCTAAAACAGTTCTGACCCATCAAGCATTAACAGCTTATAAACTTCTTCAGCTAATTGAGCTACAGAAGCTCGTTTGTTGGATTAGACCACACTGAGATTATTGTTAGTGTAATGCTTAGATATAAGATTCATCTCATCTCAGCTTTTGTACTGTATGCTATTTCACAACTATGTTCTGCCTCTCTCCCTCTGTGTGCTCAGACTGGGAAGCCAGGATAGACAGTCATGGTCGTGTCTTCTATGTTGACCATGTGAATCGCACCACCACATGGCAAAGACCCAGCCAAGGGACAAAATGTCCTAGCATGCACCGCTCCAACTCCATCCAGCACATGGAGCAACTCAACAGGAGGTATTTTAAAAGCGAGAGAGAAAGTTTACATTACATTTATGACATTTGTCAGAAACCCCTATCCAGAGTGACTCACAATACAAATCTTATTCATACAACGGAGCATTTGAGTGTTAAGGGCCCAATAGTGGAAACTTGGTGGTGCTGGGATTTGAACTTATGACCTTCCAATGCAAATGTCTTAACCACCAAGCTAGCCGGTATAAAAGGTTCCTGAGTAACAGAAATTTCTGAATGGAAATCTTTCATCATCTGTGTGAAGTCTATTTGACACACACCTCAAGGTCATTTGAAGACCACAATCAGTCAATTAAACAAGTGAAATGGCGTGTGGTTTCTTTTTTTTTCTTGTGGAATTCAGCCGCACCGCCATTATGTAGATGACAATGAAGAGCCCTGCTTTAGAAAATTAAACCAATTGATTAAACCATTTTTTTTTTCATTCTAATGTTTAGTCTAATGAGCTCAGCTCATTAACAACCTGATACACTATTTCTATTCTCTCTAGTACAGTTTGAGTATTTTACCAATATACAAAGGCTCAAATTTAGCTGCATGTGTTTGTATCACTATAATGATGAATAATTTTTGTTTTAGATTCAATATAGACAGCTGGACAGATAGACATATGTTGACTTCTGTATTATTCCATCATACCTGTTATTGTAGCTGCAAAAATTCAAAATGCAATTATGCAATTACAATGTTTGTTACAAAACCTCACTAATTTTGTGTGTGTGTGTGTGTGTGTGTGTGTGTGTGTGTGTGTGTGTGTGT
>JAAIIK010000003.1:9801479-9817201 GCA_014706435.1 Silurus glanis
CTCTCTCTCTCTCTCTCTCTCTCTCTCTCTCTCTCTCTCTCTCTCTCACTCTCTCTCTCTCACACACACACACACACACACACACAAACTCATACATTAAACAAATTTTTGCTGCAAACCTCATTTCTCTAAGAATGTAAGTACTATGGCTGTCAAAACACACTCTTTCCTTTATGTTCAACCACAAACTGATCTTACTATAAATCTGCCTTTGGTCACATTTGGACAGTATTAGTCATTCAAATAAAAGATATAGTAAATAATATGTTGCCTTTTGCATCAGAAACTATTTGATGATAAAAAATCTTTCTAACAAGATGATTTGGTCATTTATAGTACAGTTAATGTGATCAAGTGACCAAGTGACCTGCACATATGACATTTCTGCCTCATTAGTTACCGCATCCTCTATGAAGTACAAATACAGTACTTGCTCTCAATTTCTTTTCTTTTTTTTTTACATCATTATTTTTCCTCACATTGTTAAATCTGAATTCTTACAGAACCACATACAGGTATCTCTTAACAGTATTTCACTGTGAGAAGCATTTGATGATATTCTTTTTCATAGAACTCTATCCTTGTCTTTTTACTGTGTATACCTTATAGTGCTTTGTGTTTGTTTTTTTTTGTTTTTTTTGCTCTTGAACGTGGGTAGGTAAAAGGCACCACAGGGAATATTTTTTTATAGAATTGTTAGCAAGCAAGCGAACAAATATAAATGGTTGATTATTTGATTAAATGACCGATCGCTTATTATTATTTTGCCACGAAGACCAACAGCAATATGCCTTCAGTTACACTTTATAATTTTTAGTAGTAAACGATTTTTATCAGATCACAGTTACATATAATATTTAACATCCACAATACCAAGTTAGTTATCACCTCTAATATACCGGCTATAAACAAGTGAAGTTAAATAAGAGAGAAAAGCATGGCACATGCTACATAAAAAAAACTGTCCTTGCTGCATCTAAGATATCATAGTATAAATTACTATGTTACTAAGTTACTAATTTACTTGAGTGAGTTGTTACTTGAAAAAGTATATAAACTATTAAAATAAATGCATTAGTATAAACCTGTGATTTGAATTGTAGCAGGTATTACTGTCAGAGCTCTTCTAGAAAATGAATAACCTGCTTATTAGAGAATTCATCAGCACACAATTTTGTAGTATGCCTTTCTGTATACCTTTATTGAGTTATATAAATGAGTGCTCAGAAGGTCCAGAAAAAAAAAAAACTAATTTCTATAATAGTACACTGGTTCTCCGATCATTACCCTAACAATGCAAAAGCTAAAGCTGTATAATATTTTTAGCACTTTTTAATTTGTTGTAAATCAACGCTGCATATTTTTATTTAATAAATTTGTGCACACTTCCTGATCTGAATGCTTAAAAGATACAAAGAAACAAAACATCTCGCTTCACCAATATTGGTTTACAATCATAAATATATATACACTTTCTTTCGGCTTCTCCCATTAGGGGTCGCCACAGCGGATCATCCGTATTCGTGATCCGCATGTTTGATTTGGCACATGTTTTACACTGGATGCCCTTCCTAACGCAACCCTCCCCATTTATCCGGGCTTGGGACCGGCACTAAGAGTGCACTGGCTTGTGCAACCCTAATGGCTGGGTTCAATCATAAATATGTATAATAACCAAAATAATAACATCTTTATAAAACCTGCATTGTGAATATGTGCTGATATTCCGCTTGTCAAATCATTTCATTATCAAAGCAACTCATTTAGCTCACAAGCAGGATGATGGAATCCAGTGCTAACTCACTGAGATGCTTTCTGGTGATGCCAGTGCATGGGGAAATAGCTTAACTAAATTTACTAATGCCTTGCCTCAAGATTTCCTTTAGAGAGAAGAGTGAAGCCCTTGCTGGGAAAAGTGCTGTAACTGGGCTGTAACTCTAAATGTTTAATGGCTTTTGGAAGGCCTCATAAACTCCAGCTTGAGAGAAAAAGTAGACACCTGCAGCAATACAGAGCCATTCTTATTGTGCAGCCATTGATAGGGGAACAGAAGCGTTTTTTTATACAGAATATTAACCCTACTAATCTGGCTACAACGTATTTTGGAAACCTAAAATGTCACACAGAGGTCCTACTGAATGTCTGTTTAATTTGCTCTAATTCACCAAAGTCACTGCATGGAGGTTTAGCGATTAGCTGAGTTGAATAAGGTATTAGATTTGAGAACATGCTAAGGTCTGCAGTGTCATGGCCCTCCAGGAGGCTACCATCTGTCAACCCTCAGAGTTGAATATCCCTTGTGCAGTAGATTAATGCACAAATTTAGCACATACGTATAATCAGAGATAAATGATTTCAGAGATTTGGATAAACAACTTTTAGGACATAACAACTTAATGTGGACAAATAACCTGCATTTCCATTAGAAAAAATATGAGGAAAGAAAATAAGAAAGTAACACAGTGTGTGGGCTGATTTGAGAAAATAATGGATGTAAGGTGAACTGGAAGTTTTGGGCCACTGTGATCCGGCAGAAGAGCTATAATGGTACCTTGCTATTGGTTCATAAAGGTCTCTGGAAATGTATTAGAGCATTGAATACCATTCTTCTAAGATATATCTCTCTCATTTGGAGTTTTGATGATAGGAATAGCATATGATTTATCTTAGTCATACACTGCAAGTAAAAGTAGTAGCATAACCTTTATCTTATCCTTGTTGTCAGTTACAAGAGGAGGAGCTAAACATATGTCCAATTAGAATTCAATTTAGCATTTCCAGTGATATGTTGATATGAAAAAAAAAGCATTTTTTTCTCCCCACTGTTAAGATTATTACATTCATTAAATGTGAAATGGATGATGTCTGGGTCCCCTTAACCCATGACAATTTGCTTTGTTATTATCTAACAACATAATAGAATCATACATTAGCCTCTTTAAAACCATTCTTCATAACTTTGGCCATGCTTTAATTAGGTTTTTGAGGCTCTTGAGGGCTTACATTGCTACTGCACCTCCTGGCTTACACATTAATAATCTAAATCTACAACCAGATTTTTGTGAAGCTGCCTTATGACAGTATTTCTTGATAAAAGTGCTATTTAAATAAAATTACATTTGACTGAATTGAATTATGCTGGTATAACTGTGAATATTACATATGGGGTATTTGGTGTTTTATGTAACATGCTGAAAAAAGTCATGCTTTTCTGTTGTAATCAGGTGAAGCTATTGGTGCCTTGGGCAGGTTGTGTACTAATCTAATTTTGTGCCTATCCATGTGATTATAGCCAGTATGTGACTAACACATAAGCACTGTTCTTAATTTCTGTTTCTTTAATGTTTTTTTATTGATTGCAGCATATAATGAAAAGATTGTGGCTTTTCTACGCCAGCCAAATATCTTGGAGTCACTGCAGGAGAGGCAGCCTAGTTTGGCCCGCAATCATACACTCAGGTGAGGAGAAGTTTCAGGATTTAAGACTGAACTGTGTTTTACTGTCAAATCTACAGGAAACAGTCTTTTGGTGAAATTGGTGAATCCTCCCCACAGCCTATTAAATAAACTACAAGAACATAAGAAAAAAAAGACACAAGACAAATTACAAATATACAGAACTACTGTAGTGCAAATGCAAGAAACAGTGACACACTACCAGTCAAATTTTGGACACACCTTCTTATTCAGTGTTGTTTTTCCAACATTCTTTATTAATACTGAAGAGATTAAAATGATAAAAGAACAAATATGGAATTTGGTAGTCAACAAAAACTGAGAAATTAACCCAGAATATGTTTTATATTCTGGATTTTTTTAGAGTAGCCACCTTTAGCTTTTGACATTCCCTCAGTCAGCCTCATGAGGTAGTTACCTGGAAGGGTTTTCCAACAATCTTAAAGGAGTTTCAAGACAAGTTCAGCACTTGTTGGCTGCTTTCCTTCACTTTCTGGTTTAACTCATCCTAAACAATCTCAAATGAATTTAGAGCAAGTGATTGTGGAGGCCGGGTCCTCTAATGGAGCACTCTATCACTTTCCTTCTTGAACAAATAATTTTACATAACCTAGATGTGTGTTTGGGGTCATTGTCCTGATGAAAAACAAATGATGGTCCTACTAAGTGCAAATGAGATGGGATGGCATGTTGCTGCAAACTGCTGTGGTAGCCATGCTGGTTAAGTGTGCCCTCAATTTTGACTAAATCACCAACAGTGTCACCCGCAAAGCACACCCACACCATCACACCTCCTCCTCAATGCATCAGAGTGGGAACCACACATTCTTCACCCTCTGTACGTCTAACAAAGACATGGCAGTTAGGACCAGAAATCTCAAATATATGCTCATCAGACTAAGGGACAGTTTTCCATTGACATAATGAATGCACTTTGGGATACATTAAAAGTTCTTGAGAGAATTTGCTCCTGTTGCAATACTATCATTTGTAACATGTTGATGTTGGGATTTCTTGACCTTCCATGACCTTTAGTAGCGTTAAGGTGTAATACGTGAGCTATTCCTGCCCAAAATACAAAATATGCTTCCAAAAACATCCAGATTCTTAATACATAAACTGTGTATATATACTGTCATAAATAAAATACTATAGTTTTTTTTTTTTTGCTGCCTTACAAGAAACACATTCATAAATATAAAAACACTACTATTGTTTTTATTTTATATGAGTCATAGTTTTCTTTTTTCTGCTACACCATTCATCTGATAATACATTACATTTCACTTACAACCAAAGCCCATTTAGAGAATTAATAAATTAATCCATGTATTTTTTGCTTTACACTTAAAATTGTGTCATAAATTAAAAGACATTCATTTGGAGCAGGAAATCATAGCTAAATGCCTTAGAACACCAGTGTGTAATGCAGCCCAAAGATTTCTGTCAGCCTAGGTAGATACCTCTGTTTGGAATGCAATATAAAAGAGATATACATTTATCTTAGCGGTCAGCATTTCTTAGGCGTAGCTGCAGGAAAATAAAATCAGGAAGGGACAAATTACAGAAAGCACAGGTCATGATATTCATCTTTCCAGAAAAGGCATGACTGGAATAATGTGACTTTGGGTCACAATCATGTGACTTTGGGTCACTGTTAAATTATAGTACATGCTACTGTGTTTACTGTCAGTTGATGACAGATGACTGTCCTGGCTGCTGTCCTCAAATGTGATAAGTGCAACGTTTATGTTGGGGTTCGCAGTATAGAGTTACACACTGAGACAGATTCCTATCTTTCAAATGTGGACGTCTGATTGTTGTCTTAAAAGCATTCCTGAACGCCACCTATTACAGCTCCATTCAGCAAGATGAAATGCATTACCTGTGTGTTTAAACACAAAATTAACATTCCTCAAGCCTTTCAATAAAAAGGAGCCGAAAATTAAAGAGTTGGACCTGAATAATATCCTGAGTGTCCTGTTTTGTTCCTTGCAGGGAGAAGATTCATTACATTAGGACTGAGGGGGCACAGGGGTTGGAGAAGCTGTCTTGTGATGCAGATCTGGTTATGTTGTTAAGGTGGGTTTGCCGAAGTGAAGCTTAATTTAGTAAGACCTCAGTGTTAAGCCTTAATCTTAATCTTTACTGGTCATCTGACATGTGGGTTAGCATTCAGTGTATTCATAGCCTTTATTCTGCAGTCATATCAATACCTAACTGCATGTTCACCTTATTTGTTAGGTTTCCTAGAACAATTCCATCTTGAAGTTTTTCAGATTTACTGTACTTTCTGTGATTTAATGATTCCGATCTTTTTTTCTTTTGAAAGAATTCTTGTATTGTTTTTTGTGAATGTATGTTTTTATGATACTTTGTATGCTTAAATGATTATAGACAGTTTTCCAAACATATTCTTGTTATAGATTTGTGCAATTTTTTTGTGAGTGAGATATTTTCCATTGTCTATTATGTATCTATTATGTAGGTATACCCCAACTTACGAAGTAGATAGGGACCAAAAAAATGGTCGTAAGTCCATCAGGTCGTAAGTCGAGAAGAGTGACTACTCTATGATGCGTTCCGACGCAGACATAAAGAGGCACTGTTAATACATTTAAATTTTTTTTTTACATAGTACAAACATACTGCTTTTGCGTTTTTCAGCCCTGGTAAATAAAGCAGCAAATGGTAAAATCACTTCACAAAATATGAGAACACGTTGAACACATCTGAACTATGTGAGGTCACGTCAACTAGAGCGTCTCTAATACCCACAATGCATGTCAAATCTACTTACCGCGTTGCGGATTTTGAAAGTTTTCATGGAAAAATTGTGATTTTCTAAGATTTTTTTATTTTATTTTTTTTCCGTCGGAGGTGACCGTTGTATCTCCGAAATGTTGTAAGTCAAGTGGTCGTAGGTCAGGGTCTGATTGTATTCTTCAGTATTTACTGAAAAAAACCAATAGTTATACTTACAGTAAATGCTAATTAACACAGCATACAGCAGATAGTGAACACAGTCAGCTTCCTCATTTTGTCCTCATTAAAGATGGATTATAGAAACAAACTGTGATCAATCTTTGCGTATTTACACTAAAATAAATTTAGTTGAAGTTAAAAAATATATATTTTTGAGATAGAACCACATTTCTGAAAAAGTCGGTATAATGTGTAAAATTTAATTGAAACAGAATGCAATGATTTACAAATCTCTTAAACCTATGTTTTATTCATATTAGAACATAGAAAACATATCAAATGTCTAAACTGAGGAAATGCTCCATTTTAAGAAAAATATAAGCAGTTTTGATGGCCGCAAGACGTTTAAAAAAAGTTGGAATGGGGCAACAAAAGGCTGGAAAAGTAAGTGTTACTAAATGGAAACAGTTGCAGAAAACATTTTTGCAACTAATACATTCAATTGGCAACAGATCAGTAACATGATTGGGTATAGAAGAGTATCTTGGAGGGGCAGAGTCTCTCAGAAATTAAGATGTTTTCCAGTCTGTGAAACAACTGCATCTACAAATTGTGGAATCACTTCAGAATAATGTTCCTTAACATAAAAGTGCTTTGAATATGTATAAGTATATATCAACAGTACATAAAATGATCAAAAGATTCAAAGAATTATCCCATATCTTATTCTTGGTCTAAACATTTTATGTTTTATGTGTTCTATTGTGACTAAAACATGGGTTTATGCCATTTGCAAATCATTGCATTCTATTTTTATGTTAATTTTACACGCATCGCCACTTTTTTTCAAATTGGTGTTGTATATTTATAACAAAGCTGCATAAATGGCCTTGTGTAAAGCTTGTTTCTGTGGCCAGGAAATCAATTTTGTATGAATTTGGACGTACATTTTGGTGCATTGTCTTGCTGGAAGATTCACACACAACCCATTTGTAGCTTCTTGGCAGAGATTTCCTCTTGGCAGAGAGATTTTCATTTAACATCTCCTGGTACTTCATAGAGACCATGATTCACTGTGCCCTGACAGTATGCTACCATGTGTCCTACTTAACCACCCTGTTTATGCCAAATCCTTGATTAGTATTGCCAGAAAATTAATTTTGGTCTTTAATGACCACAGACTCCCGGTTCCATTCAAAGTTCTAATAAAATAAATGGAACGAGCATTCTGTAAAAAGAAAACAGTTTTTATTGTGGTGGCATATAACTAAACATTTGTAGATTAAGATTTGCTTTCTAAGTTCTACATATTAATATGTTTGATGTGTGTTTTTTTTGTTTTGTTTTTTTTACACAAACAATGGAAAGTTTAGTGTTAAAGTTTTGCAAACTGAAAAAGAACAAGGGCACAAAAAAGTAGGAAAAACTTAGTATCCAAGTAGTAGTTTGGTTGTAATAAATGGTTGACGTAAATAGTTAAGGAGTTAATATACAGTAATTACACAAAGACAGAAAAACTAGGTTCCCTGGTGGTCTAGTGGTTAGGATGTGGTGCTCTCACCGCTGCGGCCCGGGTTTGATCCCCGGTCAGGGTACCAACTCCAGCCATTAAGGTTGCACAAGCCAGTGCACTCTTTTCCCCAGATAAATGGGGAAGGGCATCCAGCGTAAAAACATGTGCCAAATCGAACATGCGGATCATGAATACGGATGATCCGCTGTGGCGACCCCTAATGGGAGAAGCCGAAAGAAAGTACACAAAGACAGAAAAACAGCATTCACATAATATGAGAGTGGCCATCATCAGCTAAACTTGATTTATATCCTAAATTGTCCAGGGCTCATCACTTGTTCAAATCTCTCTGCAGTTTGTTTGAAGAGGAGATTATGTCATACATCCCGGCTCATCCATTCCATCCTGGCCTCAACTTCTCCCCGAGATGCTCTCCTGGATCCTCACCCCAGAATTCACCAGGTGTGTTTATTTTCCGCTCTAAAAAAATAAACCTATTGTAGATTAACGATACTACTAGCAAACCTGGCACGAATTTGCCAATAAAGGTAGGGGAATGATTTTGTTTACAAAACCCATTATTGAAGCCAGAATATAATTTGTCTCTGTTGACATTCTGAGCAGTTTGTATGGTGAATATTTTACAACTAGGAATAATTTAATTCAGGCACATAACCTGGAGCTAACACTGTGTTTGTATTGGCAGGACTGCAGAGAGCCAGGGCACCTGCTCCATATCGCAGGGACTTTGAAGCCAAACTGCGCAATTTTTACAGGAAGCTTGAAGCTAAGGGCTATGGCCAAGGGCCAGGAAAAATCAAGTATGTGTGTGTGTGTTTGTGAAAGTGTTTGACATCAGGGTTATGTGCATGATGTTTACATTATAAAATTAAAGCAAACCTAAAGAGTTGCCTGCTGTCTTGAAATAAACATCTATCTGTCTTGGAAAAGGCTGATCATCAGAAGAGAGCACCTACTTGAAGGCACCTTTAATCATGTGATGGCTTATTCGCGCAAGGAGCTCCAGAGGAATAAACTTTACATCACATTTGTGGGAGAAGAAGGGTATGAATAGTGGCTTTATAGTGTCCAGTGTCCTTCCTCTATCTATCTATCTATCTATCTATCTATCTATCTATCTATCTATCTATCGAAAATTGCCCCACTGTGCAACGAATAAAAGTTTATTTTTACTTACCACCCTGTGATGCTGCACAACTCACCAAACCCAACTTGAAAGAGTGTACAAATGCATATATTAATGTAATTGATTGTCCCATTTTATTATGCAATGACTTCCAACTGCCACATATTTCCAGCTTTTCCTTACTTCATAAAAGATTATGGCAGTTCCTCCGCAGCGATATCTTTTACATCCTGTGCTCTGCAAACACAGCGGCATTTAAATGAAAGAACTGAATCAAAAAATATGCTGTGTAACGTTTTATAAAGTTTAGCTAAACTCAGGAATCTAACATACATTGCATACATTCATTTAACAGTGTTTCTTTGATGGTATTATTGATTTAATATTGAATATAATGAATATATATTTTAAATATTATTGAATATACTGTATTTGTTGCTAGTAATAAAACGTGCTGGTCACTTGGTTTCTTTGTTCATCTGTCTCGTATAGTCTGGACTACAGCGGGCCTTCGAGAGAGTTCTTCTTTTTGCTGTCTCAGGAGCTCTTTAACCCATACTATGGTCTGTTTGAATACTCAGCCAACGATACATACACTGTTCAGATTAGCCCCATGTCTGCCTTTGTAGAGAATCATCTAGAGTGGTAAGTCACACCATTCTCTCTTATTTACTTTTATAGCACACATTTTAACATTACGGATGCCAACCAAATAGAAGTTGAAAGAAAAGAAAAGCAACAATAGACAGCTGACTGCAAAGCAAATCAGGACGCATCTTAATATCACAGTGTATCAACACTTTATATAATGTAAATTAAAAATAGGCATGTGTCCATTTGATAAAAGTGCCACGTTCAGTACCTGAGTAAGTCAAGTTATATAAAAGCATTAAGTGTTGTATGAGTGTTTACTAATGCCATTCTGACCCACAGGTTCCGCTTCAGTGGACGTATTTTGGGCTTGGCATTAATTCATCAATACCTACTGGATGCATTTTTCACCAGGCCATTCTATAAAGCCCTCCTCAGACTGTGAGTCTTTTACTAACTCCCGATAAAACACAGCTATATCACCTGTTTTATGATTAATTCAATAATAATTTTGGTCAAGGACCTTCCAAATAAATAATTAAATTAAGTTTTTAATACTCTGATCAACATGGGCATGGACAAATGCAGGTAGTTGGGTTGAAAGAGGCAGATGTAGAGGACAGGGGGGTATGGAGATGGATGATCCGTTGTGGCGACCTCTAATGGGAGCAGCCCAAAGAAGAAGAAGATGTTTTTTATTAGTGAAACCATTCCCTACATAGAGCATGAAGACGAAATATTCTTGTAAATGTTTTAAAGTAAATTTGGTGTCTTAAATTACGTAAATTATCAGGACACCAAATGAAACTTTTGCTATGTTTCCACACTGATGGTTAATGAGGTGACACCGGAGAAACTGTACCTCTACTAACTTTCATATGGATTACATAATCAGGGAATATTTGTTTTTGATGTGAATTGGTTTATTTAGTAGACACTTTAAGCGTTCTATACATATATTTGTTATGTATGTGAGGCAAGTATTTACTGAGATTCAGGTTGTTTTATTTATGTGTCTGTAAAGGTTAAAAAAAAAAAAGAATTGGAAGGGGAAGGGAAGGGAAGGGAATTTCCGCATTTTTGTAATCTTTTACAAATTTGTAAGTCGATATTTGTGAATTCGAAATTTTTTGAAAAAAAAAAAAAAAATACAATTGTCTGGGTTAAAAACGCACAAATTTACAAGAAATAAACTTGTGTGTGTAAAAGTGTAAAACTCAATTATTTGTAGGGGGTCTTCCTATCAAGAAAATATAATACGTATAATGCATATAATACGATGGCGTATTAGGGCCAATATGGAATTTAAAGGGGGGGGGGGGGGGGCTAGGGATTTTCTGAGTTTAAAACTCAGAATTTTTAAGTTGTAAGTCGAACATTTCGTTGTGTTTTAATTTTGCCTAAATTCTATATTTATTTATTTATTTATTTATTTATTTATTTATTAATTATATTTTTTATAAAAATGGTCAAACAGAAATGTGCACTGCATTAAATAAAATTAGTGCTGTTAAAATGAATTTGTGTTAATGCCTTATTAACACTAATTTTGACAGCCATAATTTTTTTTATTATGTTGACATACTGTATATTAGCTTAAGCCATTTAGAAGTTGCACAAAAAGTGAACCTTTGTATCATTATGGATCTGGTTATTGTTCATTTTGAGATTATTTTCAATTTAGACAAAAGATTGTCTTGCAGTTTGTGGTGAAATTTGTCGAATGTTTTCCATATTATTGACCCTCTTTGTTTTGAATAGCGAACTTACAACAGAGCATGAATATTTAAAAATGATAGGTAAAAAAGTGATTATACTCCTTTCATCAAACTAAAAACTATTGTACCTCATGTGTTTCAAGTCTATTGTACTCGTCAAAAGTCAGAACATACAGTAAAGCGTTATACTTGAACTAAATGTAACTGATGGTGTTGTTTATAGTCATACATTAATTGTAAATGGTTAAACATTGTTACAAGGTATAATAACTGTCACCATTCGTGTTAGTTTGTTATTTGGAGCTTTGGACTGCCTAGAATATAATTGAAATTCTACAGTAGGTGCATGCAAACATTTCATGTGTGTGTTATCTTGGGCAGAGCGACCGATCTGAGCGACTTAGAGTATCTGGATGAGGAGTTCCATCAGAGCCTGCAGTGGATGAAAGAAAATGTTATTACAGACATTCTGGACCTGACCTTCACTGTGAATGAGGAAGTCTTTGGACAGGTACCACATGCCTCAGCCAATCGGGTTATTGCTACATCTGATTCAAAATGACTTTTCATTGTTAGACATTTTAATTTTATTTACAGCAAACACAAACAGTTTCACAATCCAGAGTGAATAACTAGAACAGTGTTTTATGTATACAGGTAACTGAAAGAGAGTTGAAGTCTGGAGGAACCAACATTCAGGTTACAGAGAAAAACAAGAAGGAGTACATTGACAGAATGGCCAAGTGGAGAGTGGAGCGAGGGGTGGTGCAGCAGACAGAAGCTTTGGTTCAGGGTTTCTACGAGGTACACAATGTGCATTTGAACAACCAACAGGTCATTACTAGTGAGATTCACACAACAGTAGTAGAAACCACTAAAATTTTTAGTTAGTCATTTGTTTTTGGTAGAGGTATTTAATTAATAGTATAGGGGCAGAGATGTACATATGACTGAAGTATAATCATTTAAAATGAGGGTTACCTGTTCTTTGTTGTTAATTCTGTTGTACTTTTAGTGTGCATCTTATACCTGGAAATGGTTATAAAGTATACTTTAAAGATCAATTTTTGTTACATAATTAATACCAATGATATACCTTACGTTTAAAATGAAATATTTAAAAGTATGATACATACTTATACCTATGTGACCACTATACTAAATGACATTTTTGTAAATACATCCACCTTTTATTTGAATTACAATATGTTAAACGTAAACATAAACATATAATTATTCATAATCGATTGAAAGCCTAATATATATATATATATATATATATATATATATATATATATATATATAGATTCTCATTTCTTCATAAACTATGTCAGAAGACACATCCTGTGGTCGTGGACAAGATGTTAATCTGTTTCAGAAGGGTCAAATTATTAGTCTGCATCAGGCAAAGCAAACATCTAAAGAGTTTGTTGAAACTACTAAAATTGGGTTGAGAACCGTCACTCTATATACTGTATATACTATGTATCTATATACTGTACATACATGTATACTGAATTTTATAGTCATTTCCCACAGATTTATTATTGGTTAGCATTAGTAGATTGCTGTCGTATAAAAGGCATAAATATCTGAGAACATGATCCTATTCCTTTTTCTCTTTGTATTCCTTATATAATAGATAAATAAACTCACATTATATTGATATTAGTTTATGGATGTGGTGAGGGAAGACATGCAGGTAGTTGGGTTAAAAGAGGCAGATGTAGAGGACAGAGGGGTATGGAGACGGATGATCCGCTGTAGAGACCCCTAATGGGGGCAGCCGAAAGAAGATGATGATATTGATATTAGTTTTCAATAATAGAACCCGACTTGAAACTCTTTAGAAACTAAACTACAATCTTTTTCATGTAGGAACGCTTGATTGCACCAATTTTGTTTCCAATCAGGTGATAGATTCACGTCTGGTGTCTGTTTTCGATGCACGGGAGCTGGAGCTGGTCATTGCAGGAACAGCAGAAATTGACTTGAATGACTGGAGGTCCAACACAGAATATAGAGGAGGTGAGAGAATGATTCTACAATGAATATATCGGCATTGACGTGATGGCATGTAATACTAATACATCTTGAGTGAGTCATATGACATTGTGCTGATGTGTCACAGTAGCTAGTCACCAAGGACTGTCATTTAACTATTGAATTTATTTACCGTAATTTCCGGACTATAAAGCGCACCCTTATATAAGCCGCACCCACTGAATTTTACAAATATTTTTATTTTTAACATAAATAAGCCGCACCTGTGTATAAGTCGCAGGTGTCTACACTGAAACTAATGAACTTTACACAGGCTTTAACGAAAGACAGTGTCTGTTACACGGTGTAACGGGTGAAATATGCTGTGGCTCCTTTAAGAGCAGAGCGGCATTTTGGGAATAGCATGTCACTACATTCTTCCGGTATTACTGCATGTGTGTGTGAGACTGAGGATTATGTCCTTTTTATTTTCTGATGCTCATTTCTAAGTTTCTTTGACTAACCCATAACGCTGTTGCCAAGAAAAATAAAAAAGCACGAGTTTTGGAAACCGGTCTGTGCTTATATAATTTCTGTTGCAACAGTTTTAGCGAGCTCTCCCTTCACCCTGACTCAATGCGCTACAACGGCTTGTATCTAAACAGTAGCCTACCAAGAAAGTCATTGTTCACTGTCTTCCTCCTTCCGTTCACAGCTACAGTGGTACCTTGACCTACGAGTGCATTAATGTACGGGTTTTCCGAGATATGACCGGTCACTCGGTCGATTTTTTTGCTTTGTTACGCGAGCAAAAAATTGAGGTACGAGCTCGAGACGCCGCTGCTAGATGGCGAAGCGAACCAGAAAGCGAAGATTGTGACGAAAATTAAGATAAGCAAAGAAGAAAAAGTAAAAATTTTACTGCCTCCGCTTATCGCCTCTACCCCCCCTCCACACACACACACACACACCCCACCGGCATTTTCGTTAGCTCAAGTCGTCTCATCTCCAAGGAAAATACACTGAATAAAACCTTATTATATCTTTACATACTATTTCTATTATGTTTTTATACAAGATTTGTTTTTTAGAAATGTATTTTCCAATTTAATAACATGAAACATAAAAACGGGGTGTCATTTTGAGGGTTGGAACGGATTAATGCCATTTTAAGTATTTTCAATATGGAAAACTGATTTGATGTGCGAGCAAATTGAGATACGAGCTCGTCCACGGAACGCATTAAACTCGTAGGTCAAGGTACCACTGTGTTTCTCTGGGGAGTTTATCTTTTGTCATCGTCGTGCGTTTAAAAATCAACACCGGTGAAAGTTTTTTCTCCCGAAGCCGTGCAGCTCAGAACACAGGTAAGGTGCGTTTTTTTTTCGTTTCCGTTCGAAAATTTAATTGGTCTAATGTTATGTAGCTCAGTTTTTTGGCTTGAAGTTTGTGAAACCGGGAAAAACCCAGGAAAAATCCATAAATTAGCCGCTTCGTTGTTTAAGCCGCGGGGTTCAAAACGTGGGAAAAAAGTAGCGGCTTATAGTCCGAAAAATACGGTATATATGATGTGATACAGTAGTAAGGCTGTTAAAAAAGCCCAGTTGTGTGCTCTATTAATTACTTGTCTAAATGTCAGCTTTAGTAGAAGACATTCCAAGCCAGAAATATTCATAAAAATCCATAACTCATTAACCTCCTAGAGCGCTGTGGTGGGATTGCCAAAACACTCATCTGGCCCATATTACAGCCTGAGCTCTTAATTGCCCATGCTAATTATCTGCTCCATTTGAGCCATTTAACCCGATTTTACTCAAGACATCTGCAATCAATCAATCTGGAGGCCTACACACTTTTGTCCAACCTTTGCTGCCAAAAGAAGCCAGCTGTTTGTCTCACTCACAGTTTATTGCCATAAGTGGAACTTATGACATTGATCATCAAACCTCAGCAGTATTCTTTTGAATCTTGTGACTTGGTGCTGGAATGTCCTCATTCATATTTCTGACACGATACTGACCTTTCAGGGACAAGGTCATGTAATACTATTCAGTCATGCTGACAGGTGCAAAAGACTAACGTGTTTTTTTAATAAATTATGCAGGCTACCATGACGGACATATCGTAATCCGTTGGTTTTGGGCGGTGGTGGAGCACTTTAACAATGAGCAGAGGCTTCGTTTGCTGCAGTTTGTGACGGGTACGTCCAGCGTGCCATACGAGGGCTTTGCAGCTTTGCGTGGGAGCAACGGCCCACGCCGCTTCTGCATCGAGAAATGGGGCAAGATCAGCTCTCTACCCAGGTACACAGAAACAACATTCCCATGAATGCACCAGGTTCCTGTGTGTGTGTGTGTGTGTGTGTGTGTGTGTGTGTGTGTGTGTGTGT
>JAAIIK010000003.1:9840018-9859344 GCA_014706435.1 Silurus glanis
ACACACACACACACACACACACACACACACACACACACACACACACAGGTTTAAATGAGTCAACCAGCACTTGTGACCCACTGAATGAGGAAAAAATAATATACAGTTCACCAAAGAAAAACTTATAAACAAACTTTAGACCAACTTGTGGTAATTTCTAGACTCAGGTGACATGATATAAGGTGACATTAATGAGGATTTACAATGGTGTGAAAAAGTGTTTGACCCCCTCCTGATTTCTTAGCAAAAGATAACACAAGTGAACAGTTCAGTTGCAGTGCAGTTTTTAAATGAAGGTTTTTACTATTGAGGGAAAACAAAATCCAAAACAACATGGCCCTGTGTGAAAGTGTTTGCCCCCTAAACCTAATAACTGGTTAGGCCACCCTTAGCAGCAACAACTGCGATCAAGCGTGTGTGATAACTTGCAATGAGTCTGTTACAGCGCTGTGGAGGAATTTTGGTCCACTCATCCATGCAGAATTGTTGTAATTCAGCCACACTGGAGGGTTTTTAAGTCTGAACCACCTTTTTAAGGTCATGCCACAGCATCTCAATAGGATTCAGGTCAGGACTTTGACTAGGCCACTCAAGTCTTCATTTTGTTTTTCTCCAGCCATTCAGAGGTGGACTTGCTGGTGTGCGTTTTGATCATTGTCCTGCTGCAGAACCCAAGTTCTTGCTTCAGCTTGAGGTCACAAACAGATTGTCAGACATTCTCCTTCAGGATTTTTTGGTAAACAGCAGAATTCATGGTTCCATTTATCACAGCAAGTCTTCCAGGTCCTGAAGCAGCAAAACAGCCCCAGACCATCACACTACCTCCACCATATTTTACTGTTGGCATGATGTTCTTTTTCTGAAATGCGGTGTTACTTTCATGCCAGACGTAATGGGACACACACCTTCCAAAATGTTTAACTTTTGTCTCGCCAGTCCACAGAGAATTTTCCCAGAAGTCTTGGGGATCATCAAGATGTTTTCTCGCAAAACTGAGACGACTCTCTATGTTCTTTTTGCTCAGCAGCGCGTTTTCGTCTTGGAACTCCATTTTTGCCCAGTCTATTTCTTATGGTGGAGTCATGAACACTGACCTTAACTGAGTCAAGTGAGGCCTGCAGTTCCCTGGATGTTGTTGTGGGGTCTTTTGTGACCTCCTGGATGAGTCATCGCTGTGCTTTTGGGGTAATTTTGGTCGGCCAGCCACTTATAGGAAGGTTCCCTAGTGTTCCATGTTTTTACCATTTGTGCATAATGTCTCTCATTGTGGAGTCCCAAAGCTTTAGAAATGGCTTCATAACCTTTTTTACCAGACTGATAGATCTCAATTACTTTTTCTTATTTGTTTCCGAATTTATTTGGATCTCTGCATGATGTCTAGCTTTTGAGGATCTTTTGGTCTACTTCACTTTGTCAGGCAGGTCCTATTTAAGAGATTTCTTGATTGCAAATAGGTGTGGCACTAATCAGGCCTGGATGTGTACACCACTGTATGTGTTCCCTGGCAACATTAAATGAGATATTGCTATTTGTTTGAACATCATACAATTAACTGTGCAGGAAATACAGGAGCCATTGTATTAATTATTCCTCTCTTATGTTAACTGGATTGATTTGGTAAGCTGTTTGGCAGACATATCACATTTTGTTTACTACATCAGCTAAAAAAAACAATTAAAATAGTGGTGGCTAGATTTTTCCCCAGTCCAGATGGTCACAGGCCAAGTAGATCAGTAAGATGCATGACTACATGAAGAACCCTGTTAGGATTTGCAGGCAAAAATCTTTACTGGTGACCTTTTGCGGTAAATGGTTTCGAATAGACGTCTTGTACCGTATCTTCTAACCTTTTTTTGCTTTGTCAAAAGGTAGTTACGGATTTTCTTTAGTAAGTGTGAATAAGATGTACTTCAGCTGCTTGGTGTCAAAATGTCACCGCCCTGACGTCATGTCTCTAGCATATCCCTGCCAAAGGCTCTCTGCCAAGTTCCAGTCTTACTGAGTCCATCTGTCAGCATCTTTAAAGCTTGCTTTTAGGCCTACTGTCATCTATTGATCCCCTTTTCTTAAGGGTAGGAGTCACTGCTCTTAAGTTAATTTAAAAGCTATAAGAAGCCTTCTTTCCACATTGCTGCTGCTAGTTCATGGAAGTCTGTCAATAGTAAAGTTTACAAACGAGCTTCTTCAGCAGATCTGGGCTGATTAATTTGTTTTGTTATTTTTATAGCATCAAACTTTTCTGAGTGGTTTGGCATAAATTTCCAAACTAGGATTACAGACTTCTATAGACCGGGGCCACTCTGTCAACCCAGCACACATGAAAATCATCTCTCTCAGGGTGTTGTCTGTGTGAGGCTGCTGGCATTGGAAATGTGCTGACACGATTCCAGAAAAATGCTGTGAGCCTTTTTAAAGACACTGTAAGAGCAAAATCTCAGACTGTGTTCCCAGCCATTTAAATCCTTCACTCTTGCTGGGCTAACAGAATAAGCATTTTGAATCTCACATTATAAATAAGAAGCATGTTGCCGACCAAGGGTTGGACAAATCATAAAACTGTTAGCTTGTCCACCATGCAAGTAAAAGCTCCAGTGTGCTCGCTCAGTCTCTTGGCTGGAATTTGGCAACCTTGTTGACTAAGCTAAAATGTGATTGCTAAGATTTAGTAATTGTAAGGTAGCTAGTTAATACAGACTCAGGGAAACAAACTTGTTTACGTGCAAACTTTTTGGTGGGTGGGAAAAGACCAAATTGGGGGGAAAATTGTCATTTCTTTTTCTGTTTGTTAAAGCTAATCTCTGCCTGGTAACTATAAATGGAAAGAAATATATAATAGAAAATGAGCTTCCTTTTGTTTTTTAATTTCTGCAGATATTTTCTTGTAATTTCCTAAATAGTACATTTTGTGTACCGTTCACAGCATCATAAAGGCGAAGGCAAAACAAAAGCATATGAAACATTCCACCTGAAAGTCCAGTTATGGTTAAGCAGTGAGGTTTGTGTAGCAGTGGCCATGCTTCACCTGATTAGCTGCAAACCTCTGAACTGACAGGTTTTATGTAAGGGGATTATAGACACTCCTTTATTACATTCAGACCTGGCAGTCTTGTTTTTTAGAAGCCAGTGTTTAGCAGCAGGGGTCAGATTAGCACACTACTACAGGAGTTAAGGTACGGTGTAACCGTGCCATCAAGGTCGATAAAATCCTGTTAGGTTTTCAATTGAACGGAAGAGGCGATATAGTTTGTGAGTCAGTTAACCTCAACGAGCATGATTAGACTTGTGTATTGGTGTGGAATGAAGCTAGACTTAAAGATGTCAAATCTATGAGGTATTACTATGGTTGTCAAAGTGGAATTTGTGAAGCATAGCGAGTGTTTCTGCGATCTGTTCAAATAACCGCCATTTCCTATAGTCAGGAGCCTCTGTGTCTAGACACTTTATTCGACTTGGTTTGAATAAGCAGGCTTAATAACGCCAACGTAAATCCATTGAAAATGAGTGTGGAAAAATATTGTTAAAATGCAATCCTTTGGTTTACATGATCATCCAGCCGGACCTAGCAAAACAAAATTGGAAAAAAAACCAAAAGCACCTCCCCTCTCAGTTGATAATGAACTAATGCTTCTTATAGCGTCCTCAGGTGTCTGACCTGGATGATTGGAATCAAAGTCTAAATCCTAAAATAGAGAAGACATAACAGTTTAGGAAGCGGAACGTGGAAAAAATGGCAAACCAATAGATCCAGATATGTTGACAGGAATCTCTGAAAGTGCACCGTGATGTAATTTATCTCCTTTATCGGATATTCATTTCTCTTTCTTCCTACCTCCTTAGTTTCAAAGACGGCAGTTATGGCAGCTGTTTGTAGTAAATCTGTAAGCGAGGCAGACAGAATGGGGCTAAAAAATGGGGGATGTTTCCTCTGGGCCCTGAAGTCCACTCCAAAGTGATTTTCAAATGAGTGCCGTCTAAAGCCATTTCTGTCTGAGAACCGGAAGGACCAAAGGATTGATTAACGCCAGAACAGCAGATACAGCACCATGCTATACTGTAATAGAGTGAATATAAACGATTTAAGTAGCCGAGTACATACGTATGGTATAAATTCTGATTTTGTATGACCTGATTTCATCAATTTAATACAACAAAGTATGGTTTGTTTTTATTTAACATGGAATCCTCTGACTTTTTCTGTTCACCAGCACACTCAAGATGACTCAAAAGATTCTTCTCTATCTTCTGTCTTCGCTATAAGCTATGTGCAAGATTTATGTAATGAATCTATTCTTGTCTATTTGCTGCACAATAATAAGACTATAAAGGGAATTGATTCTGCTTTGAGGTGTGTCCAAGATAGACATTAAAGGAAGAGATTCCTAAAGTATTGCAGTTATATATTGTTGCATTTGAAGAAATCAAGTATACTGTATGTAGAAATATGCGTAGCCGCAATTATATAAAAAAAAGGTGTTTTCTTTCCTTTTTAGAGTAAAAGTTTAAAGTAAAGAGAGCGATATATACAAAAAAATCGAGTTTTTTACTTCATACTAATAAAGGGTATAAATTATATCACAATATACTCAGAGATCCTGTCAACATATGTGGAATATTTGTTTGCCATTTTTCCTGTTCCTCTTCCTAAACTGTTTATGTTCTCTATTGTAAAGGTTCAGACTTTGGTACTGTAACTGTACCACTTGCAGTTATGGAACTGCTATATAATAATATTGCAGCTATGGAACTGCAATATTATTTGAAATCTTATACTGTACATAGGAACACTGGATATCTCCATCTAACCGCTGGATGCAAACATGATTTTTGTGATTTCAAATGCATGCAGATGGCTGGATTGGCAGATGATTATTTTTTAGAAGCAAAACTGAGCTATCAGGTTCTGACCCTGCAGATCAGTCTTACGGTCACGCCATCCCATTCAAACACATTCCTTTTTGCTTTAAAAGTTTAAAAGCTGGAGTTGCTGAAAGAAGAGGAGCTGTCATATGACAAGCCGAGGATCACATGACTCCGGGGGTTGATCATTAATCCTGCTCTAAAAGCACCAGATTGAGCGAGGTAGCGTGTCCATGGTCATACATGCGCAGAATCATTAAGCCCTAGAGCATTGGAGGCTGGCTTGCTGCATTGTAAATCATTCCTGTTTAAGTAGGGATTTGTCTGGTGACAGCTTTCTTTCAAGGTTACCTTCCAGTTCAAAGGAAGTCTTTTTGTTGAACTAAACACCAAGACTATCACAAGGTTAAATCAACAGCATTGCAGTGGAAAGGTCAGTTTCTCACACTAAGATGTTTTAAATTGGCTATATCATGAATGGTTCATTGTGTCAGTCAGGGTTTTTTTTTTTAGTGTAGAGAGAACTTCTGAGACCTGTTTCTGAGACCGTGGCGAAACAAATTATTAGTTAGGATGCTAAGGGCATAATAGATTTCAGCAGGGGATGTCATCTCGATATATAAAAGGTTCCCCCCAGGCAACAACCATTGTCTATGAGAGAGAGAGAGTTTCACCTTTTAAACATCCTATCCAAAAGTGGGTCACCCACCACAAAGTGGGCACTTGATTGTACAGAGGGAAAAGGGAGGATTCGGGCAGCTAATGATTTCATTCCTTAAAATTGCAAGTGGGACAAAGGCACGTTCAGCCTTCAGGATATCAAGTGTGCCATCTTTATATATCCACCCCCACCTTTTACACTTTTAACCACCCTCTGTCTTTTCTTTCAGTAGCATGAAATAATACTCATAATTTTCAGGTTTGTGTGTAGCTTACTTTAGCTAATGTAATGCCAACTGAAAGCTATTCTTACCAGCAGGTCTTTAAGGTGTTTTGTTTTTATTTTAATGCATCAGCATAAAGAGTACTTTTGTACGTCGCTCAGGAGAAGAGCGTCCGCTTAATGCCGCAAATGTAAATGAGCAGAGATCATTTTTGGGGTTATTTGGATCCGCCATTACATTCAAACATTTGGTGTAGATTTTCCACTCCGTTTTTACTTCCCAGTATGCGTTATTTGTTTGTATACAGAATGTGTAGCAAAAAGCCCGTACTTCACTCGTCCCTAATCGAAATACACTACATCTTTCTTTTTTACTTCCTCGGCCTCAGGGGGAAGTTTGCAGTGGTGAAGAAGTGTGTTGAGAAGAGCACCGGCCGAGAATATGCTGCCAAGTTCATGAGGAAAAGGCGGAAGGGCCAGGACTGCAGAGCGGAGATCATTCATGAGATCGCTGTGCTGGAGCTGGCAGCATCGTGCCATCGAGTGGTCAACCTGCATGCAGTCTATGAGATGCCCAGTGAGATGGTGCTTGTTTTAGAGTTGTAAGTATATAAATGCAGATGTGCTTTAGCCTAATGATATGTGTAGAAGTGCTTATTAAGATCAAATGCATATATAAAAGGCAACGTATATAAGCTATTAGACTAAATAAATACCCAGTAATGAATAACGGTGATTTAATGTGGCAAAATTGTATGTGAAAACATCATGATATGTCGTATATACTTCGACCAGGCATAAGTTAATGGCCACCGATCAGGTATAGCATTATGATTACCTGCCTAATATTGTGTTGGTCCCCCTTTTGCTGCCAAAACGGTTTTTAACTTCTTCGGTAATTCACTAAATCAATGAGCCCATGATCGTGTTGCCGGTTCACCGCTGTTCCTCCCTTGGACCACTTTTGATAGATACTGACCACTAGACAAACTCGCTTAAATCCTTACGCTTTTAACACGTCAACTTTAAGGATAAAATGGTCACTTGCTGTCTAATATATTCCACCCACTAACAGGTGCCATGATGAAGAGATAATCAGTGTTATTCACTTCACCGCTTATAATGTTATCATTTCATAATGGTATGCCTGATTGGTATGTATGTGTGTATATTGAGGTCATATTGTCATCACCAAAGCCGAGTACCAAGTCACCCGACTCACCTGGAA
The DNA here is from genome assembly GCA_014706435.1 of Silurus glanis. Taxonomy (NCBI): domain Eukaryota; kingdom Metazoa; phylum Chordata; class Actinopteri; order Siluriformes; family Siluridae; genus Silurus; species Silurus glanis. Next base: position 9,846,987 of record JAAIIK010000003.1, read on the forward strand.
CTGGATTTATTTATAATGAACTATAAAACATGAGCATGATTTAAAAACCAAATAAGAACTAACAGCCTGCATAGTGTGTTATGGTAATTCAGATGAGTGAGCCTGCATGGATTTTATTTTAAATGAGCCAGTTGATTATATAAAAATGTGAAATGGCAAATTTGAACTACCGTATTTTCCGGACTATAAGCCGCTACTTTTCCCCCACGCTTTGAACCCCGCGGCTTAAACAACGAAGCGGCTTATTTATGGATTTTTTCTAGGTTTTTCCCGGTTTCACAAACTTCAAGCCAAAAAACTGAACCCCATAACATTAGACCAATGAAATTGCGGACCGGGTTCAGGTGAACCAATGAAACTCTTTATATTAAATCAGATGCGTTCCCACTGAATCGGGCCGCACCACATCATAAATATGGATGATGTTCCTCTGAAGTTTGACCTGCCGCTCACTCGGACTGTCTACAGGAAATGCGAATCATTCATCACGCTGAAAACAACCGGGCATGAAAAAACACACTTCACCTGTGTTCTGAGCTGCACGGCATCGGGAGAAAAGATTCACCGATGGTGATTTTTAAACGCACGACGATGCCAAAAGATAAACTCTCGAGAGAAATAGTTGTGAAAGGAAGGAGGAAGACAGTGAACAATGACTTTCTTGGTAGGCTACTGTTTAGATACAAGCCGTTGTAACGCGTTGAGTCTGGGTCATGGGATAGCTCGCTAACTGCAGTTGCAACAGAAATCATATAATCACAGACAGGTTTCCAAAACTCATGCTTTTTTATTTTTCTTGGCAACAGCGTTACGGGTTAGTCAAAGAAACTTAGAAATGAGCATCAGAAAATAATAAGGACATATTCCTCGGCCTTGCACACATGCAGTAATACCGGAAAAATGCGGCGGCAGGCTATTCCCAAAATACCGCTCTGCTCCTAAAGGAAGCGCAACATATTTCACCCGTTACACCGTGTAACAGACACTGTCTTTCGTTAAAGCCTGTGTAAAGTTCATTAGTTTCAGTGTAGATATATTATATTATATTAATATTAAAATATTATATTACTATAATAATAATAATAATTATTATTATTATATGTTAATATAATTATTATATTAATATTAATATTTTATAATTCCATACATCATTGTGTGTTGCAACAGACCTATAGTACTAAATGCCGGCTGAGGATCTTAACTAGGGCTTATTTCCAGGGTAGGGCTTATATTATTAGTACCTTGAAATCTAATGCTAGGGATTATTTTCTGGGTATGTCTTATTTTCAGGGAAACGCAGTAATACATCATAATACATTGTTCACATTGTTGGTTGTATATATCAGCTTTTAGCTCTGTTACACTCAAAGCTACTATTTATTCATGAACAAAACACATTTCAGGAAGGAGAGAGTTTTTGGGAATTGATAATAAAGCTGAAATGCTGGAAAAAAGTGAAAAATCTTTTTCTCCAGAGAAAGAATGTCTGATAGTAAAGTACCAAAGACCCATTTACTGCAGTGCAAACAGCGTATTGTCTCAGATGTTCCAAGTAGAAATCAGAAATAGAAATAGTTTCATGGCATGGTTGCCATAATATGAAACTTGTCTTGTCTGCACTGGCACAAGCAATCCAGAATTGCGGTCGTACACAAGGGTAATTGAACAGATAGATCACTAAATTATAAATAAATTGTGTTGTACATCTGTTCAGATTCATCCACAGGCCTCATTTATAGAGCAGCATTACTGCTCTTTCAGCACCCCTGTCTCAGTGCAGGGTCAATCTCATTTCCTTTCTTCCATCAATGAATGGCATGTAGTCGGTTCCCTTTTAGTTCAAGTCCATCATCTAGCCATCGGCACACCCTTTTCCCAACAGCAGCTGGTGAAGAGCGCTGTTTGCTGATTTGGAATTTCCAATTGATCAGACAGATCATGTATCAATTCTGGAATCATTTGAGTAATTCCAGTTTTTTTTTTTTCTTTTTTTATCCTCAGTTCCCTTATCTTAAAACAATCGCACACATAAAATGTGCAAATGGAACAGAAATATAGAATTGACCTATAAAATGTTCTATGTTATGTACTGTGTATGAGTGAACACCAGTATTTTTTATAAACCTCAGCCAAGTCAGATTAGTTAAGAAGTGAATCAACTCAACAGAAAGTTCACCAGAGGTCTTTTTGGGGGGGCTGCAGGAAATGAGCCGTAATGCATTGTGCTTTTGTGAAAATCCATCATGTTTAATGAGAGCAAACCTAATAAAAAGTTAATTGTTAGACTCTTTTTATTCATCCCTTTCCGTGCACTATTGGGACTATTTTGAGGCACTCGGGCGATTTGGGGGAGGGAAGGGGACTTTGGCTTTGGTTGGGGTCATTCCACAATGATAGAAGCCTATTCATGGTTAATGGTGGGTTTATTTTATTTTTTTTTTTTGAGGGGGAACTTCATCAGCCTTGGCTCAGGAACATGCCCTCATTGCACTGTGGCCTCCAGCTGAGTGTTCATAATGTCAATGCGTTGTGAGCGACACGCGAAGGCCTGGACCGTTGATGTGGCTCTTGCTATGTTTTTATGGTTTTGTTTTTTCTTTCCTTGCAGTAACAAAGGAATATATATAGTATACATAATACGATAATAATAACGATAATAATCAATAATAAAATGTGTTGTCAACGAATGCGGTTATCGATTAATTGGGCTACTTAAGTTACGTGTTAGCCACTGCGAAATGGCGTAGAGTACAGGGTCAACCTGCGGCAGGAAAAAGCCCCAAGTCACGAACGAAGACGCAATAATAGCACGGTGAGCAAAAACTGTATAATCATCATGCAGTTTAATGTAGTGTTATCGTGTAAACTGTTTGCTAACTTTTGGAGAGTCGCGCTGGATCTGTTCTGTCTTGACTCGCGAGTATCAGGTTGCGCAATCAGCTCGCATAGTGATAATTCAATTAAAACGGCGCGAACAAACACTAAATCTAAAAGCAGCAAATAACAGCAGCAGTAAACGATTAAATTTTTTGTCACTGTTGTGGTTTTCAGTGAATGATTATGGATTTGTACACCAATGCATATTTTTTTCCTTTTTTTTTTAATTTTATCAAGCCTTCAATCAAGCATTTGTCTGCTACAACAGTTTATATATTTAATATATGTATATATTATTTAATTATTATACAAAATTTGATTATATATTCTAGATGCTTATATCTTCAAAACTGAACCAAATTTCTATTTTATTTTAAACAATAATTAAGAAAACAATATTGTATTATATTTTATATAGATTTTTAAAGCACGTTTGTCAACTGCTATTATCATTAAAAACAACACAAATGTTTGTTGACGCAAAATGCTTCACCTTGCATACTCAAAAGCTTTTTTTTTTTATTTTTATTTTCTTACAGAAACAAACAACCCAGTATGATTGATTTTGTTCAAGGAGAAATCCCCTTATAAACTCCAAGTAGCAGCCACTATAAAGTTTACAAATTCTCGAAATTAAAGATAGTTAAACTCAATGTGTTTCTTTTGCATTTTTTTCAAGTATTCCTTTATACATAAATACCATGAATTAGGGTTCTATATAGTTATAATTTAAACAAAAAATCTCATTAAATTATTATTATTATTCTTTTTTTCCTTTGTATCCGATGTCTGATTAATCAATTATCAAAATAATCGTTAGCAGCATCCCTAAATTTGTTTATAATGACTAGTCTAATAAAGTGTGAAGGATGATGTTAAACAACATATCCGATTGATCTGTCTTCATTAATGAGGGACTGTGATATGAATGTTAGAAAGTTTTGCTGCACTGCAATATACAGTGTGGCCCGATTGAACAGAAGTATAAACACGACAACAGTGCAACATGACTGTGCAACTTTCAGCGACTGCTGCTTCTGTATTTCACATAATACTGTAGCATGCACTTAATGTAATCTAAAACCTTTCACCCAGCATGGTGACAGAGGAACGGTATTAAACATGCATCTGCCCTGCCTGTGCATCTTCTTTCAGCTGTTTCCTCTCCCTGAGTGAGAAAGCAGAGCAGCTGCAGCAGCCCACAGGTGATATGAGCCTGAAAGCCTTGACTAGGAGAATGCAGTGGGCGGATAGTGAAGGCGTTTCGCCGATGGGGAATAACCAAACATGAGTCACGCCCAGAAACTGTAGGGTTGAGCAGCTGCACTTGTCTCCTTCCTACTCAGACTGTCAGGATGTGGTGCTCTGTAGTGTTTATCCTGGTTGCTATGAGTCTTGAATATTATCAGAATAGACCAATATTCTAATTATTTGTATTAATTCCATCACACTGTCATTGTTAAATTCCCTTTAAGAGCAGCTTTGATGATAGTGTCCGCCAAGGTTTATATTCATTTGTAACCTTTTTCTGGTATGGATTTGAAAAAATCCCGTATAATTGGTCTATATGAAGGTTTGATTGAGGAGACGATTCACCATTTTCTAGAAGGAGTCTCCAGTGTCGCACTCAGAAGTAAAGCTGAAAAGCTAGGCTTCATGATGGAGGATGGTTCAGGGGTGAGAAACAAGCCTGAGGAGCTTCTGTTTAAAGTTACTGTTTAAAGTGAGTGAAGTGGTTACGGATAAATTTGTGGTCATAAGAGGTCATATGCACTTCCAGCACATGTTAATGAAAAGTGGTCGATTTTGGGGTAGCAACAGAAACTCTTGAGTCAGGCAGGCTAAATGAAACTACTCTGTAACGTTGTCATTTTGTATGCTTTACATAGCAAAGTCGTGTATATTAACTCCAGGTGTTGGGGGAAATACTTGGTGTCGAGCATTTATAACTGCTGCACACACACAGTCTTAATTAAATCCCTGTCTATATTTTGAAATTTTTTTCTATTTTAAGGACCTTTTACTGAAGTGGTCAGTTCTGAATCTTCAAGGGATGCAATTCCTAATAGTCATAAATGGTTTAGTGGTGGACTTTAAGAAGACCAGCTCCTTGTAATCTTCTCTGCGTTTTCCAGCTGGGTTACAGATTGTAAAAGTTTGCTGCTGTTTCTGTGGCCAGCATCAAGGAATCCTTTGATGCAGGCCTAATTGCAATTAATTACTCAGACAGGCCCAGCATGCTGTATTCATTTGATTGTAAGCAACAGGATGTAGAAATAGATCGACTGGTAAAGCTTCGTGTTGTCTGTAATGTGTTAGATACTGATTGTTGAAGAACAGCTCTCATATTTAAAAGAGCATTGAAAGGCATTTGCCGTGTGTGTGTGTGTGGGTGGGTGGGTGGGTGGTAAGGGTATTCAGATTATTGAAAGCTAACTAGCTCCATGCTGTTTGAAGGCTGCAGTGTTCGGACATTCCCTTGCCCAGCCAAAAAAACGTGACCTACTTATGATTTGGCCGGATCTTTCTCTTTCCCTTCCCCTTTTAGTCTGGTGTTTAGAGTCTAACGGCCCGGCCTGTCATTTCTGGACTGTAATTACTGCAACCGCAGAGTGGAGCGTTTGCATTTTTTTAATTTTTTAGAAGAACCAGAAGGACCAGCCAACTAAGCTAATTGCTTTTCCCTACAAGTGTTTTATTAGGGTTTGGAGGGTGCTGTTTCTGCTGTTTTGTTTAAAACTGAGTTGCTCATTCAGAAGTCAAGACAACAATGATTACAACTGACTGATTTTTATCATATCACAGGACACTTTGAATCAGGTCATTTTAAACACATTAGTCATTCGGCTTGTCTGCTGGTGGTGTAAAAATACAAGAATACGCAAATAGTGTGATCTGTAGCATGTAGCGTACTCTAGGTGTGTAAAAGCTACTGAGAAACAACAAATGATTGCAAAAAGTTGTTAATAGCAAGTGTTTTTCTTTTGTTTTGTTTTTTAGTTACACAAAAGGTTCTAATTAATAATTATAGAATATAGTGGTTTCTGTATTAGTAAGATAACAAGGTGGTTTATAAACAAATCTAACTGTTTTGTGTTCACCCAGAAGTAGCATTTGTACTCTTGACTATTGTTTTATCATCTAATTTCATAATAAACATGCTCTTAGATCATTTCCATCCGATTCCATTCCGCTTTTTTTAAGCAACATGAGGAAGAAATGATAAGAAGCCAAAAGACTCAAAGGGGAGCGCATTCTCTTCTCAGTGACACTGGTTAGAAGAAACTTCTAAATCTCTTCATTATACAGGTGTAGGAGAGTGAAAGACAAAAGGAAGTGTTAAATATATTCACAATGAGCTCATACTGAACGTCGTTTTATGCAGTTCTTAGGTGTTCTGCAAATCGTTTTTCAAATCTTGTATGAAGACTAAAGATTAGTTTGGGTTTGTCAAAATGTGCAGGGAGAATCAAGTACAACATTTTCTTTAGTGTCCTGTGTGTTTTTAGCATAATCATTACAGTTCCATATAGAGAAGTACTCTGTTTGGTGAGTGTTATGAGAAAACTGCAGAATAGGATTACAAGCCTAGCAAACACTTATCCGAGCTTATCCAGGAGCTCGCTAAATTCTACACGTGCATGCAGTTACATACAAACCTACTGTGCACGCAGCTAAACCAAAATGTTTAAACAGGCAAAAAAGACCTTTTTCACTAATAGCCATGGGTTTGGTTCTTAAAGTCCACCATTAGAATTTTTCCAACATTTTTCGTGTGTACTTGCGGTATGTTTGTGCTTCAGTCTGCATTCTGTTGCAATCAGTGCTCATCCGTTTTCAGTCTAACCATCAAAAACATGCACACGGAAACATAAAACAATATGTAGCCCATAGCGAGACACAATCGACTCCAGCTTTGTGTTTAAGGTCACTCATTCTCTCTCATCTGTGCTGTAATTGAATTTGGCAGGCTGTCTGCTCTGGGAATCTCAGTGAATTTGTGCTCGGCTTCTTCAAAGGTTTTAGCTTTGCTTTAAGCCAGTAATGCTAGCTAGCCTACTGTGGTCTGGGGTGAAAAAAAAAAGAATAGACTGAAAATGAAACTTTTGCATTTTATGTTGTATTTCTTCTCTCAGACACAAATTGAGTGGACGTTAAAGGAATGGCCCTAGAACAAACAGTAAAAGAAGAAAAAGCATTGTGTTCATATACTACTACTATATTGTCACTTTGTGTATTTTGCACTGCTTTATCACTGCACCACTGTATATTCCACCCGTATTTATTCTGTATATACTGTATCATACGTGCATTCATACTTGTACACATCCATATCCTGTCATTTCTTTGCACAATTATTCTGCATATTACTAATATATATATATATATATATATATATATATATAAATAGGCCATGTCTGGTTAGATGCTAACTGCATTTCATTAGCTCTGTTCATGTACCTTGCACAATGACAAAGTTGAATCTAATCTAATCTATGTATAGCCAGCACAGTAATGTGTAATGAGTAATCTCTTCCCAGGCTTTATGTTTGCGTGCGCATTCACATGCTTGTGACTGTGTGTCAATTCCTGACATTGCAACACAGTCATGCACTTGTGGTGACTTACACTAAGGGTAAATCAGGGCTGTAGACCTAAAGACATTTGACCTAGCGCTGATCAGTGTAAGGCTTTTCTACGGTAATAATTCAAATGAAACGTCTTGAGTGTTAAAAGGTTATCACAGAGCAGCCGCATACCTTTGGAGGGGGAGCTACCTGGTGGTCCCGAGGCAATAAATGCATCTCTTCTGTTTTCTGGAATGCGCCATATAACGGACCATGCGAAGAAATCATGCCTCTGCTTGATCTATAATCCTGAACCCATATGACCTATTCTTATAAAAATTCTGAAATAGGATAGATTTTGTGTAAACCAGGAAAATCTATGAATATTTTAAATGGCGTATATAACAAATGTTATGAACTTTTTGTTTTTTTGTTTTGCATTTATAGTGCTGCTGGTGGAGAGATCTTTAACCGGTGTGTGGCAGAAAGAGACGAGGCATTTAAAGAAGAAGATGTGAAGCGGCTGATGAGGCAAATCCTTGAGGGTGTAGCTTTTCTTCATAAGAACAATGTGGTTCATCTGGATCTGAAGGTGATCGATTCATCCTGTCACTAAGTGAACACTATCAGTTTAACTAGACTAAAATGACACCATATGGACAAAAGTTTGTGGACACCTGACCATAAGAGTCATGTGTGCTTTTTAAACATCCCGTTCCACATTTGGTCCCCATTTGCTGTTATATAAGAACCTCAACTCTTCTGGGAAGATGTTCCACTCGATTTTGGAGTGTTCTTGTAGAGATTTTCAGCAAAAAAACAAAGCGTTAGTAAAGTCAGGGACTGAAATAGGGTAAGGAGCCTTGGGGAGCGTTCCAGTTCATCCCAAACATGTATAGCATATCTTCATGGAGCTTGCTTTGTGCACAGGGACATTGTTATCCTGGAACAGTTTTAGATGACTAGATTTAGATTTCCTAGTTAACTTGAAGGGAAAATGTTATGCTTCTGCATCCAAGACATAATATACCATTTGTGTGCTTTTAATTTTTCAGTAGGAGTTTGGGGAAGAAGCACCTATGACTGGGACAAGTCAGTTGTCACAATACTTTTTGTCCATATAATGTATCTGGCGAATACGTGATGCTAGAGTCCACCTAGTGGTCTGTTGTTGTAAGTGATTTTTTGGGGGGGTAATGCATTGTATTATATTGTTTAGATACCGTTTGTTATGTATAGAACTTGTAATCTGTAATAAACTTTCAATTGCATTTAATAGAAGAATTTACATTAAGACTTGATTTTAAAATATTATAATAAGTTTAGTTTACCTTTGATCTCATTTGACACATTAAAGCAGTTCTTAATATCCGTATCAACATGTGATGTTTGTCCTCATTTAATGACACCAATATGTCAGGAATTATATAAATTAGTGGAATTACCTGTGGTTCTACTGGTATGAATGTGCAACATCTGATGCATGAATCTAGTGCTGTTTTTAAGTGATTAATCTGGTATGTTATTACAAAATGCTGAAAAAAGATGTGCTCTATTTAAGAAGAAATTTTTTTTAAACCCTCTTCAGCCACAGAACATTCTCCTGACTAGTGACAATCCTCTTGGAGACATTAAAATTGTGGACTTTGGGCTCTCAAGGATGGTGAGCAGTAATCAGGAGATCAGAGAGATCATGGGCACACCTGAATATGTCGGTAAGACATGCTGTGGCTTGGAATACTCAGGTTTGAATATCCAGTATTCAGGGTTTTATTAATTTTTTTTATGCATTGTTTTTTTTTCCCCCTTTACTAGCCCCTGAGGTTCTCAGTTACGAGCCCATTAGCACAGCCACTGATATGTGGTGAGTAGTTTTTCTCTAAAGGCCCTACAAGTACTTGGATATTTAATTCACTAATGATGCTTAAACAAGGCCAAAATTGCTTAACATAAACTCCATCCATGGCATAATGCTGACCGAATCATATAACTGTAATGTTTGTGGCCACGACTTCGAAGCAGTTCTGCAAGTTTCTGTCTCTTGAAAGCAGTTTCCATAAAATGTTTTGCTCATTTCAAACACGTGTATTTTTTTTCTCGTAGGAGTATCGGCGTCCTTGCGTACGTGATGCTGACAGGCATGTCTCCGTTCCTCGGAGCGGATAAGCAGGAGACCTTCCTCAATATCTCCCAGATTAACGTCAGCTACACAGAGGAGGAACTGGAGCAGCTGGACAAAGCGGCCATCCACTTCATCAAGTCTTTACTCATCAAGGAGCCTGAGTATGCACAGTGACCTCAGAATACTACTATTTGCATAGTTGTTTTGAGTTGAATTGGAACGAATTTGGCTTAAAGTGGTCGCACGTAGTCCCGAGGAGGGGAAGATTTTAGCTCTGAGCTATGATTTTTAATCTAAAAATGTCATTTAAGGGCATATCTGGCTATTTATATATACACACCGATTAGGCATAACATTAATGACCATCTGCCTAATATCGTGTTGGTCCTTCTTTTTCTGCCAAATCAGTTCTGACCCATCGAGCATCAACAGCATTAACTTCTTCAGCATCAGCCGATTATGACCCTGTCAACGGTTCACTACAGTACTTCCTTAAACCACTTTTGATGGATACTGACCACTGGAGACCATGAACGTTCCACAGGAGCTGCAGTTTTGGATGCTCTGACCATCACAATTTTGCCCTCGTCAAACTCTCTCAAACCTTTACGGTTGCCAGACTGTAAACATTTCAGAGTAGCTTTGTGCTGCACCATTCTATCTTTTGCTCAGTTATGACAGATTCCCCATCCTCACACATTATTAACATATACAGTACATCATTTCCATTTACGGCATTTGGTTAGACACCCTTATCCAGAACGACTTGCAACTGCGCAGTTGATTGATTGGTCTTGCTCAAGGGCCCAGCGGTGGCAGCTTGGTAGTGCTGGGATTTGAACATAGGACCTTCCGATCCACAGTTTAATGCCGTAACTACTAAGCTACCACATCCAATATACATCATCCTTTCACATTGTTACTGTGTCCCAAAAGTTAATTCAGTAGGAGAATATTTGACATGCATTTAAACCTACACTGACTGGAACAGCCATATACCAGCTCATACCATGGCAACCATGCCAATCCTATGGCAGCGAAGCAGTGCATCATCTCATGCAAATACAGGTTAAGAGCTATGGTTCTTATTAGCCATGAGCAAGAACCTGAGGTTACAGTGAGCACAGACTCATTGAAACTGGGCAGCTGAAGACTGGAAAAAAGGTCAACTGGTTTTATTTCAATGCGCCCAGTTTCGGTGAACTTGTGCCTGCTGTAGCTTTAGATTTCTGGTCTTGGCTGGCAGGAGTGGAACCTGAACCCGTGGACTTCTGGTGTTGTAGCCTATTTGGCTCACGGTTCATTTTTGTTCAAGATACTTTTTAGCTGAAGTCAGTTCTAAAACGTGATTATTTGTTGTTTACATTTGTCTTGTTTTGTTCTGTTATACTGTTAGATTTTTTGTATAAGTGGTGTGTGTGAGCAACATGTTAAAAACAGAATCCATGTTGTATTGAACAGGGATCGTGCCACTGCAGAGGAGTGCCTGAAACACCAATGGCTACAAACACAGGAGACAAACTCTGCAAAAGAAAAGGGAAAGATCACAGCCTCCTCCATCCCTGAGCCAGTCGGCACGGCTGTCTCCACTCAGCACAGTGACGAGGATGTCAAGGAGGAAAGCAGACTGACTGAGGAGCTCATCGTCATGGCAGCGTACACTCTAGGCCAGTGCAGGCAGTCCTCAGACAAGGAGAGCCTGACCCCAGAGCAGAAGGCTATCTCAAAGCGTTTCAAATTCGAAGAGCCCTTCCCAGGCCTGCAAGAGGTGCCAGGAGATTTCATTTACTAAACCCTACAATGGCCAGCCAGCCATTCAGCTCCAACTAACGCTGCACTTCTGACAAGCCTCTTTTTTTTTTTTTTTGACAACTTCTTAACTTTTAACCCACTATATTAAGCCAAATTGTATTTGTTTTAATTTTTTATGTTCATTTTTGCTGTTTTATTTTTATGAAATATTATTATAAAGACTAAGCCTTTGTATGGTACATAGTTGCTCTCTTTTGTGTGGTGTTTTCCCCCCTGAGTGTGCCATGTTTGTTCATATCTCTTCTTTACATCTATTCCTAGTTTTCCCTGTTTTCTCATTTCCATTACGTTTTCTTTGCTGTTTTGGTAAATGTGTATGTGTGTTTGCAGGGGGAGAGCAGGGCTGGTGGAATTATATGTAAATTAAACTAATTTTAAGAGTTACGTCTGTATTTTTTAAAAAGCCATGTTGCGTGTTCAGTTCCTGACAGGTTCTTGTCTGGCTGCTAGTAAGGTAATAATCTCTAGAAATGTTATTTCTCTCCCCATGACCCAGTGTATATTATTGCCTTTTTAAATGTCTGTTCATTGTGAATTGGTCAGTTTAAAGACTATATCTTTTAAATGACATCACGTTTTGACAGTGATTGTCTTGATGTTGTAAATAAAATTTCTCTTTGAAGAAGTTGATGTCTGTAATTGTTCATTTGGAACATGGTGCTGTGGGGCATGTGAATGAGTGTACAGTAAAACTGGGGAAAGAAAAAATGTGAAAATCAGGACGTTTATTTTTCCTTGATGGACTGCTGCATTTTTTTTTTGTTGTTTTGCTTCAGCATTTAGTCTTTAGATTATTTTTTATTTTTTTTTTTGCATTTCATAACTGCTGTTGCCAATGTGGGAGATGCCGATGATTATACTTAATATTATTATTACTGATAATATTATAATATTATTATTATTATTATTATTATTATTATTGGGATAATATTATCATTAAGTGTTGTAGTAGTAGTAGTAGTAGTAGTAGTAGTAGTAG
>JAAIIK010000003.1:9869344-9895459 GCA_014706435.1 Silurus glanis
TATATATATATATAAGTAATTCTTTCTGGGTAGGAGGGATGGTAAACTGTTCTTCCCCTTCCCTTTAAATCGCGGTGACCTCTTAATCATGGACATCTGATGAGCTCATTCATGTAAAACAGATTAGATGGTGTTTACAGCAGTAGTTGGACAGTAAGGAAAGTTAATGTAATTCGTTACTGTACTTAAGTAGCTTTTTTGAGTATCAGTACTTTATTGAAGTATTTCCATTTGGGGAGACTTTTACTTTAACTTCACTACATTTCAGAGTTAAATATCTTACAATTTACTCAACTACGGTTTGTGAATTCAGTCATTCCTTTTTATTTATGAGTGAATAAAAACTGGTCAAACACGCAGCAAACCACCAACCAGGGTCGAGCATACGCTCTGTTTTGAACTTGTTTTGATTGCATCTTGGCGGTATCTACTTATCACTAACATACAGTTCAGCATCAGTTCAACAGTAAGCAGAACATCTTGAGAGCAATAAACGATGGAAGAAACTCCGGTGGCTTAATTTGCATACATTTTTTTTGAAGTAGTTGAAAATAATGTTTTGCTCTCATGATCATTTTGATAGATATCAATCAGTGTTTAACTCATTAATATCATTCTATTAATAGATCGGTGTGCTGAGAGTGACATCTGAGACTTGATTAAGCAACAGTCTTGTGACAAAAATAATAATAGGAACATTATGGCTATAATAAATCGTAGTACTCAAGTACATTGGAAGGCAAATACTTTTGTATTTTTTCTTAAAGTGAACGTTTAAAGGGAGCACTTTTACTTGAGTAATATTTTACCTACTGTAGCTCTACTTTTACTCAAGAACATGGTTTGTGTACTTCATCCACCACTGGTTTACAGCGAGCGTGTTTGCATTGTCCTGTAATGAAGCAGTGTGAAAAGATGCAGCGATTTTGGCTTTGTGTGTTCTGCAGAAAACTTGTTTTTGCCTGGTTGGTAGCTGTTGTGTGACTGAAGAGAGTTAGTTAGTTAATTGGTAAGACTGCATATGGGAAAATAATATACAGCATGACATTTCAACATGCTTGGTCATTTGTGTGTGATCAGAGTGAGGATCATCGGCAGCTCCACGCTAGCACTGTGTCATGTCGCGAGCGGCGCAGCGGAGGCTTATTACCAGTATGGCCTGCACTGCTGGGACATCGCTGCAGCAGCACTTATCATCACTGAAGCAGGCGGCTGTGTGATCGACACCACAGGTCAGCACCACTCATTATCCTGCACACCACAGAATTATTAAACTGATTTTCAGACAGGTATTGCACTTCCTGTTTAAATTAAAGCGTGTTCTCTCAATCGCCACAAACCTGATCTTGACCAGAATCCAAATGAGAAATAAAAAAGATGTTTACACAATTGTTTGGCAGTAACATGACTGTGAATTTTTCATTCAGAAGGTTTCTGCAAAATAGTAAATATTAGTGTCAAGTTATTTCAAGCTATTTTTTTAATGTGAATTCCTTGAAAGGATGTTGGACTTGGTTTGGATTTCTTTTCACATTTATAAGTAATGCCCTATTTGGTTAGCATTATTGCAGTTGTGTGTATGCATGATGGTTTGATCCAGCATAATCCGAGATTTGTATTTCCTTATTTCGGATGGAAATCGTCATAAATCCTTTTAAAATATTAAATATTGTGTTAAGAAGAATTTATTGGCTGTAATTTGGAGTTATGTAAAACATAATGAAGAGTTATTGTGTCAGTATACCACAGCATTGTGGAGGTTTATTATGCACAGTATTTTTTTTTTAATAAAAGCAGCTATGGCCCTGTTGTATTATTGCACTCATTCTAATATGTTAGAATCTCTATATATTACTTAAGTGGGACTTGTATGGAGGTTGCTTTATGTTTCAGGAAATGTGTGTAACTGCTGCTGTGATTTGCCATTTATTTAACATTAATTGAAATAACCTCCTGTATAAATGGAGAAATAGCAGAGATAAATAAATAGATTTTCTTGGTGATCATGAGTAGCTTTAAGAAAAAGCAAAAGGAGAGACTGGTGAGGAAACAGTCATTTATAGTTCCTATAACATTATGGGAATGGGTTAAGGCTGTGTTTTACTAATTAGAAGGTCAGGGGTTCAAGCCCCAGCATCGCCAAGCTGCCACGCTTGGGCCCTTGAGCACGGCATTTAACCCTCTGTGTTCCGAGGGGCACTGTTTCATGGCTGACCCTTCTTAACACCGCTAGCATATGCGAAGAAAGAATTTCACTGTGCTGTAATGTACGCTATATTGTCAAATGTTTGCGGACACCCAGTCATAAGTATGGTATGTGCTTTTTGAGCATCGCATTCCACATTTAGTCCCAATTTGCTCTTATAGTTTTCTCCACTCTTCTGAGAAGATGTTCCACTAGATTTTGGAATGTGCTTGTAGATGCAGTCAGTGTTCCAATTCATCCTAAAGGTGTTCAGTATGGTTGTGGTCAGAGCTCTATAGCAAACCACTCAAGATCTTCCTCTCCAAACCATGTAAACAATATCTTAATAGAGCTCGCTTTGTGCACAGGGGCATTGGCATGCTGGAACAGGTTTGGGAAAATGTAATTACTACGCATCCAAAGATATCCTGTACGATTGTGTGCTTCCAGCTTTGTGGTAACAGTTTGGACAAGAACCACATATGGCAGGAAAGGTCAGGTGTCCCAATACTTTTGGCTATACTGTGTACATGTGACAAGTAAAAAGCCCCTAACCCCCCCTACTTTAATTTATATCCCATCAGGCCACATTTAATCACCTCATTGTGTCTTGTGTGCTTATTATACACACCTTTTTAATTTTATTCCAAATAATAGGAATCCTAGAGTTCATTTGTTTAATGGAAGATTTACAAAGCACCAGTGAGCTTGTTGCCATAACAGTCTGTTCTGGGGTTCTGCTTTGTTTCAAGCAGATATCTAGGATTATAAAGTAAATTTCCAAATAATACGAAGAAAGATCTTTATCTAAATGGAGAACATGAACTTTTCCGACTTTAATCCTTCATGGGCCAGCAGTATTGTATCAAACAGCTTTTCACATCTGCTTTATGCCTCACTGAATACAAACATTATTCCCATCCCAGATATTTGTCTCAGTTGGATATTTGTACAGCCTACAAGGCTTGTCTTATGTACAGTTTTTGTAGAGCCTTCGGTGTGATCGGTGGAAGGTGGGCAGCAGCATGTCATGCCAGACTAGGTTGTGTGAGAGTGCACAAAGAGGCTCTGTTGCAGAGGGCAGTGAGGTCCAGATCATGTGCTCAATACAAGAGCGTGAGAAGCTCGAGGGGGAAGAGACAAAACTGGGATGTGTGAATAAAACGAGTGGCATAAGTTAACACGCTTTAACTGATGTTTGATTTGTAGTGTTTTGACACTGGCCATCTCACAGCATTAAAAAAGAAATTTCAGCTCTTTCTTATTCGGACGCTTTCCACTGTTAGCTCTTAGAATGACACTCTTCTACTCAACACACACTCATTCCTCATTTAAATTCATTTACATCCATGTCTTCAGCACCACCCATATTATATTATAATCATGTTTATGATTTG
The DNA here is from genome assembly GCA_014706435.1 of Silurus glanis. NCBI lineage: Eukaryota > Metazoa > Chordata > Actinopteri > Siluriformes > Siluridae > Silurus > Silurus glanis. The sequence continues at coordinate 9,872,927 of JAAIIK010000003.1, forward strand.
TGATAGAAGAGTATCTGCAAGAGTGAAAGGGAAAGTTTATAGGACTGTGGTGAAACCTGAGATGTTGTATGGTTTAGAGACAGTGGCATTGACTAAAAGACAGGAGGTGGAGCTGGAGGTAGCAGAGCTGAAGATGTTGAGGTTTTCGTTGGGAGTGACGACGATGGACAGGATTAGAAATGAGTTTATTAGAGGGACAGCGCATGTTTTGGAGACAAGGTGAGGGAGGCGAGATTGAGATGGTTTGGACATGTGCAGAGGAGGGACATGGGGTATATCGGTAGGAGAATGCTGAGGATGGAGCCGCCAGGAAGGAAAAGAGGAAGACCAAGGAGGAGGTTTATGTGGATGTGACCACCATTTGCTTCACACACATTTTCGAGTGGCCTTTTATTGTGGCCAGCCTAAAGCACACCTGGGCAATAATCATGCTGTCTAATCAGCATCTTGATATGCCACACCTGTGAGGTGGATGGATTACCTCGGTAAAGGAGAAGTGCTCACTAACACAGATTTAGGCAGATTTGTGAACAATATTTGAGAGAAATAGGCCTTTTGTTTACATAGAAAAAAATCTTAGATCTTTGAGTTCAGCTCATGAAAAATGGGGGCAAAAACAAAAGTGTTGCATTTATAATTTTGTTCAGTACTTGTTCAATACTTTGTTGAAGCACCTTTGGCACCAATTACAGCCTCACGTATTTTTGAGTTTGATGCTACATGCTTGGCACAACTATTTTTGGGCAATCCTTCTTTGCAGAAATTCCCAAGGTCCACCCGGTTGGAATGAAGGCATCGGTGCACAGCCATTTTTAGATCTCTCCAGAGATGTTCAATCGTTATGTTTGCATTATGTATTTAAGTCTGGGCTCTGGCTGGGCCACTTAAGGACATTTACAGAGTCGTCCCGCAGCCACGCCTTTTCTTATCTCGGCTCTGTGCTTTGGGTCGTTGTCCAGTTGAAAAATGAACCATTGCCACACTTTTAGGTCCAGCGCGCTCTGGAACAGGTTTTCATCATGGATGTCTCTGTACATTTGCCGCATTCATCTTTCCCTTTCCCAAACAGTTCAATCTTTGTTTCTCATGGTCTGAGAGTCCTTCAGGTGCCTTTTGGAAAACTCATCATGTGCCTTTTACTGAGGAGTGGCTTCCGTCTGGCCACTCTACCATACAGGCCTGATTGGTGGAATGCTGCAGAGATAGTTGTTGCTCTGGAAGGTTCTCCTCTCCACAGAGAAACGCTGAAGCTCTTTCAGAGTGACAATCGGGTTCTTGGTCACCTCCATGACTAAGGCCCTTCTCCCCCAGTTGCTCAGTTTGGCCGGTCGTTCAGCTCTAGAAAGAGTCCTGGTGGTTTCAAACTTCTTCCATGTACGGATGATGGAGGTCACTGTGCTTATTGGGACCTTAAATGCTGCGGAAACATTTTTCTGTTTCCTTCCTCAGATCTGTGCTTCGATACAATCCTGTCTCGGAGGTCTATAGACAATTTCTTGGACTTCATGGCTTGGTTTGTGCTCTGACATGCACTGTTAACTGTGGGACCTCATATAGACAAGTGTGTGTCTATCAGATCATGTCCAATCTCCAATCAAGTTGTAGAAACATCTCAATGATGATCAGTGGAAACAGAATGCACATGAGCTCAATTTTAATTGTAATGGCAAAGGCTGTGAATACTTTTGCACGTTTGTTTTTATTTTTTTAAAGAGAAATACTTTTTAAAGATTTAAAAAAAAAATTATTTTATGTTGTTATTATAGGGTATTGCTTGTAGAATTTTGAGGGGAATAATTTGTTTAATTCTTTTTGTAATAAGGCTGTAAAATAACAAAATGTGGAAAAAGTGAAGTGCTGTAAACACTTTCCGAATTCATTGTATATTGCCTTCTCCTTTATCAACTGTGGCTTAGGAATTTAATACTGTAGATCAACAAATCATCTTAGGTGTAATTCTTATGCTTGTTTAGTGATGTATTATGAATCATATATTTATTTATTTTTTTTCGTGGTGAGAGGAGCTCAAAGTTTAAGGCTATTAATTAAAAACCTCTAATATGTAATTAGACAGAAGTAAGGCAGGGCCACCATTATCTATGAGATTTTAAAAGATTAAACCCTGTGTGTATGTTAATGCACTAATACACTTCTCTCTCTAGGGGGTCCTCTTGATCTCATGTCCCGTCGCGTCGTAGCTGCTGGCTCTCGGAAAATAGCAGATTACATCATCCAGAAGCTGAAGCCAATCAACTATGGGCGTGATGATGATGACGATGACCCCTGACCCAGTGAACAGCCTTGAGCCCTTCATCAGCAAATTTTAGCCTTTTACCTCAAACTCCCTAAAATCCTGCCATGTTATTTGCAGTGTTCTTTATGCAATGCTCTTTTTTAATAGAGTTTATAATTCTTTTCTGTCACACCACCAGTGGTAAGTAATGCCTTATATTGCAGTGCATTATAGGAAATACAGTAGTGGGCAAATTGTTTAGGCGAGTGAAAAGAAATGCTGTAAAGGAAGAATGCTTTTAAAAAAACTTTTTTTTATCAATTTACAATATGCAAAATAAATGGACAGAAGGAAAATCTAAATCAAGTCAATATTTATTGTGGATACCTTTTGTATTTGCACTTTCACACTTTGTACACTTGCACACATTCAGGGATTTTGTTAGGTGAATGATACCCAGTTATACCAAGCAGGTGCTAATGATCATGAATTTCATATGTAGGTTGAAACACAGTCTGAAACAGAAACAGCTGTGTAGGAGGATAAACCTGGGTCAGAAACAGCCAAACTTTGCTACTAAGGTAAAGGTTGTGGAAGACAGTTTCGTGTTACTAAACTCCACCGAAAAATTATTTTTAATCAGTAAACATTTGTTTGTCAAATCAGCACCAAAATCAGCCATGATGCACACAATAAACCCTCTGAGGGCGACAAACGCACAGGTGTGTTTCATGGCATTTTTTACCCATAACGCATAAAGAACTTAAATTACGTATTTTTTGATCGTACAGATAAGAGCAACACATCATTCGAATCTGTAAAGGATCTAATTTTATTCGTATACACTCATAATATTTATTTATATATATATATATATATATATATATATAAGCTCAAAAACTTTTTTAAATAAACCAATTCACATTGAGTACAAATATTCTGTGATTATGTAATCCCTATAAAAATGATAAGAGGTACAGTTTATCCGGTATCACCTCATTAACCGTCCGTGTGGAAACATAGCAATCCTGTCCTGTCCTGATCATTTACGTAATTTAAAACACCATAATTACTTTAAAATGTTTACAAGAATATTTTATTTTCATGCCCTATGTTGAGTTTGGTTTCACAAATAATAAGCATACATTTGCGTAAATCATCAAAATCTGTCCGTGACCATGTTGATTAGAGTATTAAAAAATTGCAGAAAGTATTAATTTAATCTACATTTAGAATAGATACAAATCTGAGTTAACTCATGACAATCCTTTCTTTGAAGGATGGTGGAGGTTCCTTGCAAGTCTGGAAATGGAGTTTTGGTCAGGATTAATGGTTTCCTTAATTCTGAGAAATACAGGCAGATCCTTCAGGGAGGCATCTGATTAGCTAAAGATTAATGCTACAGCAGGAAAACAACCCCAAGCATATAGTCAATGTCATTAAAAACTTGAGGAAAAAAATAAAAAACATTAAAAAATCTTTAGCATAGAGAAGAACAATGAATCCTGGAAGTGATGGTCTGTCTGGGGTTACATTAAGAGAGAAAGATTTGAGTCAGCCTACCTGCCGAGTTCCTTCAAAAGTTGTGTGCAAGTGTACCTAGAAGTATTTATGTTGTTTTGAATGTAAAGGGTTGTCACACCAAAATTTATTTTCATTATGTTAATTGATAATTAACTATTAACACTTCTATGTTTGAAAGCATTCTTAGTTTACAGCATTTCTTTTGACACCTGACTAACACTTTTGCACAGTTCTGTATATGAGTGAATAAACTGATTTGTTATTACTGCACATTCACATTTCAGAGAATTAGTAAGAATTTTGGTAACTAAGTCCCATTATGTAAAAAAGTATTTACTCAGGAATTAAACAGGTCTTTTGTAATTTAAGGCTTATATAAATTAAGTAATTGAAATATAAAGAAACATATACATTAACACCAGTGGGAGCATCTATTGCTTATGTAATCTACTGATTGATGTGTATTGTCATTTGCATGGTCACCAAAGTTCACTCAACAAAATCCAGATTTACTTGACGTTTTGAAAGGACAAGTGTTGTTCATTGAAATTAAAGGGTTCCTGCAGTAATAATAATCTTTGTGTAGCCTTCATAATGTTTGGGCCATGTGGCAAGGATATGTAGTGAAGTATTCCTTATAATAGGGAAGATATAGCACCTGTGAATAAATAGACTCTGTAGATATTACATTCGGAGAATTAAGAGTGTATTATACGTCACTATGACAGCTTGCAATGATTACTGTGCTGTCATCCATAAGTAACACATCCCTACATGTAGACTCTATATGTCTCCATATCAAACAAACCTGGTGTATGTTGGTATCCCTGCTCATTTATGCAAGAATTTGACTGATCCAATCATGCAATGACAGTGCAGCACACAAAATCTTGCACATACAAGAACAGTTATTGTTCATGTCAAACATGAGAATGAAAAAAAAAAAAGGGATTTCGAAGACTATGACCCTGAAATGGTTGTTGGTGTCAGATGGGCTGGTTTGTAAGTTTCAGGAACTGCTGAGCAATAAGGGTTTTCAATATGCAACAGTCTCTCAGCTTCACACAACTAAGGAAAAACATTCTTTTTGATCGTGTGACCATGATCGCCTCAGATTCTTATTCTTGACTAATAGAACCAAAACCCAATGGGATCTTCTGCTCTTGTAGCTCATCTGCCACGATATTTAATGTAATGGACATTCTGGGAGGCTTTTCTGGGCAACACGTTTTAGAGACTGCCTTGTGTGTAATAGGCATTGTGTAGACTAGGTGTATCCAGTCCTATCCAAAAAGGACCAGGGTGGGTTTTTTTTACTATCACTCAGGATCCACACCTAATTAGTTGATCTTGGCTTTCAACAGACTATCAGGTGACTCCTATGTGGTTGGAATGAAAACCTGCCCCCAACCGGTCCTTTCTGAATGCTATTAGACATTCTAATAAGGGGTTTAATGCGAGTTTGAGAGACCAGCAATTAGTATATGTTTGTTTTTACATAAAAGGGGATTCCTAAAGCCAATATAAGTTTTTAATTTTCACAGTGTACCTTTTTGTGGTTTTTATAATGGGCACAAATCATTTGCCTCCCTTTAGAGCAGTAACTCTAACTGTGTGTGTGCGTGTGTTAGTGTGTTAGATGAGCATTCTACACTGATCCCCCATGTTGTGAATTAAACAATAATGTACACATAGTATTACTCTTTCACTGTCTACATCGTTAGCACCTGTATGAATTTCACAAGGTATTGCAGTCAGCAGAATCTGTGTTTTAGTTAACATATGAATAAAGTTTGAAGGCAATTCAACAAGTTTGCTGAGTAATTCTTGACTTTTCCTTTATGGATGAAATTTTCTAAGAAAAATTCATTAAAGTGTTTTAGTGGAAATAAACCACTATCATCCTTCATCTAACATACTGGAACTGAACTATACCCTCACTGGTCTCTAACATCTGTACACCAGCTCATTTATGCACTTATCCAATTAGCCAATCGGGTGACAGCAGCACAATGCATGAAAAAAGAAGTTTCAGAATTTGATTATCTCTTGGGATTTTCTCACTTATTACAGGAGTCTTAAAAGTGTGAAAGTTGCAAAAGAAAAGAATACATTCTGTAAGTGGTTGGTCTGCAATCTTTAGTAACTCAAATAAACGTCACTTTTTGACACCAGGTTCCCCTTTGGCGTCATTTTTCAACGTGCGGGGATTCCCACAGTCTTCTATAGAACTCTGAACCGGAGCCTGTAGCGTTGAAAATTGACCTGTTAGGTAAGCAGACTGCCTTGAGGTCATATTTATCTATTTCTCCACCTGATTTTTGTTCCCAGCTAACCTTAACCCGTTCTCACTAACCCTAACCCTAACCCTGACCCTAACCCTGACCCTGACCCTAACCCTGCACGTTGAAAAATGATGGGCGTCAAAAAGTTACGGCAAAGGATCCTGATGAACATGACCGTGTGTGACGAGTTGGGAGTGAGAATGTGTCGATTTTTACCGATACTGATAGCTCGGTTCGATCGTACTTGCCGATAAGTGATTAATCAACCCATAGTTTTTAAAATAAATACTGAATAAAAAAAATTATAATAATAAAAACATAATACTGAACCTTGGTACAACAAAAACAGTACTGAATAATGAAAATGTGCTAAATAAAATATAAATGAATAATTATATTAATAAATATTAAGGAAAATAAATGACGCATTCAAACTGGAACAAAAAGTAACACTCCAAATAAATAAATACAGTTACATCCCAAAATAATGAAAAAAAAAACACTTCAAATAAACAGCACGTGGCATCAGTGATCGGCATCAGCCTATAACCGATAAGCAATCAACTATCGGTGCCAATGAATCGGCAAAACCGATGAATCGGTCGAATCTTCTCTACAATCCAGGTGAGCAGAAAAGCATCTCGGAATGCACAACACATCAAACCCTGAGGTGGACGTGCTACAACAGCAGAGCTCTCAGCTCTCTTTTTAGTGAGTCTGTACCTCAGATTTCAGTTCTGGTCCTACAGGTGCATCCACCTCACAGCTCAATGTTTTGTGCATGTTGAGAATTCTTTCAGCTCACTATTTCTTTTCAGAGAGATTGAGTTACCATCCTCCTCCTGACAACTCATATAATTTTCTGACCATTTTTGTTTGACCTCTCTTATTAAGGGACCTCTTGTGTGAAGATCCTTGGAGGTCAGCTGTATCTGAAATACTAAAACCGGCCCATCTGGCACCAACAAGCATGCCTCAGAGATCACACACTTTCTTCATTCTGATGATTACATGAAGCTCCATGAAGGTTTTTTTTTTTTTTTTGCATTGTGCTGCTGCCACATGATCGCCTGATTAGATAACTACATGAATGTAAATGGGGAAAGTGGAGAGTTAGTGTCTGTATTTTCGCACTTGCGGAACAAGTTGAATCTAAACTCCACAAAATCCACAAGTTCTTGTTAAATCATAAAACATTAGTAAAGACACTTTGTGCCAAAGTCATTTCTTATATTCAGACTTAGAAGCTGAACCACTTTCCATCTCCTTTAAACAGGAACTTTCCTCTGCCATGGATTTGGCCTAAAACCTGTTAAATGTTGTTATTTTTATCAGGTGACACTTGAAGGGTAAAATCAGTTACTGTTATGTGCTTTTTAACTCTAAGCCCTGACTTTCAGGTGTAGTATGGATAATCTCCCTGTTTTATGTCTCATGTTGTAATTCTCAAGTTGATTGCGGCTGGTCAAATAAAACAAGTACAGAGTGAAGATTTGTCATGTGTGACTATTGTTTTCACTTTGAAATCTAGAACATATCTCTTTCCCTAAGTGAGTCACCGGCAATGCGTCTTTTATTGAAAACACTCTTGACGTGACCATTTTTATTAGAACAGATTGTATCCTGGTCCTATATTTAGTGGGTAACAAACCGGTTTAATGTTTATCTTTAGAGAAACACAGAGAGCGAGGCTTTATTTGGTCATAGCAAAACCTGTTTATCCTAAATATAGAGAAGAATGCATGAGTGTGTATAACTAAATCCTTGAGTATCTGTGAAAATGTCAGATTTATTATATTTAACTTGAATTAATTATCAAGGGAAAATTGACTTTTAATGATGTCAAAGAACATGTGATTTGGGGCCTTCACAGGAAAATTCTCGTGTTTAATGAGAGGAGCATCACAGATGTGTGTAATAATGAAGGCACCCATGACTTCAGTACCACTCACATTACATCACTTCATTACTACAAACTGTTCACATGCCGTTTTTGGACATCTTTCCTTAACTGCTGCTATATTGCTTTTTTTTGCACTACATTTTGTTTACATTTTGGCTACTGTTCAATTTTGTTTACTTTGTCTTGTTATAACAGGTTTACTGGCTGGGCTATTTTATGTTTTGTGTTTTGTACTGCACTGTCCTGTATTGTCCTGCACTGTCTTGTGTTGTCTTTGCACTGTCCTGTGTTGTCTTTGCACAGTTTGCACCAGGTTGCACACATGCACTTTATGTGGCGAGGACACTTACTAGTCCTTAACCCTGTGTTTTCTGTTTCCTGTGTTTTCTGTGATTGTTGTTTAATGTGGCATCAGGGTTCTGAAGCAACGTTGTTTCATTTCACTGTGTACTGCGTCAGCTATATATGGTTGAAATGACAATTAAAGCTTCTTGACTTGACTTGACTTGCATTTTTTTATTTTATTTACAGTACTCTACTAAGGTATTTGTCACACTTTATATCTTTTTATATACATTTTATAAACTCTGAATTATGGAGTGGGTACAAAAACTTTTTTTTTTTTTTTTTTTTTTTACAAATATTGAATGTTAAAAAATAAATTGATGATGATGATGATGATGATGATGATGATGATGATCATTAAACATAATAAAGGTTCCTGGGTTTTGCATGCAAAAAGTGTATAACAGTCAAAGTCTCTTAGATGCTCAGCAAAACAATATAATTCCCCTTATAAAACTGAATTTATGCCTGGAAATAGTTAAGTTTTTATTTCTATAGTGCTTTAAACAATAGACATTGTCCCAATGCAGCTTTACAGAAATAATATTATGGTAATAAAAATATTACATATATAATTTTTTTAATTCACTAATTAGTCTATCAGGTTGTCCCTAATGAGAAAACCAGTGGTGACAGTGACTAGAACAAACTCCCTGAGATGGTACAGGAGGAGGAAGAAACCTTGTGAGAAACCAGCTTCAAAAGGGAACCCATTATAATCTGGGTTGCACAGAATGTACATTTATTATAGTTCTATTATTGTTGATGTTATTAAACTGTTCACTGAGAGACACTCAAGTGTAAAATTGTTCATTGTGACTGTAGTCCTAAACCACTGTAGCACCTGTTTCTACAAATGCCAGTCGAAATATATCTTCAAGGTAAATAGAAATATTTAATATTATTATCTGAAGTCAGATTTGTTATTCTTTTTGTTGTTGTTGTAAAAGACTAACACGTGCACAGTGCTGTATGTCACACCGCCGCCTGTCTTATACATTTAGTCATGTTCTCTTTGGCCGATAGGTGGCGCTCCTCATCTTCTCGATGCTACACTATAAACTCAACATATATTTTTCAATGAATCAAAAATATTTGTAAAGGTTTTTAACCCAAATCATTGCATTAGTATATTCTCATTCAAAAAACACTTCATGAGTATATTCTGACATACAAAACTCATTTTATTAACGTATTCTCACATCCAAAAATGATTTCATTAGTATATTCTCATTAAAAATATTTTCATTATTATATTCTCACTTAAAATCATTTCAATAGTATATTCTTACATACAAAACTCATTTTATCAACGTATTCTCACATCAAAAAATCATTCCATTAGTATATTCTCATCCTAAAATCATTTTATTATTATATTCTCATTTAAAAATAATTTTATTAGTATATTCTCATTTAAAAATAATTTTATTAGTATATTTTCATTCAAAAATAATTTCATAAAAATAATTTCATTATTATATTCTCACATCCAAAAACCGTTTTATTAGTGTATTCTCACATCCAAAAATAATTTTATATATATTTATTATATTATATATTATATTAATATTTATTATATTCTCATCCAAAAATTCTTAAAAAATTCAACAGATCACAAATCGGCTCGAAATAGGGGTTTGGTGAGTCGGTTCCTTGTTTAATGACTTGTGACTCGTGCTTGTGAAAAAAAAAAAAAAAAAAATCACAAGCACGAACCACTAGGATTTTTACCTTTTAATTTATTTCTATCATTTTTTTTTTATGTTTTATTTTTATTTTATTTTTATTTTGGGGGGCTGTATAATTCATAGAGTCGTGTGGCGTGATAATAATAATGAGTCTTGAATGGGGTTTGGGGTCAATTGATATTATTTACATTCTTATTATTTTTATGGACAGAGTGAAAGTATGACACTGTGAACATGAGCTAGTGTAAAGGGGTCTGTGATCGAAACTTCATCCCACCCACACACGGTGTGTATAATTCAGGAGTTATCATGTGAATCAAATGGAAGCAAAAAGAATCGAATCACTTAAACGACTTGCCTATAATTAGAATATATCAGGTGCTGTAATTGTATTTTTTAAGATTAGTGGTATATTTCTGATTGTTTTTTTTTGTGCAAAAACAAAAAACAAAAAACAACCAGCTACTATGTTTTAAACAAAACTCAGCATTTTTCATGTATTATTATTTAAAATAAAACAGTAAACAGTGTGTCTAAAACAGTGATTTATTTACAGTCTAATTGAGTAACTGTCCTGACACACGCCTCATATTCAGTCCACTTGCAGTCCTACTTCTTTCATTATAATGGGAGGGCGGTGCCTGTGAGTTTTAAGTCTTAAGATTGGCTGAGCTACCTGTCAATCACGTGTTGGCCCCGTTCAGTTTTTTTATTAATGAGCGGCGCGCGTTGAAATGCAGAGGGATTTTTGATCCAGCTGTTTCCCAACCGCGTCTCACTTCTGAAACTCTGAGTCCATAAACCTCAAAAAAAAAATTTCATAAAAAGCAATCGGGCGACTAAACTAGTCCTGTTTGAAACCTATTTCAAGCTTTGACTTTGTGACTCTGGACTTTCAGCATTCAGGGACTACTAAAGAGCGCTGATTCCTTCTCGGACTTGAAACCATGATTTCTCCTGTCAACAGGTAATAAGGAGGAACTGGGAGTTGGTGTTCGCCCTTTCACACTGGCATTTCAGCAGCTCCGATATTCAACAGGCTGAGAGTGTGTGTGCTGCAGATGTGTGGAAGGATTTGGATCCTCCTGAACAACAAACAAGAAAACGAGCAGAAGACCGGATAGAAAAGTTTCTTCACGAGGAATCAGTGAAATTTCCAACACTGGAGTTAATGTGGTAGAAGAAGATCAGAAGGATGCACTCTGATCTTGTGCTTGATGACTGGACCTAAGCTCTGATGCAAAAATCTTTAGGAGCATATTATATATTATATATAATAATAATAATAATAATAATAATAATATAAAAAGACCTCAGAGGTGTGGGCAGGTTGATGAAGCAAAAGGTGAGGAAGATATGGCCTCTGAAATGGTATGCGGACTCATCTTCAGACTGCTTTTGCCAGTCTGCCTTGCTGCAGGTAACATATTATTCATTCTGTAGGTTTAACTCTTTATTAATGCAAACACCTGATCCAAGAAATTGTGGACTTACTGTATGTACCATCAGATTTACACAAAGTAGATTCTTTTTTAACAGCGGGATTCAATTCAGTCATCATAGATCATAATATATCAGTGTTGATCCATTTGCTTTGGATGATTTTTTACATCCTTTTCACATTTCCATGACAAATTGAATTCGATTTTTTTTTTCTTCTTCAAATCAGCTTCTTAGACATATACAGTATAAAACACTAGACCATGTTTAAATTAGTTAGATCATTGCTTTTATTGTCCACAGAGTGGAAATTTGCCAAGCAATACAAACAAAAACGTCACATAACGCCCAATATACAATACATACAATATACAAACTATACACATTGAAAAACTTACATTTAAAATTCACACAAATCTGTCTAGTCCTACAAGTGTAGTAGAGTATAGTCTCGTATAGGCAGTTTCTTCTGAAAATCTGGATACCTATTTTTTTTTTATTGTGTATTGAAGTTGAAAACATCGAACAGCTGTCACTTTTTTTCAAATGGCGTTTCAAGTGTAACAGCAGTTATCAGTGTCACATCCCTTTTCACTCCTAGCTCTGATCTGTGCGTAATATTTTCCTTGTCAACTTGAAATGTGACTTAATCGAACGTATGGGTGTTGTCCAAGCTTTTACTGCAATAAGACGGAACGACTAATAATACTACTTCATCTACTACTACTTTTACTAACAATTATAATAACTATAATAGTTATTGTTATTATTATTGCTGTTATTATTGAAATGATAATTTTACAACAAACACTGTAATGTACTGACTAATCAGTTTGTTTTTGTTGTCATCAAGGATATATATATATATATAATTTTTTATTATATTTTTTATATATATAATTATATATAATATATTTTTTTATTATTGGTAATATTGTTCTTATTATTTCAAATTTGTCTCTAAAACTTAAGAGATTTCATATAGAATATTAATCAAATAAACTGTAATAATATATAATTTGTTCTAAATATGGTATTTAATCATTTTCATAGAGCATCTATGCAATTTGCGCTGGACATGTCTCCTAAAATAAGCTCATAATTTAAACACTGTTGTCCCTTAACTCAAGTGAAAATATATATATTTTTCCCCCACAATGCAATTTGATTATCTACATATTCAGTTTATTGTACTGCATAAGTTCACCTTATTCACTTCAATGCACAAATGGGCTTTTCACTCTTGTGTGCGTTCTGATCTGGAAGTCTTCTCGTGTGATATGGATAGACACGGCCTCAGCTGAATGTTTGCTTTCTATCCGCTGGGACAGACGGAGAACTTTAACCAGATTGTGGATCAGCGTGCGTGCTGGAGAGGTAGCGAGCCTTTAGCAGTGGCGTGAGACACTTTTCCAGCATATCGACACGTTTACTGTGTGTGTTCACTTGGTGCTTTGCCACCAAGATTCCTCTCTCTGTAATATTTAGTCATTCAGACGGCAACACGTTTCCTTTAATATAGCCCAGGGACTTCTTATAATTGGGCTATAAAAAATTCCATGTGTACCTGCTTCCTATAAACACATAAATCTGAAAAAAACACAGGATGTTTAGGCACACAACAAACAAACTTGCAGTTACCAAGGTGTATAGTATGTCTGGAAGTAATATATGACATGCTGTGTACAATCTGACGTTGCAGTGTGGAACTAGAACTTTGAGAGTCATTGTCATAGAGCTGCTGCTGAGGAGACAAAGACTCTTTCAGACATTTTTTTTTTTTGACTAATGAGTCACAGAAAATATTGCATGTGTTTCTCAGTAGGTTTTTGGGAAGTTTCAATTTTGTGGTAGTGGCCAAAAGTGAGAAAACATCTTCCTTTGTGTCAAAACACATCAACTTGCAATGAAAACTGTTGTTTTATGGTGAAATGTCATGAAATAGTTTTAAGTAAAATCCTCTTAAATGAGAATATCTAGTAGGAAATATGTAGGTATAAGCAAATTAAGAAATGCTTGGGACTTTTAATAATATTGGGGGAAAAAATGGGATTTGGAACACTCTCATTAGACACATACATTAGATTTGACTTACTGTGTAATATCAAGCTAGGGCATGTCTAGTCTTAAATAAAGCGTTCATTTAGAGCCCCATTATCTAAGGGAATGAAGACAGTTTTTAAATACAAGGATTTTCATGTTAGATGGGACATTTCTTTAGCTGCCTATAGTGTATAAAATATAATATATTATCAAAAACAATGATATCTTCATTGTTTTTAACTTGTTGAATTTCTACATATTAATTAACAATAGAAAGCTAATTATAATATTGCAATGATATTGTTTGATTTATGTCAAAACGGGGTCTGGAGCCAAAGCGTCCCTCTGACGTCATGGTCTTCAATGCACTGTTCTGTATCAGCATGCAGTCAAATACAAAGGGTTTTTATTCACCCTCTTCATTGTTTGAATGCGTGGCTTTGCAGATCTTTTGGCAGCAGAAGAAACTGTGCTTTTCTGTGTCCAGATCCTGCAAACTGTCCCCTCGACATCTGCAGTGCATGCCTCATGAGTTTTCAATCAAAAAGGCTTGTTTTTGCAGACACACGCCAGGCCTGGGCTTTTTAAACCTTCTACAGTCGAGAGTTACAATCGAGGTTCAGAGTTTCCCGCAAGCCAAACGCCCTGGAAGGCCTCATTTACAATAGCCACAATGACTGTTTATCTCTGCTGGTAGCTGGGTCAGGGCAGATCAAAGAGTTTACTGAACGATGCTGGAAGATCCGATATTGGCCAGAGATATATATATATATTTTCTTCTCAGTTCCACATTCTGAAGGTTATTCAGCTGTTTTAAGGAGCTGATTTCTAAATGCAGCTACTTTTGGTTCGAGATCAGTTGTAAGAGTGATATTGTCTTGGCAGTAATCATTATTTTTCACTGAAATTTGTGACTGAATGCAAGTGAATGTGTTTTAATACTTGTGTGGGATTAAAACCTAGATAAGCCTCATTTGGCTACTACTTAAGTATTTCATTGCAGTTTTGTTTATGCTGAATCAGGCTGTATAAAGAGATTGTAAATTCCCTTGAAAACTCGGTTTGTAAGTTGCGCAAGGTGCACGTTGACAGCGTGATTATATTTACACAGTGAAGAGTAAATCTCTTCAGGTTTCATGGAAGGAAGGAATTATGATTTGTTTTGGGTGTATTTTTTTTTTTCTTTTTTTACTTTGGATATGAATGAACGAGCCAGATCTTGAGAAGCAGTCTGTCATTAAAAGTGAGTTGATAAACAATCTGACTGCAGAGACTTGGCCTGCCTTTATTATGCTACCTGGATACACTTTGTGTCATGAGACTAAACTGTTTGCTCAAAAAAATACAGAATAAAAGTATATAGTATGACTGAAAGCCATGCCTGATTTCATATGAAAGAGGTCCTAAGCAAATGCAGTATGAACCGTAATGCTGGATTTCACACTGACATAAAAAGGACACTGGCATCGTCCCTCATTCATATACAGTCCATAGTAGTACGGGAATTAATGAGCAATAAGATGAGATAAGGTAAGCTCGTTGTAAATTTAAACTGTCAGATTTCTTGCTAATTTGTAGTGCTGGTGTAAATCTGTTTTGGAAAGCAAATGAAGCTTCAGTTAAAAAGAAAGAAATTCAGTGAACATTATCCATAGAAGAAAATGTTACTTGTTTACATAGAATTTGGTGTTGTCTATAAATAAATCAGCGAGCAAGTGTTTAGTCCAAATACCATCCCATGTTCACATTCAGTCATCATTAGTCTGACCGGAAAGGGTCACAGTTAACATTCTCACATGACCTAATGTTTATTGAGGGTAGATGTCTTCTGACTTTATGCCCTCAGACGCAAAATAGTTTTCTGGCAAAAAAAAAAAAAAAAAAAGATTTTGGAAAAAAGGAAATGAACGTTAAAACCAACTGGACTGAATCAGTAAAAAAATAAGTAAAACCAAAAATATTAAAGTATTCGTATATGAATTTATATTCTGAATCCATGTGTAAAACACTCAGGCATGTGCAATTCATCACCATGAGAATTGAGTGAGTCTTGACTTGCTGATAACGGCTGTGTCTCGTTAAACTGCAGCACAATCACAGACTACGCACCGTTTCTGTCTGTCTGACTAAACAGGCCCTCGGGAAAAAAGTCTGTAAAGCTCTCTCGGTGTGTTCCAGCTCGAATAATTTGAGTCGAAAGTCTGTATCAGTTGTTGGGGTTTAAACTTGCCATTCACTATGTGTTTAAGAAGTGATTACAAGGCACAGGAAAGTGACAAAGCTTGTAATTATTTTTGGGGCTACATATATGGCAGAAGGGAGTGATATTGTTATTTGTGGTAAAAGTAGGGAGCAGGTTGAGAAGAGACTGGAGAGGTGGAGGTACGTGCTGGAGAGAAGGGGAATGAAAGTGAGTAGGAGTAAGACAGAGTACATGTGTGTGAATGAGAGGGAGGGCAGTGGAGTGGTGTGGTTGCAGGGAGAAGAGGTGGAGAAGGTGGAGGAGTTCAGGTACCTGGGGTCAACAGTGCAAAGTAATGGAGAGTGTGTTAAAGAAGTGAAGAAAGAGTGCAGGCAGGGTGGAGTGGGTGGAGAAGAGTGATAGCAGGAGTGATTTGTGATAGAAGAGTGTCTGTGAGAGTGAAAGGGAAAGTTTATAGGACTGTGGTGAGACCTGAGATGTTGTATGGATTAGAGACAGTGGCATTGAGTAAAAGACAGGAGGTGGAGCTGGAGGTAGCAGAGCTGAAGATGTTGAGGTTTTCGTTGGGAGTGACAAGGATGGACAGGATTAGAAATGAGTTTATTAGAGGGACAGCGCATGTAGGACGTTTAGGAGACAAGGTGAGGGAGGTGAGATTGAGATGGTTTGGACATGTGCAGAGGAGGGACATGGGGTATATCGGTAGGAGAATGCTGAGGATGGAGCCACCAGGAAGGAGGAAAAGAGGAAGGCCAAGGAGGAGGTTTATGGATGTGGTGAGGGAAGACATGCAGGTAGTTGGGTTGAAAGAGGCAGATGTAGAGGACAGGGGGGTATGGAGACGGATGACTTGCTGTGGCGACCCCTAATGGGAGCAGCCGAAAGAAGAGGAAGAAGAATATATGGCAGAAGGGAGTGCAATTATCGACAGGCAGGGTTTATTAAGTTAAAGTGCAAAACATTTTCATAATATAATCTTCCTATTGCATTGGGTCCCATTATAATGACCAGCATGAATTTTGTTTGTGTGCTAGGGTCATGTAAAAGCTGTGAGTCATCAAATCTGATGTGGAACAGCTGACATTAGTCAGGATGTACATAGTGTGCTAGAAAACATTCAGTAATTTGTAGGATGGTTCGTAAACATTTTCTCAACCCTCTGGGAAAATCCGAATTACACAAAGACCAGGTTTATGATAAACTATTGAGCCGTGTATACAGTGGTCCCCCGGAACTCGCGGAGGTTACGTTCTAAGATGAAAATTCGCAAATGTTGGACGCAGCCCCTATTGTACCTTAGTGAATTCATCTAGACCAGGGGTGCCCAATACGCCGATCGCGACCTACCAGTCGATCGCAAAGGTAGTGTGTTTAGATCGCATGACATAAAAAATTAAAAAAAAGCTATTTATTTATTTATTATTTATTTACATTAAAAGTGTGTGCACCCGTGATCTAGACAGTGTCACTTTAATACAATAATGTGTTTTTATGAAATTTGTTAGTGAAAAAATAGTTGAAAATGTTATTTGTAATAAACATGAACATTCGGTCCCGCTGCGGATTCCTGCAAATTATCGGTGGTTGACTGTAATATGTTCCAGTGTTTTGTTTTAGGAGACAGTCTCTGTAATAATTGTCCTTTACTTTATATTGTAAACCCTGAATCAATACATCTTCAAACGATTTAGGAGACAGTCACGATAAGTCCAGGGTCCAGCATATTTGGCATAAATCAGATTTTGATCACCTGTGTGTTCCTTCTCAGCGTTGCTTTTTTCCCCCTCACTTCATAGTGGCACTATTCATTCGATTTTATCTGAACTGTTTCCTGTCTATAATCTGACAGGTCAGTCTTTGAAATACACTCAGTCACCTGAAAGCACCTTTTGTGTGTACAAGTCTTGCCACCCTAAATCCTTTTTTTTCCCTCTCTCGCCACAGCAGTTAAAGAGAGGCATCGAGTAACAGGCTTGCTGTATATAACACCTCCGAGAGCTCTTATTCGAGACGAGAAAAATGGGTTGCAATTGCTGTTTTGCAGTTGTTACAAAAATTGACTGCAGATGGTTTTTTTTTTTTCTTTACTTTAGTTTGTTGCTTGAACTTGCATATTTAAGGATATATAATCGCTTTAGGGACATATAATATAGACAAAAGGATTTAGGATTCTAATGTTGCACACCACAGTTACTTTTACTTGCATTTCATTTACAAATGAATTTGGTTCAAATGAATCATTTCTCTGGTATGCAAAAGTGGATCAGAGCTTCTACAGAAAACTGGAGCTGATCATAGTGAAACAATGTCACATGTTAAAGGGTTCATTTGCATAAATCAAGTCTCAGCAGTAAATCAATTACAAGGCTAATACTGTGATTTATGAACAGCATATTGTGCACTCTGCAGCGTTCAATGCAGCGTTGCAAAATTAAAATGCTGTTGATTAATTTTCTATAACTTTTTTATAACAGCATTTTCTATCCTTGACTAGTTCTGGCTGGAATTTAGATCACAAGATGATATTAGTGTGTTTGACATTATACTGATCATTGTAATCAACAACCCACTGACTTGTATGATGCTTGCAACATAATAAAAATAATATTAACCAGTGTATAACAATGTGTTAAACAAAAACATTGTTAATTTAAAATAAGGATCATTTATAATAGTTCACATGGTGAAGGGTTGTGTTAAGAGACATTTCTTTGACATTTTATATAATGATTTCAGTCAGTGCTTTGTCATGGTTAGTAAGTTTTCCACAACTGGAAAGTCTTCAGGAGACCTGACTTTCTTGCTAACAGTACTTATTGGCATTTTTAATTCAAGAGGGAACTGATGTTTTGTGCTATAATTTGTTTCATGGTCATTATTAAAAATTCATTTGCTTAAACAATAATATTGACAATGCCCCTGTGCACAAAACCAGCTCCATAAAAACATGTTTGACATGGGTTGGAGTGGAAGATTTGAGTGGCCGGCTATAGAGATAGGACTTCGACCCCAATGAACACCTTCGGGATGAGCTAGAACAGTGACTGCACCCCAGGCCCCCTCACCCTACATCAGCACCTGACTTTACACTTTTGTGGCTGAATGAGCACAAATCTCTACAATCACCATTCTAGTGAAACATCTTCCCAGAAGTTTATTATAACAGCAAATGGGGACAAAATCTGAAATGGGATGTTCCATAAGCACATATGAATCTCATGGGCAGGTGTCCACAAACTTTTTGTCCATATAGCTGATGTGTTTAGTTAATAATTATAATCATTGTCAAACTACTGTCATAAAAAGGAAACCAAACACTTTAAAATTATTATTTTTTGCATCCAGATTTATATTCCTTACATAAAATCCGAGGGGAACCTACAGTTGAAGGTGTTACAGAATCCCCCCTCCTACGAACACCTCCAGGTGTTTTTCTACAAGGGCGGTCCCTGGTCCTGGGAGCTGGCTGGTAAGGGTGGTTTTGGTGAAACTCCTCTGTGAGGGATGGGTTCAGAATGCTCTCACTGCTGACCCAGCATTGTTCCTCTGGGCCATATCCTTTATAGTCTACAAGGTTTTGGAGTTGTGGGAGTGGGAGGGGCTCCAGTAGGCCATATGGTAACTGGCGTGGGGTTCGTACTTGGACATATTTCTATAAGGCTGCCAGGAGTGATGACTCAGAATGCGTTATGATTCAGGTCAGTAGTTCGGTTAATCCCTGGGTGCCCCAGGCTCAAAGATGTGTGAACCCACTTCAGGCCTCATTGCTGTAGCTCAGCGGGGATATATTGTTTGTCCGGTGGGCAGTTTGGTGGAGGGGGTTCATTGTGGGCAAGATCGGTTCTGGCAGGAGTGGTTTCTCAATGGGGTCACGGTCGATCAATGGGGTGACATTGAAATTACACCTTGTGAAAAACACTGCCCACCGGGCTTGGCGTGGATTCAGTCTTTTGGCTCCTTTGGCTCCTTTGTACTCGAGGTTGCGGTGGTCACTGATTACTTGAAAGGGGTGTTAGGATCTCTTGAACCAGTGCCTCCATTCCACTAGTGCTTCTTTAGTAGATAGTAACTCTTTGACTCCCTACATCATACTTACTTTCAGTGGAGGTCAACTTCCCTGAGTAATATGCACATGGAAACAGTTTCCTGGGGTTACCGTGGCATTGAGAAAGTATGCCCTCGGTTTCACAATTAGAGGTGTCAACTTCATCCACAAAAAGGGCGTTGGGGTCTGGATGTCGCAGAATCGGGGCCGCGGTATATCAGCGTTTTAAGTCCTCAAAAGCCCTCGGCGCATCCGCTGACCACTGCTGTTAGGTTTTCCCCGCAGTAGTGCCGCGAGCGGGGCTGCCATCATGCTGTAATGCCAATACAGTGCGCACATGTTGAACATGGAGGTTGAATGTCGGGGAGTATACCAAGCTGCCGTCGATGTATAAGGCAACGGACAAGTTCAGTAGAGCCCAAAAGATCTTCTTCATAAAAGCTTGAAAAATAGCCTGCACATTCATTAAGCCATACGGCATGACATTGAACTCTTAGTGACTCACGGAGCTGTTCCAAGGCTGCACGGTGCAGGTTGAGGGCTGAGGTTGAGCGGCAGGGTAAGTCATGGTTCCCCTTCATGCTGTGCAGTAGACATCTAGGAGAATCAGTGGGGTGATGCATGGGACCGTTTGGATTTGGAAGTCCTTTACCACTTGGCGGTGGATGAGGTTGACGGCTGGCCCTGTATCGACGAGACGTAATCCAAAACACAAGTCGTACATGATCATTCAAATAAGTCATGATACAGGCATGAACTATATTTCAGTATCATGAAACATAATACTTTATCATCATATCATAAGAAGTCTACAATCAGAAAGTGACCCTTGACCCAGAGGTGTTCAGAATTCAGGTAAAGGTCTCCTCTGGTGGAGCGGAGGGGGAACTGCAGTTGAAGCTGTTATAAGCAGATGTTGGAAGCAGGTTTTTGCAGCTGGCTGCGATTTTGGAATATGGGTGTATGCATGTGTGTATACATGTGTGTGTGTGTGTTAAAGCTGTCCTTTGTTTTGCTGTTGACTGTATGGAACAGCTGTGAGCCGTGTGTGTGTGTGTGTGCGTGTGTGCGTGCGTGCGTGTGTGTGTGTGTGTTTGTAAGACGTGTTATGTGATGAGTGGACTCTGAAGGTTAATATAACAAGGCTGTTGCATTATGGGGCAAAATACGAGTGATTTGTTTTCTGAAATGCTTGTTGCAGTCATGTGAGCATTATTATATTATTTAGTAAGTATGGCTGGGTTTATTTAAATTGTCAGGTTCGATATATGGACTTTAAAAGAGAGAATTGTTTTGAGTTATGAGTTTCCTGTTGTGTTTTATTCTGTCAATATGAGCTTAAATCCCTCCCAAAACACAACCTTTTGACTTGAAGCATAGCATACTGTTAAATTATGTAGAGCAAGAAGGTTTACATATGTCAGATATGTACTCTGTCATCACTAAGCTGGAATTTAATAAACATTAAAAAAAGTTTATTTTCTTCTACAATAACAGCATTTGAACCCTTTATACACTACATAGACAAATGTTGGTGGACACCTGACCATAAGATTTGTATGTACTTTTCGAACATCCCATTCCACATTAGTCTCCGTTTGCTGTTAAAGATTTTGGAGTTTGCTTGTGGAGATTTGTGCTCATTTAGGCACAAGGGCATTAGTAAAATCAGGTACTTATATTGGGTGAGGAGGCCTGGGGTGCAGTCAGCGTTCCAGATATTTCCAGAGTTGTTCAATAAGGGTGTGGTCAGAGCTCCATAACCTGCCACTCTAAGATTCTCCACTTCAACCCATGTAATCCATATCTTCATGGAGGGTGCTTTGTGAACAGGGACATTGTCATGCAGGTTTGGGTCTCCTAGTTTAGGTGAAGGGAAAATTTTATGCAAATGCATCTAAAGACATCCTATAGAATTGTATGGGTTCAACTTTGTGGTATGGGGAAGAACCACATACAGTATATGGCTGGAAAAGTCATGTGTCCCAGTACATTTGTCCATACAGTAAAGCAACTTCAATGCCTTGGAACAGCCATGAGACGAGTTAGATTTTGTTAGTACTTAGAGCAGCTGTAAGCAAACTTCCTTTCCTTTTTCCAGCTTCTCTTTTTTCATTTTCTTAAAATGAATAAGACAAGAAAGATCAAAGCTTACCAAGAAATCAGTAAGTTAAAGTGTTCCTGTTATGGAAATCTGATCCTTTGGCTGAAAAAATAGTGCATGCACCGACACAAGAGACTCATTTCACTGATGGTAAATAAATGTCTTACAGAGATTTTCAGCATGTAGCAATCCATTCAAAATCTATTTAACATGTGAAGAATCCATCATAAAAGTTTTTTATGAATGAAGGATAAATTACTTGAAGGAGCAAATAAACATTTGAAATAGATTCATCATTACAGGCAGAAAATTAGTCAGCACACACAGATTTAAGAAGTCAACAGTGCTGTGGTATAATGTAAAATATATTTGTTATTAGAGCAGAAGTGATAAAAAAAATTTGCAATGGAAAAGAGGCTGCATAAATGTCAAAACCTAGATTCTGTGACTTATTTGACTTTGGGCTCAGTTTAAAATGAGTCAAGACAGAAGTTGAACATTTTACAATGTACATGATTGTAAGGAAAAGATTTAGTTAGCTTTCCCCAGAGATTTCACATTGTTCATTAAAACAAAGTTTGAATAACAATCCTTTTTTCTTTACCTTTGAGAATGACTGTTCGAGCAGTTATTTGAGAAAAGGAACTGGGAGTGAGTGTCTTTCCTGGTTCACACACACACACACACACACACACACACACACACACACACACACAC
>JAAIIK010000003.1:9898973-9913609 GCA_014706435.1 Silurus glanis
ATAGATAGATAGATAGATAGATAGATAGATAGATAGATAGATAGATATGATATGATATATTGTGTATGCAGTAATGCTGTAGAGTGATTTTATTTGGAAAACATTGTCCCTGAACTAAGTAACGGAATTGCTGGTTCTACAAAAATGCCATAATAAGCATCGTTTGTCCTCCAACATCCTGTGTCAGGGACTTTCCATCCCTTGCAATTGTTCTATAATGCCAATCATGTTTAAAGGCACACATATATTTATTTATACTATGTGTAGCAGCATAATATGTTTACAGCTGCGTATCTATTTTAATTACTATTCAATTTATTTATGCTCTTGTATAGTATTATGGTGTACAATAAATATGCAGGATAAAATGAAAGTATAGAAATAAAGGTCAAATACAATATTGAAATGCCATACAATTAATACATTAACAATTATTTTCACAGAGGAATTAAGGAAGATTCATCTACAATGTATCATTAGATTAAACTCGAGTATAAATTAACGTTCCATCACCATTCATTAATTAACTATCTGAATGCTAATACCTATCACTGTACACACTGCCTTGATAAATACAAAATGTACATAGCTTATATATATATATATATATATATATATATATATATATATATATATATACAGTGATTGGTATTAGATCTCATTCTTACTGTTGCATCTTAATCGACTTTTCAGGATTTGTCAGATATTAAACACATTAAAAGAGTTGCCTTATGACTTTATATCGCAAGTGGAAACTTATAAGCACCGGTGCCTAAAAAATTTTCATAATTGTGTTAATTCCCACCCATCACCCAGTACAGATTCACAGCCTTCTGAGACTGTCATGAATCTAATGAATATGGGTTTTTTGGTTTATCCATTTATTTAACTTTACATACAGTATGTTGTGCAAAACACCATTTATTTATTGTATTTCTTTTAAAACAATTAATTCAGTAAAGGTCAAACATCAGTTTATATTTAAAGGTCAACCACATTCATGTTATTTAATATGTTTTTGGGATGAAGTGCTAACTCTCTTTGACCTAAACACAAGACCAAGTCAATAAGGCGATGGTCAATAGACATGAATACACAAAACTGTGCATCTGGCAGCCTCTGAGAATATCTGGGAACCAGGCATGTTTCATGTTTGTATTAACCTGCATAATGTATTCATGGCTAATGTTGGTGTGTGCAGCAATATAAGGAAAATAAAGTGCATCGGTTCAGTATGCATTTGAAATGGCCTGGGGCCTACCGTTCTCTCCAAACAGCCAGAGTAGAGTTAAAACACTGCCACTGGCTAGTTCCTTGTGTTGTTGCCAATATGAGGTCACCATCTGTGAGGTGTTAATGTTAGGCTAATCCAGCTAATACCACAAAATACCACCTGTCTGGAGACCTGAAATAAAGATTTACATTGAAGAAGCTTTTATGAAACAAAAAATAATTGCCTTTCTGATAAGGAAACCCGAAGCTGTCATATTTATCTTGATGTGAAAACCGACAAAAAAACACGGATTTAAATAGGGCTGAGAAGGTTAGATATGAAATGTCCAAAATAGATAAAATGCACACACACACAGACACACAAACTCCTAACTAACTGATAAGTCTGTGTTGAGATTTATTGAACTATTTGGTGCTTAATATCTTTTGGATCTCTGGCTTTTTAATCCTATAGAAAATGGTTTTGGTGTACTCAGAAGTAGGGCACAGAGGGACAGTGGGGTGGTTGCCCATTACAGTTTCTTCTGTATTTAATTTCCAACTTTGTAAAAGTCATGATGTGGCTTCAAATGAGACAAACCAAAACCTCTCACCCTTTGCTTCGTCTCACACAATTAGCACTGCACAATTTGTCAGAGAAAACAAACCTTCTGTTTTCAAGGAAATCAATGAAAACAAATGGTCCTTGAAAAAATACACAATGGCTCACAGCTTGCAAAACGTCCAGTGGAGTGTCGGTAGAGCCAAAACAATTTGGCAGTGTCAGAAGCACTCAGTGTGGTGACAGCATGAGGACTCTGGGGTCCAGCATTGTACTCCTGCTTGTTGGTTCCTGCTGGTTTTCCCACCTAGTCTCAGAAACAGGAAGTGCATTCAGCGAGTCAGTGCCTATATGTCATTTGTCTCATTAAGGAAAATGTTATAAGCCTCATTTAGTATCATCTTCATTTTATAGCCAAAAGCTAGCTGGCTAACTACATTTTCTTCCTCGAATTAGCAATCTTTTTTGTCAATGTTATAGACATAATCAAATATGTCCATATGTTGACTGATCTACAGCAGTTCAATCTGTGAACTGGGAAGGAACCAGTAGTTAAAAAGACTAGTTTACAAGTAGGAATTTCATGTTGAGAAGCTTCTTTGGCTTTTCCATATTGAAGTTTGGAAATACCAAGATGAAAATTCAAATCTAATGTTGTTTTAATAAGTTTACTATTCCTTACCCTCTGACTGAAAAAAAACATCCATTATGTATAACATGTGTAACTGAAGGAACGTTCCTCCTGAATCCCATTGCCTTTTATCACCATTTACTTTTGCTTCTCCTTCAAGGACCATTAAGATGTTTGATAAGGTAGTCATAATAAAATGGGCCCACTCACCTTAAGGACAAACTGGATACAATATGGTATACTTGTCTCTAATAAGACAGGGCTGTATGTTCCTGTAGTTGAATTCTCATATGAAGATCTTGTGATCTCTTTGGGCAATTCTCAGGCACTGTGGATTAGTGCAAGTGTAGTTATGAACAACTAGTACACTATAAGGGTAGGGACACCTGACTTTTCCAGCCGTTTGTGGTTCTTCCCTAAACTGTTACTGCAGATTTGGAAGTATACTATTGTATAGCATGTCTTTGGATGTGGTAGCAGTACATTTTCTCTTTACATAAACTAGTACTGTAGACCCAAACCTGTTCCAGCATGACAATGCCCTAGGCACAAAGCGAGCTCTATAAACATATAGTTTACATGTGTTGGTGTCTGACCTCAACCCTATTGAACACTTTTGATATGATTTGGAATGCTGACTGCACCCCAGGCCTCCTCACCCTACATCAGTACCTGTACCATATCAATGAATGGCCACAAATCTCCACAAACACACTCCAAAAGCTAGTGGAACATTTCTCAGAAGAGTGAAAGCAAATGGAGACTAAATGTAGAATGAGATGTTGAAATAAACGCATACAAACCAGGACAGGTGTCAACAAACTTTTGCCTATAAAGCATATCTGTCCCGTCTTATAATGAGCACCTGATTTGGTAATGCAGGTTACTGCTCTACATCATCTGAAGGATTCTATTCAATGACAATGAATGTTTGAGTTAACCACTCAAATGGTTGTTCAGTCTCTTGTCATTTCAAGATTAGATTACTTCAAGTCATCCTAGCAATTTTAAACCCCCTCAACTGATAAGAATGCAGCCACATGATTTGTTGTTTGGTCAGTCCTTCATTGTCTACCTGTAGTTGCTCAGATCAAATTTAAAAAGACTAAAGCATGCCTACCGAGCCAAAAAATGGACACCCGGAGTTCTCTCTAGCTCAGCTCAACCTACCATCCCTCAAGGTACAAGGAAGACAAGCATCATGACTCTATATCCTGGCACCCACCTTCTCCTAGCTGCCTGAATAACTGAGTCACTGTCTGTCTTCAAAAGAAGACTAACGACCTACTTCTTTACCAAGCACACAACTGAACAGTAAATCATGAAAGAAATGGGGGAATAAAAACAACAACACAGACATTGTTGCTGTACCAACGCACTGTTATACTATCGCTTCTCAAACAACTAGATAGAATTCTTAGACGGTGAAATATTTGTACTATGAAGATATCTTTTTGATAAAGGCTCTAAAGCACTTCTGTAAGTCGCCCTGGATAACACTGTCTGCCAAATGCCGTAAAAGTGAATGTGAATGATGGCTGTTGTAAATTTTGGATATCCAGTTCGTATGTGATTGTTTAACAGTGTAGTCTGACATTTTCACTACACAGTCCAATTCAGTAATTAAGTCCATCTTATCTACTATTCAGGCTATCAGATGAAATTAGTAAAGTCATTGTATGTTTACATTTTGTGGTTTAATTACAGTAGAACCTGAGTGAAATAACATTATACAGTGCTTTTTATTCAGACTAGCAATATACAGATAAGATTTTTTTACTTGTTCTGCATGCCTAACAACATTCGGACAACAAGTGTCTTACGGCCTGTTGTTAAACATTGTTGCTATGTCAAATGCTACAAGTGTAGTAAATCAGAACTAGAATCAGCAGGCCTTATTAATGTCCTCAGGGGATTCTGTAGCACTCTGCATGATCTCAGTCCTTTAATATGCACTGTTTTGGTGCCGTTTCTGCCACGTGTAATTATTTTGTACTGTAATAAGGGTTTTGATTTAGGCCTTTCAGCAGTCTGTTGTTTGTCTGTGAGCATCCGATGCACTCGCTCACTCATTTGCTCTGCTTTCTTTTTTGCTGCAGCATGTCTGTTCCGGTACAATGTGCTGTCTTTTGTCTACCTCATCTACCTCCTGCTCATCCCGCTGTTTGCAGAGCCGACGAAGACAACAATGCAAGGTGAGAATCCGATACTTGCACTGCTTACTGTTAACTCGCAAAACAGGCATTGCATCTACAGGTCGTCCCAGACTTACAACCGAAATACGTTCCTATGACCCCATCGTAACTTGAAATTCTGATATTGTAACAAATTACAGTAGCAAAACAGAGCAATTAATAGTACCATACTATATAAACTATAAAGTATATATGTATGTAACAGCGGGCATATAGACCAGCGCCGGTTTGCTAATTGAGGGCGGAGCATACGCTGCTATACTTGCCTGCCGTGTAAAATGTAAAATATTTTTACTATTTTGTCATATCTCCATCATTATCGTAAGTTAAAAAAATCATAAGTCGAACCATCATAACTCGGAAACCATCTGTATTTCATATATTCCATTGATGATGGAAAAACAGCAGGCACATAATACACATTGGAAGTGCACATTAGCTGCTAAATAGGGTTCCTAAATAGAGCTGATGTACTGATAATACATAGTACAGTAGTATGTGGTTTGAAACACCAAACTAAAAAATAAATCCATATGTGGCTTTTAAAGATGTCACTCCAATGATGCAGAAGAGAATAAAACCACTATTGTTCTAGGTGACAGAGCAAAACCTCACTCGAACCTAGTTCTCTAACATTAGCTGTTTTGTGCTTTATTGCAATCCTGCAGCGTGGACTGGGTGAAATCCTGATTCAAATGCACAGTGTTGCTGTATTTGTTATGCAAGAGATGAACTAAGCATAGAGCTTATACTGTAAATAGATACAGATAGATAAGTGGAGATAATCAAGCTAAGCACAGGGAGGAGAACCCGTTATGGGTCCATCAGTGTGCTACTTGTTTGTGGAGCAAGTTTATGAGCAGCCCACTAGACTACTTGACCTTAAGGTTGATTATCATGAGCAATCTGGCTCAAAGACAATTGAAAACAAAGGACTTCTCTGTTATGATGCTTGCAACTCTGTGTACCGGAAATCTGGGTATGTGTTTTCGGTTGTACTTATTTCAGGTGTGGTGACGCAGGATATAGCTGAGCTGGCGTATGTTGTTTGTGTTCAAAATTTCCTGCCAGTTCCAACCCAACAGCTCTGAGGAGAAACTCTAAGCAGCTCAGGAGCATCCCATTCTTCACTGAACAATGCTTTTGATTAAAGAAAAACCCTATAGAGCTATAATATGACTATTTGTATTTTATGAGAAGTTTGAGGCTATTTGAGCTTTTCAAGACTTGATGAAGAAAAAAAATATGACTGGCTCTACAATTTCTCAGGTCCACCGGTTGCATGAATAGTTCTGCATTTAAGCATCTATTACTGCACACCTCAACAATGGAACTACAATAAATGGACATTCTGTGCCACCCAGATGAGGATAGGTTCCCTTTTAACTCTGGTTCCTCTCAAGGTTTTTTCCTCATACCATCTCAGGGAGTTTTTCCTTTCCATTGTCGCCACTGGGTTGCTCAGCAGGGATAAACAATTATAAGGAACTAACTTATAGGCAATGCATTTACACATTATTTTATGCAACCTTATAAACTTCTTTATCCGTGTAAAGGGATTTAAGACGTTTATACTTCAAGGCTCTTCTCTGTTCTGGCAAAGGTAGAGTGGAATGGACTTCCCCTAGATGTCTGTACAGCGGAGTCCCTGAGTATCTTCAAGCGACGGTTGAAGACCTACCTCTTCCTAAACCACTTAAATGAGCACTTTCCAAGTTTGCTTTGTAGAATTCAAGAGTTATATTTATATTAAGTTTGTAATCTAGCGTACCAGTGTAGATTTATTCATTGCTAAAGACTCAAAGCACTTTTGTACGTCGCTCTGGACAAGGTTCGTCTGCTAAATGCAGCAAATGTAAATGTAAAAGACAATATCCTTTGTAAAATGTGCTATACAAATAAAAATGTATTGAATTGAACTGAAGGACTGTATAAACAATCCAGCAAAAAAGAACATTTATAATTTTTTAGGACAAATCAGTTCAGCAGAACATCAATAAAATGCTATGGAAAAATATCAGGATGTAATTTTAAACCAGGACACAAAGGTGCATTTCTATCACTAGGAGTGCATGAATGTTCTTTTAGAGGTACAAACAAAAAAGGTACACGAATGTACCAATGTTAGGTACAAAGCATTTGTACATTTTTAGCTACATTCCTGTACCTTGATTTTTCTGTTTGCAGTGAGGCACAGGTAGGAACTAAGTAGGCAAATATCAGAGCAAGTGCAAACCTTTAACACAAAAATATGAAATATATTTAGAACAATATTTTACATTTTCCACTCATTCATTATAGCAGCTGTTGAGCAGTAATTTGTATATAGATTAGCCTGATCAACACAGTTCGGCCCTATGTGCTATACATTTTATGAGTAATGGTGAACAGTAAATTGAAGGAAGTGATTGTCCGAATTAAGGCACTGTCCATTTATGACATCTGTGGGTTGCTATCACGAAACCCATAAACCAGGGAGTGTTTCTAATTTTAATTCTCTGGGGAACTGAGTTGCAGTTTCCAGGACTGAGCCAAACCTAATTGCTTGCTGTAAAAAACCTCTGAATTATGAATTCTCAGCGAGAATGGGAGCCCAGAGATGGGATAATGCATGCGTATGTGTAATGTGACGTTGGCATGGTGTAATCCCAGGGCAATTTGTAAGCATTTAGAAATAACCAAGACATCTGATTATAAATCTGTACCAGAATTTATGAAGCCAAAATATATTGTAGCGCATTATAAATATTGCATTGTACAAGTGAATATCGCAGGCCCATGCAGCTCAGTTATTGGGGCATCCACGTACATTTTAAACATTTTAAGCACCAGTCAAAGGCTTAGTTTTTTTAATGTATTTTTTATTTTATTTTATTGAAGTGAGACACCTTTCACACCCAAAGTGCACTGAACATAGCAGCAACAGGCAGTGAAAGCTCCACTGAGTGATCTGTGTGAGGGGGAGGAGAGTCTGAGCAGGAAAGGAATGCAGTGTGTGTGTGTGTGTGTATGTGTGTATGTGTGTATGTGTGTATGTGTGTATGTGTGTGTGTGTGTGTGTGTGTGTGTGTGTGTGTGTGTGTGTGTGTGTGCGCGCACGTATGTGTACGCTTTGCTTTTACCCCAAACACCCCCACACATGTGTCATCAGTTCACTACTTTAACCATTACTTCATCACGGCCATCGGTTGAACCCCAGGCCACATCAGCACACTGCAAGCTGGACTCTATGTGAACCTAGCTTCATACAGAAACAGTTCCTCACCTTATTTCTTTATTTAATTTTCATGAAGAATACAAACTTTTTTCATTCTTGCATGCTATCCTCCTCTAGTACAAAACAGTCATATTTTTGTGTCGATTCAGAACCCGTCACCATTTATTTTTCTCTAATCTTTATCTTATTTCATAATTCATACTAGGCTTAATCCTTGTGATTAAATCAGAGATTTTATGCACAAACTTTGGACGACAATCACTTTGTTTCATACTTTGTTTTGTCATTCATCTGATCTAGTAACTACAATATCCTGCTCTGAGTCACAGTGACTCCAGAGCTTACCCTGGGAACAATGGGCTGGAATACACCCTGTATGGGATGGTAATACATTGTAGGGCACAACACAAATGCACAAACACAAACACACACACACACACATACATACATCCATGCACATGAGGGAAATATAGTGTAGTCAGTTTACCTCTTGTATGTGTCTGGAACAAAACTGGAGAGCTTGGAGAAAACTTGGACAGAACATGTGAAAATCTACACAGACAGCGCCTTGAGATCAATACACTGGTTAGCAATAGAACATGTCACGTTTCTATTTTCCTAATGTTGCTATGGTATATAATGAGAGGGACATAATTAGCATTGTTACTGGATTAACATAAATGGCCGGTGGTACACATAACACTATATGGTCATTTAAACTTTCATCTAGTTTGTCCTCAGAATCTTTCTTCATCAGTGTTCAGTGACACATGATTTGTGGAGGCAAACTGTATTAATCAATCAGGGCATGTCACAAAAAGCAGGCTTCAGACAAATTAAAAGAAGCCAGCACTTTTTTTGAGACTGACGTTTGCTGTTTATTTCTGACACATTTCTAAGGCCTGTAGGATCTTGTAGCATGGTAGATTCCAGCCTGAGGAAATCACTGCAGCCGTCCACAGAATACGCTAGAACATCGGCGGTTCTAGGTACTGAGGTCTGAGGTACAATCCTCTGTATCTTTATTTACTGTACATCCAAAGGTACAAAGTGCATTCTTTATAAATATATCATAAATTGGATCTATCTATATATGAGTTCATCTTTCACATTTACTGAAATTGGTCATTATTGTACTACATAATACTACTCTGTGTGATATGTATTGATAAGTATTGACCCAAACTGTTCAACAGAGACTTGCAATGCAAACTTCCTTTGACAATTACGTTTTTTTTAGTCAGATCTAAACGTCTTGGTGATTGCTCTGCATATTCCTTATAGCAAGTGACTTACATCTTTAAGTACAACACTCTCAGGCCGTTGTTCAGTAAGTTCCTTCCAGGTTTTCTTGTATCAGTTTCCCAAATATCAAGGAAATCATCAATTTCCTCATCCTTTCATTCAATACAGTCAATGCTGCTGTGATTTTGTAGTGCAGCTGATACTGAATGATTACTGTCCGGAAAAATCCACAGGATTTCCAGTCAGAACGTTTTCATTCATGACACGTGGGCACATATGTATATCATATGTCTATCTTAATTAGAAAAGCATATGTTTGATTTTTTTTTTACTTTTTCATGCATTCCTGAAAAGATCAGTTCTCTGACACATTAAAATAAAAAATGTAAAAAAATGGTAATGTACAGTTAAAGAGAGATGTGGTAAAATGACATATATGGCTTGGTAAACATAAACATTGGTGACATTTCAGTACCTTCTGTGAAGCTTGCATTGACCAATCAGCAATTTTTTATAGGCCACGCTCCTCCACAGGAGCTCCTGGTCCCCAAATGTACCTGCTTTGAAGCAAATACTGAAAAAAACAGCCGTGGTTAGAGGAAATGAAATCAGCTCCTGATTTTCCTGACTTTGTGAAAAATCACCTAGGCTTCTGGAAAGGTTTTTACAGTTTGTCACCTACTTTTGAGTGCTAGTTTTGGCCCAATTCCTGGTTGTTCTCTAAAGACCAGAATAGGTATGGACAGGACTGAGAAACAGACTTTGCACAGTTAAAGAGATGTTAAAAGCTGATATCAGCTCATTTGACAGTGATTCAATGAGTTTTGACTGCATGAGAAATTAAGAAGCGGAGTTGGTGAGATTATTTAAATTGTGTATTATTTTAATTATTTACCTATATTTTTATTTTTAATCTGTAGGTTCTCTAACTTATCACATCCAGTCTTCAAATTGCACATTATGCACTGACTACATACCTCCTGTACGAGTCAATATCCAACAAAATGTAAAAAAAAATACAATAGCATTAATATAATAGCTAATGAATAACACTTTAAACAATGGACATTTTTTCAAAGAAGCTTTACAGAAAAAAATAGAATGCAGATATACTGAATGTTTATTCATTGTAGCTCCAACATTGTTAAGTTTATTAACTGTTCACTGATTGTAGCTTGAATGTAAAACGGCTCTAAGTCATTGGTGCAGACTGTTTATATTAATTACAGTCTAAATCTATCCTCATTGTTCCTGAGTTCAACCCTCCACAGTAGGCTGTTCATGTGAAACCTCCTCAGCTGCACCGAGTGGACTCCCAAAGAGAACTCTATCCAGAGGTAGGGCATCAGGGTGAATCAGGCAGGACCGAAAAGAAGAAAGGGGATGGATCACTTCAGGACACCAGGAGCATGTGTAGCTTGACAGAGAAAGTTTTAGGAAAAATTGTTAAGTTCTTAAGTTTAAATCCCAGAACAGAATCCCAGAACAGCCTTGGTTGGGTCTCTAAATTTTTTTTTTAACTTAGGGGAGCTGTGTAATGAACAATGTTTCTCTCTTAACTTTCTTCTTAATTATGAGTACTTTTTTCCAACAGGGTTTGGCTATGTTTATTTTGATTAATGGGTTCCTACACATTATGCGAATCCGCTATTTGCCTATAATAGAAGTGGTAGCTTAGTGGCTATGATGTTCAACATCTGCTCAGAAGATTACAAGTATATAAATCCCAGTAATACCAAGCTGCCACTGTTGGGCCCTTGAGCAAGGCCTTGAACCCTCAAATGCTCAGTTAATTAAAAAATCTCTGATAAATTAAAAGTCACTTTAGATGCAATAAATGTAAATGTGTAATGATAATGATGCTTGTGGGATCTATCAGTTGCTTAATTTCAACCCAGCGATGCAGCAGATCTTTAGTACCTTTTTCTGTCCAGTGTTTTACATTCTTTCAACTCCTGTACGTTTGTACATTATGCAAAAATGGCTTAGCTCATAAGCTTTTAAATCTTTTTCACTGTAACTACTGTCAGTGCCTTCATAGTTATCACCTTATAGATTACAAACTAGTTTAGTTTCTTCTCAAATTCAGAGCAGCTGTAGAGTTACAGTTATATTGATATCATAGAGTTGTATTTTTTTTTCTGGATCTTTGAGCCCAGGCAACTGGTTTGCACTAGTTTTATTGTTTTCATTAGATTAGATTTAACTTTTTTTTGTCATTGGGCAGAATACAAGTACAGGGCCAATTAAATGCAGTTTAGCATCTACCCAGAAGTGCAAGTAGCAGTAATACTGTATATATAAATAAATAAATCGAATATATATAAATATACAAACACCGACCAGGCATAACATTATTACATTATAACATTATGACTGGTGAAGTGAATAACACTGATTATCTCTTAATCATAGCACCTGTTAGTGGGTGGGATATATTTGGCAGTAAGTGAATATTTTGTCCTCAAAGTTGATGTGTTAGAAGCAGGAAAAATGGGCAAGTGTAAGGATTTGAGCGAGTTTGACAAGGGCCAAATTGTGATGGCAGAGCATCTCCAAAACTGCAGCTCTTGGGGGATGTTCCTGGTCTGCAGTGCTCAGTATCTATCAAAAGTCGTTTGAGGAATGAACAGTGGTGAACCGGCGACAGGGTCATCCAACAGACGAGCTCGTGTAGCTCACATCGCTGAAGAAGTTAATGCTGTTAATGCTGTTAATGTTTGATGGGTCAGAACCGTTTTGCCAGGAAAAAGGGTAACCAACACTATATTAGGCAGGTGGTCATAATGTTATGCCTGATCAGTAGCCATAATGTTGTTACGCCAGATCAGTGTATGTCTGTACAATGAACATATTATAAGAATGCAAAGTATAGGCACAGGTGCAGAGACCAGCTCAGTGCTGTTGTCTAAGAATACGGTACAAGGACCTTAGGTAATTAAAAAAAAGGTCAGATAAATAAAAGGTCACTGCTAAATTCCATAAAAGAAAATGTGTAATGATAATGATGCCAGTGGGATCTATCTGTTGCTTAATTTCAACCCAGGAAGGTTCCTTCCTACAAGGTGCATTATATATTATGAATAATACAGTACAAGGTCCAAATGTGAAGGGCATTATTCGAAAAGAGGTATGTGTACTGTATATATAATGACCGGTGCCCATAACAGTGCAAAAAGCCAACATGAGGTAGAATATTTTAATTTGTGCAGAAGAGGCAGTAAGAGTATCATAGGAAGCAAATTGAAGTGTACAATATTGTTCATAAGCATGATAATAAACGTACGTGGAAATGCTGAGTGAAAGACATTAGCGTCCTATGTTTTTAGCCGCTAACAGGGAAACCTTGCGCCTATTAGTTGGAGAAGTAAAATGTGTTACAGCAGTAGTAATGTTCCTCTGTGATGTCTGATCAACAGATAACTTCTCACTTCTCATATGAATAGTAGAAATACAGTAGCAACAAAGAAGTCAGCACCAGAATCACTATATATCACAATTATTACAATGTAAGCTTCCTAATGTGTTTAAGGAAATAGTTCTCCTGAGTTGCTTGTCAAGTCAACTTAAAGAAAGCCAGATTTAATTTTGACATCTATATGCAACATGCATTAAACATTTTATCTGTGTTTGGATAATAATACTAATTGTAGGTTTATTATTATCATGCACTCGTTCTATCTTTAGTAAACATAACCTTACATCATATTTTACAACTCCCAGGTTTAATACGTTAACAGAGTCCAGGAGACATTTGAGCAGAGATCTGCAGATCTTTTTTTTTCCCCCCTTTGGAAGGTGTGGAGCAGTAGATTTATTTATTTCTTACCATAAGAGCCTGTGGCTTTGTTCAGCTTGTGGCGCCTCAGTGTGTGTGTGTGTTTGTTTGGTTAAGACCCTTCGCTAGAGCAGGAAAGGGGAGAGACAGTCTCTGTTGGTGCACCTTGGCCGGCCATTACGTCACCGCTACCAGATGTGGGCTATTAATTATAACGCCATAACTCCTGAGGCGAAATTGTTACAAGGTGATGATATGTGCTACGTACAGTTGAGAGAAAATTTGTATTTCTTGATCAGTTAAAGATCCAATACTTTTGTGATAATTTAATAAAACTGAAGTTATATGTAAAAAAGATTTATATCTCAGATCATGTCATCTCAAAGCAGTAAAGGTTCTTGTAATTGACATGAAATTAAGCACAACGCTAAAAATCGACCTTAAATCTCTAAAACATCGACCTTTATTTAATTTCTTAGTGATACAACTTGACATTTAGACTCAGACTTCCAGAAAGCAGTGCAGTCTGTAAGCACGCTCGCATGATGGTGCCCTCCAGAATGAAAGGGAGGAAAACAGCAGCTGAAGGCCACAAGGCCATCCTCCACTCTCGCCTCGAAACAGATGCAATCTGTCCACTTGAGGGAACGCAGGAGACAAGATGGCTTCCTGAGGAAACGTAACAGAATGGAGAGGTCGTAGGAAAGGGACCTTGACCCTCGTGGATCTCCGTAAGCCAGCTTCACATCGCTTCCTCAGGAAGACCATGACTCACAAGGCTCAATAGGGCAACAGGCTCGTTTTTCGGTTCCGTCTGAAAAACGGATTGATTTCGGGCCAACGTATTCTTTTAGCTCTCAGTTAACCCTAATAAACTACGTTTATGCGATTGGATACAGTTTAATTTGTTTTCTTATTTAAAAAAAAGTTTAAATATTCAAGATTAAACACTGTAGGAATTCGAGAGGGAGTCTTGAGTATCTGCCGATGTGCCTACAGCACGGCAAAATATCCTCTGGAAATATTTAGATTTGGACTCAGGAAAGCACTGGCTCTTTGTTACTGATTCTGTGACTCAGTGTTAGCCTCCTGCTTGGTCTCTATCTCCCTCTCTCCTACACATTCTCACACACACACACATACACACACACACACACACACACATACACACACACACACACACACACACACACACACACACACACACACATATCTCAGCTGTGAGTCACGTCATAAAATGTAATCAAGGGCTGTTTGAGACAGCTCGTGTCTTTTACTGGCTTCAAGTGTTATGGTGTTAAGGCCAGATCAGTCACTTTGATTTAAAAATGATTTATTTACACATTCAGATACAGAGAGATTCCATAGTTGACAGAACTAAAAGCAAAACAGTGTGTAAGAAGAAGCTTCTAACGGCCTTAACAGCAAATCATTGGTCAGAAAGTGAACATTAATGAAACATATCGATCAAGTAAATTATATTGAGATACCTTTCTTACTTCTTTACCTACTTACGTATTGTTTAAGCTTTGTGGGTAAACTTGTGAACAGCGTTTTACAGATCATTATAAGATTATAAGATTTTTTTTTATGTACAAGATCATATACATGAATATATAAAGGAATTTACCTGTTTCTAGTTTTTCCTCAAAGCAAATAAGGTCTTAGGAGTGCATATGTTTAATTCTTGCACTTTTTATGACCAATGTTATTGATGTGATATGGTGTGTGTATGTGTGTGTGTGTGTGTGTGTGTGTGTGTGTGTGTGTGTGTGTGTGTGTGTGTGTGTGTGTGT
>JAAIIK010000003.1:9913995-9937907 GCA_014706435.1 Silurus glanis
TCTTTCTTTCTTTCTTTCTTTCTTTCTTTCTTTCTTTCTTTCTTTCTTTCTTTCTTTCTTTCTTTCTATCTTTCTTTCTTTCTTTCTTTCTTTTTTTCTTTGTGATGTGGTGTTTTGCAGTTTGCTCTTAGAAGGTTATTAAACTGTTTGCAGTTGAATGTTATTTTATATATAAAATTTAATATGAAATATCAACTATTTTTAAAGTCAGTAAATTCAATTTGACAGATTTTAGAGTATATAGGTTTTATTGAAAGCTTTTTAGATTTTATTTATTTCCAAAAATCATGTATGAAGCTTGTATTAAATGCACTGATTGAAGATGATGGTTTAGGTTTGGATTTAGATTAGTAAGTCACTTTGGATGAAACAAATCAACAAATTGGTGCACACTGTAAAGGAAATGATTTCCCAGTAGAAATGATTTCTGTCCAACAATGAATTGATTCAGATTAATTATTTAATTTGCTACATGAAAACCTCTCACAGCGGAGCAACATTTTCAGTTCATCTGATTTTGTTTGGCTCTCTACAATGTTAAACAGACAGTACTGAATTTCAGATTAATGATTCCAAATATGCCAATAATGGTAAAAGCTTATAGAGGGCCTGATAGCATTACCACATGACACAGGACTTCCTCGAGATATCAGAAATGTTTCTTTTTAAACGTTAATTTGCCTCCAAGAACATCACAAAATATGTTCACAAAACAGAAGCCAAGTTGCAAAACATGCACTTCGGATTCACGTGAGCCAGACTCTCAGCAGGAGACTTTCAAAATGACCTAAACAGCTCACTGCTAATTATGGCAAGACGAGGGCTGGTGTTTAAATACAATTAGACTGATGAAATTTCAGCATTTAGGATGACAATATTAACCTCTTTGGCATGCACAAGGACCTTCATAGAAACACATATTCTAGTTTAATCTGGCTTTATTGCCATCCTTATAATCCACATGGAGGTATTTAGAGAAGTCTGACTGAGGTAGTATTGCAGCACGACACAGAAACCTATTCAGTCATCACAGAATGGATGAAGTAGCCCATCAGGGGGAAATGAAATCAGAGCCTGTTGCCCAAACGGCGAGCCGATAGGCAGGCACTAACACAACCCTCTTTGTTCTTGCGTGCCGACATCACAAACACATCTGGTCCATATTTGAGCTTCCTGTGCCAGGATCAGCCTGCAGCAGCCCAGGCGTTTACAGTATCCCTAGTGCTGTTTTAAAGTACATTTTACTGTTGTCTCTCTTAAAGCTCTGCATGGTTCCCGACAACTCCATCAACACATGGGCACACAAGCAGCTATAAAATTGGCTCAACTTTTAGTTAGTTTTTAGTTCTAGATTTATTGATTAGTCTGTATTTACTTGGTAAATCATATCATCCTTGCCCCTAAATAAATACAAATCACACTCCCAGCACTACGAATTACGCACACATTAAAAAAAACAAAAAACAATGCAAAGGTTTGTGGACAGGCCATAAGATTTGTGTGATTTTTGAACATCCAATTTTACATTTAGTCCCTGTTTGCTTTTATAATAACCTCCACTCTTCTACGAAGATCTTCCTCTGTATATGGAGTGCTTGTGGTGATTTGTGCTCATTCAGCCACAAGGGTGTTAATGGTCAGGTACTGATGCAAGTGAAGTGAGGAGACCTGTGGTGCAGTCAGCATTCCAATTCATCCCAAAGGTGCTTAAAGATGATGATGTCAGACCTTTATAGGAGACCACTCAAGATCTTCCACTCTATCCCATGTATATCATATGTTTATGGAGATGGCTTTTGCACAAGGGGCAGTGTCATGCTGGAACAGGTTTGGATCTCCTAGTTCAAGTAAAGGGAGATTTTTGTGCTACATCATCCAAAGACAATTTACAGTATCTAATTGTGTGTCTCCAACTGTCCTTATACTTTTGTCCATATAGCATGCCTTGTGTATAATTAGCATAAATGACACAAAAGTGTACAACAACTTGGTTAGCAATATCCAGTGTGACTACTATAAATGTTGCAAATATTTTTGCCTTAGTCAATGTGTTGTTGCTTTTTGAAGTAGAAGAGAAGAATAGTAGAATAGCCTTTATTTGTTACATATACATTACAGCAAAATTCTTTTCTTCGCATATCCCAGCTTGTTTAAAATTCGGGGTCAGAGCGCACTGAAACCAGACCTTTATCCTAATTATAAAAGTGTTTTTTAGACCATGTATGTGGTGTGTACAGATTGTAACCTTCTCCATGATTCTCTTGAAAACAGTGTGTACTAGGGACGCACTGGTTGACTGGCCATTAATCGGAACCGGGCGTATAACGTGCGATCGCGATCAGACTACATTTGAGGCCCTAATCCTTCATGAACATAGGAGTGTTTCGAAATCTGTGTGCAGGACGTAAAGATTGCAATCTGCAATGTTTGCAAAAGACATGTTAAACGCAGAGAAACAACAACGAAGACATTCGGGACAACAAACTTGAGCAGACATTTAAAAGTTCATCCCACGCAGAGCAAAATCACTGTTGGCGATGCACGATGAAATATTGAAAGAAAATTCTGAATTGATTCAGGATACAGCATCCACACAGCACTGGAAATGAAGAGCTACCCGTCTGAGGCACAGATACTAAGAAGCGAACGCCAATTGGTGTACTGGCGCACAAACACAAGCCGCTTTCTGGCCCTATGCAAGCGTAGACAGTGAACGTCTGCTTAGCTTCTCACGTGTTGGATTAGAAATAAAACAGACATTCTTTCTTGTTTGTTGCTTGAAAAAATGTTTTTTTAATCGGAAATCAGTATCGGAATGGGCCAGTTTGCTTATAAATTTCGGCAATGAAAACTCATGATCGGTGCATCACTAGTGTGTACATCTCTGTTTTATGTTTAAAATTATTTCTAACTAATTTAATTATTGCTGCAGTATATATATCATTGTGTCTGTTTGTTTTGAATGACATGGTGTTGTCTTGCTACTGATGCCTCACACCTCCCCCAGAGTCCTCAGTTTGATCCTGAGCTCAGGTGTATTGGGAGGGGGTCTATGTTCCTCTGATATCTGTAAGGTTTTCATCTGGGTTGTCTGTTTTTTCTGCAGCTGTTCAGAATTATTGTAGGTGGGTTGACTAGTCATAAATTGCCTCTAGCTGTGAAAAGATGCTCTGTGATAAAGTGATGTCCCAAAACTGACCCCAGAACTGCTGGCATTTACGGATGAATCTGTGTATTTTTTTGTCACCTATTCTGCCATACTTTCAGAGCTAAGTCATTGCATGGTTTTGTTACAACTGATTTTGGCCATTTTATTTGCCGTTATGAATAAAACACATTCTAATCAGAGTCAAAGCCAATACAAACCATAAAAACTAACAATAAAATACAGTGTGGCTTTACAGGGGCATGTAAAACATTTCCACAACAGTAAAGCATTGTAAAAAGAATGACACCTTGGCAGACATAGCTTGGCATTGCCTACTGCACCTTTGTAAGGTTTCCACGGTGATTACAAGGAGGTGTTGAAGTACAAATATATAAATGGATGAAAGATGTGTATTACTTTTTGTTTTAAATATGAAAATTACAGTATCTCACAAAAATGAGTACACGCCTCACATTTCAGCAACCATTTTAGTGTTTCTTCTCAAGGGACAATACTATAGAAATGAAAGTTGGATATATTTTAGTGTATAGCAGTATATATTTACTGTCCTCTGAAAAATAACTCAACATACATATTGTTTAAATAGCTGGCAGCAAAAGTGAGTACACCCTAAGTGATAACAGCTGTACTTTGTGTAACCATGCAAAATCGCATGTATTATTTATTATGTTCATGTTTTTGTCTGCTTGACAGGACCATACAAATTTGTTTATCTTGTATTAGCAGTTAAAATTTGGTGCTTTGAGTATAATTCTCTCATACTGACCACTGGATGTTGAACATGGCACCT
Organism: Silurus glanis; assembly: GCA_014706435.1. Taxonomy (NCBI): domain Eukaryota; kingdom Metazoa; phylum Chordata; class Actinopteri; order Siluriformes; family Siluridae; genus Silurus; species Silurus glanis. The sequence goes on from JAAIIK010000003.1 coordinate 9,917,955, forward strand.
CATGGTAAAAAGAGGATAAGGATTTAAGAATTAAATTCGTTGTTCTCCACAAAAATGGCAAAGGCTATAAGAAGATCTGTAACACCCTGAAACTGTGTTACAGTACAGTAGCCAGGGTCATTCAGAGGTTTTCCAAAGACGGGTTTTACTCAGAACAGGACTAACAAGGGTCCTTCAAAGAAGTTGAGTCCTCGTGCTGTGCGTCAGGTGCAGAAGCTGCTTTAAATAACAGATGCATGAGTGCTGCAGCATTGCTTTAGAGGTTGCAGAATCTGAAGGTCCGCTTATCAGTGCTCAGACCAGACTTCGCACTCTGCAACAAGTTGGTTTGCATGGCCGTCGTCCAGAAAGGAACCCTCTTCTGAAGCTGGCTCACAAGAAAGCCAAACTGTTTGCTGAAGAACAACCTGTTCAAGAGCATGCATTACAGGAACCATGTCCTGTGGTCTGATGAGACTAAGATAAACTTGTTTTTCTCAGATGGTGTTCAGCATGTGTGGCGACGCCCTGGTGAGGAGTACCAAAAAAATTGTCGATCATGGTGGTGGTAGTATCATGGTCTGGGGCTGCATGAGTGCTGCTGGTACTGGGGAGCTGCGGTTCATTGAAGGAAACATGGATTCCAACATTTACTGTGACATTCTAATAAAATGGTTGCTGAAATGTGAGGGGTATATTAAATTTTGTGAGATACTGTACGTGCAACTTTAATGAGGATCATAGTAATCAGTAATGCTATTCAATGGTGTTCCTCATGTTTTAATGCCAGAGACATCTTTTATGCTGCAACACCTAAAGATGTTATTACGATATTAGGTTTCCTATTATGAGAGTGTGGCCTGGATACTGGCACTCGTCTGAAGGACTCTGCTACTGTGGATGGTTTAGTTGTCAGGATATTTATGAGCCCCCACTCTTTAAAGTGATTGTGGATCAGCTGCTTGTGACAGTTTGTTGACCCATGGGGTATTACCTGTGGGAGAGGAATGGAAGTGTAGCTTTGGCGTGTGTTTAGAGGAGCGCAGGTCTGCACTGTGTCTGTGGTCTGGCTGTCTCCTTCATCCAGTCACACTCCAACGCAAAGCCTTACTTTCACTCACACTCTATGCAGTGGCCACTTTTTCATTTCAAGTGGCCAGTCGTCACGAACAGACATCATCATTTAAGAGCTGTGCTTTTTAGCCCGGAGAGTGAAAGTGTGGATGGTTTATTAAAGCAGAATTTTACTCAAACAAATCTTGTGAATGTGGCTTTTTTTAATCCTTTTATTTTTACTAAGAGGTGTTAGAAGTACTCATATATGTACTCAACTAAGTGTTCTTAAGTACATTAACACTTACATAATCAGATAAGAAGATTTGTTAAGATCTGGAAGTATAGCTAAAAATTATTCAAGTCTTTAAAGCTCAAATTATGAGTCTCAAGAACAGGCATTACATTATAACTGGTGAAGTGAATTACACTGATTATCTCTTCATCATGGCACCTGTTAGTAAGTAGAATATATTAGACAGTAAGTGAACATTTTGTCCTCAATGATGTGTTAGAAGCAGGAAAAATGGGCAAGTGTAAGGATTTGAGTCAGTTTGACAAGGGCGCGGCCGAGGCTCATTGATGCACATGGGGAGCAAAGGCTGGTCCGTGTGGTCCGATCCAACAGACGAGCTCCTGTAGCTCACATCGCTAAAGTAATTAATGCTGTTAATGTTCGACGGGTCAGAAATTTGTGAATTTGGAAATCTTCAGTGAAGAACAGCTACATTCCTAATCTCTCATATATTAGCTAGCATGATAATAGTTCATCATATCAACTAGCTAAATGCTAAACTCTACCTGCCACAGTACAAATTGCTTTGCTTTTTCTTAAACTGTTACTTTAAAGTTGGAGGCACACAATTGTGTAGAATGTCTTTGGATGTGGTAGCATTAAATTTTCGCTTCACTTGAACTAATAGACTCAAACCTGTTCCAGCATGACAATGCCCCTGTGCACAAAGCCAACTTCATGAAGATATGGTTTACATGGGTTGGAGTGGAAGATCTTGAGTGGCCTGATATAGAGCTCTGACTTCCACTCTATTGAACACCTTTGGGATTAATTATAATGCTGACTGCACAAATCTCCATAAGCACACTCCAAAATGTAGTGGAACATGTTCTCAGAAGATCGGAGTTTATTATAGCAGCAAAAAAGTCACGGATTTGTCTAATTGTTTTACTAATAAAGTATGTATACTAATGTATGGGTTTTTTGTTACTGATTTGTTTTAACACATTGCACTGTTTATCTAAATGTCTAAGGTTGTGTTTGTGGCTGTGTTTTTATGCTATTCTCCATGCTGTATATTGATTACTGACTTTTAAAGTCATTGTGATAAATAGTCCTCAACATCCACCCCTTGCTGTTTTACTCCATGTGTCCATCATGTCACAAGAGAGTGTTTATGCACCAGAGGACAAATCAAGTCCAGCTTTTTTCCTCCTGCGCATGCCGTTGCAGTTGAAGTTTTCTGAAAATGGCACAGCACTGAACTCACACTGCGCTCAGCGGTCTCTGCATGACGAACGGCCTAAATGCTGCCAAAAACATCAGTGGTATTTTACTACTGAGCGACAGTAAGAGACAGTGAGAGAGAGACAGTGTGTGTGTGTGTGTGTGTGTGTGTGTGTGTGTGTGTGTGTGTGTGAGGGAGAGAGAGAGAGAGAGAGAGAGAGATGTTAAGCAGAGTGTATTACTGCTAACAGTGCTGGATTATGGCAGCTCTTTCACATAGCGTGTAGACACACAGGATTGCACGTGTATGTTTACCCAGACAACTGGATTTCTGGATTTCCTCCCCATATGAGCTGCGCTCAGAGCTTGTCGTCTTTATACCCCTTTTAATAATATTTCATATATACACCGATTTTTCTCAGGAATAAATATGAGTTTAAAACTTTAGATCTGATCACCAATTAACTTGATTAATTAATTAATGTTTCCATGTTTTTTTCTGAACACAACCATGTCTCTCCTCCAGGCCACACAGGACGTCTGCTGAAATCCCTGTGCTTCACCAGTTTGTCCTTCCTACTGCTGCACATCATATTTCAGATCACCATCAACAGCCTGCTAGCAGGAGACAACATCGAGCCCAACTTCAATTGTAAGTACCAGCCTAATCAGTCTCACAAAAAGATATCTAATGAATACGTTTAAATGGTAACTCTGACTAATGACCCAAACATTTGAATGGCTCTCCTGGATCTTGTTTACCCTGACACGGGGAGAGGGTGGTTTATCAGAAACCCCAAAGACTGACTGGGAATTTATCCAAGCAGCACTGCTCATAACTGGCACGCAGCAGTATACACGATCTCAGAGCAGCTATAAGCCACAACATCTGTGCACAAGATGGGGAGTCGGCACATAATGAATAGAAAAAGTGCTCAAATCCAGCAGAAGTGTTTTCAGAGGCAGAATGTAGAGTCTGCAAGAACTGAAATCATAGCAATTGAAAAGATCTCAAATATGAGAAAATTGATCTGATATTTCTTACGGCGAGACTATTATAAACGATCAATAAAAATATGATTAATCAAACGCTTATATGCAATATTTTTACTCGTTTGGCTGCATTCTGGATCTGTTGCAGAGGTCGATATGTCTAAAAGACATGCCTGAAAGATATTTGACCTCTGCAAGTGATCTAGAATGCAGCAGGACAACTTGTTTTGAACCTTCCTAGTGTCTCCCACACCACACCACTGCTACACTACCTCTACTGGCTTCCAGTATCAGCCCACATCAGATTGAAAACATTGATGCTCACCTGCAAAACCAAAAACAGACCAGCACCTCTCTCCCTCAAAGCATTCATCTCACCCCACACTGCATCACACTCTCTTTAATTCTCTACCACTGCTTGACTGGTCTAACATCAATTCAATTCAATTCATTTTTATTTGTATAGCGCTTTTAACAATGAACATTGTCTCAAAGCAGCTTTACACAGATAATGCGGTGATTAAAAGTGAATATGTTCTTTATGAGTAAGTTTGTCCCTGATGAGCAAGCCGGTGGCGACTGTGGCAAGGAAAAACTCCCCGAGATGGCATAAGGAAGAAACCTTGAGAGGAACCAGACTCAAGAGGGAACCCATCCTCATCTGGGTTACACCGAATGTCCATTTGTAGCAGGTATACAATGTTGCGGGGTACAGTGATGATGATCAGAAGCGAACTGTATTCCTGAGTCAGTGTAGGAGACTATTGACATCAACTACAGTCAAATCCATCCTCAAAGCTCCCGTTCTTACTCCGGAATTTCATGGAACCACCCAAGGCGTTGATGAGAAACCGTCCCCAGCTGCACAGAGTGGCCTCCAGTCGAAGAGAACACTATCCAGAGGCAGGCCTGGACGAAGTGGGGAGATCCACGGAGGGGAGAGGGGCAGGAACAGTGGTCACTGGAGCCTCAGGAGCATGTTTAACTCGACAGAGAGAGAGAGAGAGAGAGAGAGAGAGAGAGAGAGAGAGAGGAGGGTGACAGGAAGAGAAGGATATGGATTATTAAGTGTACCTATTGTTGTATGAGAGTTAAAGTCACTGTGCAGTTTGGACTCCGGCAAGACTCGCTATGGCAGCATAACTAAAAGGGAGAACCAGAAGGCAACACAGACATGAGGGATCTCTGGGATAAGAGACGGCCCACCACACCACCGTCAACAAACCTGAGTGAGCGTGTGAGTGTGGGGGGACGACAGCATACAAATATCCCAGTTCACCAAACACTCTATATCAATGTTCCCTCCAGATCTGAGCCTTTACCTAAGAAAAAATCTACTGATTAAAGGCTTGACTGAATAAATACGTTTTCAACCTTGACTTAAACACTGAGACTGTGTCTGAGTCCCGAACACTGATAGGAAGGCTGTTCCATAACTGTGGGGCTTTATAAGAGAAAGATCTGCCCCCTGCTGTAGTCTTCATTATTTGAGGAACCAACAGATAGCCAGCACCTTTTGATCTAAGTAGGCGTGGAGGATCATACTGGTACAGAAGTTCACTCAGATACTGCGGTGCGAGACCGTTAAGTGATTTATACGTCAGTAGTAGTATTTTATAATCAATGCGAGATTTGATTGGGAGCCAGTGTAGACTGATTAAAACAGGGGTGATGTGGTCATATTTCCTAGATCTAGTGAGGACTTTTGCTGCTGCATTCTGAACCAACTGAAGCTTATTTATGCACTTACTCGCACACCCAGACAGTAAAGCGTTACAGTAGTCTAATCTAGAAGTAACAAAAGCATGAACTAGTTTTTCTGCATCCTGTAACGACATCATATTTCTAATTTTAGCAATGTTTCTAAGGTGAAAGAAGGCGATCCTGGTAATATTATTCACGTGAGCCTCAAAGGAAAGACTCGGGTCAATAATCACACCAAGGTCTTTGACAGCCATACACGCTGAAACAGAAACACCATCCAGAGATGCTACGTAATCGGAAAGTTTGCTTCTAGCTGCATGTGGTCCTAGTAAAAGTACTTCTGTCTTATCGGAGTTGAGCAGAAGAAAGTTATCGAGCATCCACTGTCTAATGTCCTTTACACATTTCTCAACATTGTTAAGATGATCTCTCTCATCTGGCTTTGCTGAAATATACAGCTGTGTATCATCAGCATAGCAATGGAATCTAATACCATGTTTATGAATAATTTCACCAAGAGGCAGCATATATAAAGAGAAAAGCAGAGGGCCTAAGACAGATCCTTGAGGAACACCAAACTTTACCTCAGAGAGTGTGGAGAACTCACCATTTACATCAACAAACTGATAGCGATCCGGCAAATAAGACCTAAACCAAGAGAGAGCTGTTCCCTTTATTCCAACAACGTTCTCAAGTCTAGCAAGTAGTATAGTGTGATCAATGGTGTCAAAAGCTGCACTAAGGTCGAGCAAAACAAGTAAGGAGACAAAACCCTGATCAGAGGCCAATAACAGGTCATTTACCACCTTAACTAGCGCCGTCTCTGTGCTATGATGAGGCCGAAATCCTGACTGATACATTTCAAAAATGTTATTCATAAGTAGGTGTGAGCATAACTGCTGTGCTACAACCTTTTCTAAAATTTTGGATATAAAGGGGAGATTTGATATTGGTCTGTAGTTGGACAGCTGACATGGGTCAAGGTCAGGTTTCTTAATTAGGGGGTGGATAACTGCCAGTTTGAAGGATTTTGGTACAAAACCAGTGCTAATGGAAGAGTTTATTATTTTTAAAACAGGTTCAATTACCTCTGGAGTTATCTGTTTAGAGAAACTTGTAGGCAAGGGATCGAGAATGCAGGTTGATGATTTTGATGAGGAGATTAATGAAATAAAGTCATTCTCATGAATAGGAGTAAAACTTTGTAATTGATTGTCTGCTATAATTACACTGCTGTCTACAGGGTTACTTATAAAATAATTTGGATTTATATTAACCGTCTGGATTTTTTGCCTGATGTTTTAAATTTTATTATTAAAAAAGTTCATGAAATCATTACTACCTAATGATGGTGTGCATGTGAGTGCAGTGCTTTTATTCCCTGTTAATTTTGCTACCGTGCTGAATAAAAATCTAGGATTATGCTTGTTATTTTCTATGAGGGTGGAGAAATATGCTGATCTAGCAGCACTAAGAGATTTTCTATAAATTAGGAGGCTCTCCTTCCATGCTATTTGAAATACTGTTAATTTTGTTTGACGCCATTTACGTTCTAATTTTCGAGTGGTCTGTTTTAAGGTGCGTGTATGATCATTATACCACTGTGCTAATTTTTTCTCCCTGATCATTTTGGTCTTAAGGGGAGCTACATCATCTAGAGTATAACGTAATGTTGATTCTAGGTATTCAGTGGCCCAGTCGAGCTCTGCGGGGTCAGACGGAGATCTATCTAATATCGTAATTTCTGGAAGATTGTTAATAAAACGCGCTGCTGTAGCTGACGTGAAAGTACGCTTAACACGATAACGTGGTGAGGTAGTAATGCAATGACTGAGGCAGATTTTAAAAGAGATGAGATAATGGTCTGAAATAGCTTCAGACTGTGGAATTATGACTAAGTTTTTTATTTTTAATCCAAATGTTAACAACAAATCGAGAGTGTGTCCACCACTATGAGTGGGTCCTATAACATTCTGATTAATTCCAACTGAATCTAGAATGGACACAAGAGCTGCTCTTAAGGAGTCTTCCTGATTATCAAAATGAATGTTAAAATCACCAACAATTAATGCTTTGTCTAAAGAAGTAGCTAGATTTGTGATGAAATCTGCAAATTCTATGAGAAAATCAGAGTATGGCCCTGGGGGTCTATAAATAATAATTAGTGGAATTGACTGACTGGACCTGCTTTCACACACTGAATATTTTATGCTGGTGTAAAGAACTTCAAATGTTTTACATTTGTGTATAGTCTTTTGTGTGACGCTTAGATTATTATTATAAATAGCTGTGACTCCACCTCCTCTGCCATTTAGACGGGGTTGGTGTATGTAACTATACCCAGGAGGACTCGCTTCATTTAATGCTAAATATTCATTCGGTTTAATCCACGTTTCTGTCAAACACATTATTTTAAACTCCTGGTCGGTAATAATTTCGTTTATAGTAAGCGCTTTAGACGTGAGAGATCTAATATTCAGCAATCCTATCTTTAGATCAGAGGTGCTGGCTGTGCGTTCAGTCCTAATTAATTTAATGTTAATCAGGTTACTAAAACAGACTTTCTGAGAATTCCTATATTTTGGTTTCGCTCGGGGGACAGACACAGTCTCAATTTGGTGGATCCTGAATGACGACTCTGTGCAGCTAGCAGACGGTCGGTTTAGCCTGTCTGTCTGCTCCCTGGCCTTGGCTCTAGACAGTCACTTGTTAACTAGTGCTGTTCTGAGACTATGACCTATACTACAAGAAGACTATGACCTATACTACAAGACATGCATCTGTCAGGGTAAAAGGAAGACATGCTTCTACACTCTTTTCTTGGTATAACAAAACTTCAATTGATGTTTAAAGAACTAAATTAGCTCTTCTACTAGCACTTCTCCTTAAAAACTCACTTTCAAAATATTTTCTCTTCCAGCAAAGTTTAGATTGGTGGTATATGGAGTCTGTCTATTAATGGAGGCTTCAAACCATTTTGTAAGTCACTCTAGATAAGGGCATCTGCCAAAAATTATAAAACTACATGTAAAACTGCATATTTTATGTTGTATATTTTCTTATTCTGTGGAGAATGATGATCTTCTGTGGTGACCCCTAATGGGAGCAGCCAAAAGAAGAAGATATTTTCTTATTCTGATGGATAATTTTATTTATTTATTTATTTATTTATTTATTTAGCTAGCTATCTATTGATTAATTGATTGATTAAAACAATGGCTTAAAATGAGAATCAGTGATCTGCCAACAGAACTATTTATCAAACTATCTATCAAAGACCATTTCAAGCTTTCAAAGTACTAACAATAGGAACAATACAACAATAACAATAGAAATAGGTTTAATCATTTTATATTTGGTTGGAAATCTTATAATAGATTACAGTCAATCAGCAAAAAAATACAACTATATTCAATTTGGCTAAATTCAAGATATTTCTTTTTTTCCAAAAGGTTCCAAGAAAGCAGAAAATATTTTGCTTCTTTTTTGTTGCAGTTTGTTCAGTAACATTTATTTAAATGTCTGAGATGCAGGTGCAGATTTGTATGTAAATGAATCTCTAAGAAGAAAGACAACATAAATGTACACACAAAAAAGCAAGAGCTATAATTTTTTTGGGGAAAAATGTACATAAGAAGTCTAAGGACAATGGCTTAAATAGTTGTACTCATTAACCAAAATGTAATACATGTACAAACAGTCATGTGACATGATCTGGTGATGTGCAGTGGCAAATGGGAAACACAGTCTATGAGCTTATGAGCACAAAGAATAGACTTGCGTTTTTGTGAAGGCGGGTCTTGCAAGGCTTTTGCAAGATTGACCTCAGAAGGACATGGAAGACACAGAATGCATCGTTGCAAATGAGATGTTCTGCAATTGAGATGTTCTGTTTCTGTTGCACAATGGACCGTTTTAATACATTTCTAGTATTATTTGTCATTTAAACGCAACCTCATGTTAACTGTAATTGAAGCTAACCGTTTCAGCCTTAATTTAGGATGAAAGCATAGTTTCATAAAGATTCTTCAGAGGGATATGCGATAAATGCAAACTCATACAGTACATCTCAGTCTAAGCGTATATCAAAGTCATCAGCTTTAGATGCATATTCAGCAAGGTTATTTGGTTATTGACATTAAAATTTACAATTCAGTCATTCAACATTGTATTGCCTCAATGACTGCTGGGACTTCAAATGTGTTTGGTGCTCTCAAGTCTGCATCTGAAGTAGAGTATAAAGAACATATCTAGGTAATTCCATGCATCCTCTCTAGCTGCTTCAGTACTTGCCACTTTTTGAAACTCAGTGATGGATGATGATGTAGAACGTGTACACAAGGATACCATATTTCTTAAAAAAAGAGTTATTAAGTAAAATCTAATGGCATGCAAATTGAACATTTTGCTGTTTGTGCATTATGCTATTGTAAACATCTGTTATGAGTTTTTTTTTACAAATTTTAATTACATTCAAATCTATTTTTATAGCACTTTGAACAATAGACATTTTTACAAACCAGCTTTACAGAAATCCAGATGTGGAGTTAAATCCCTAATGAGCAGCCCTCACTGAGATGTCAGAGGTGGAAGTTTTAAAAGGAATGGGATGAGTTTTTATGAATACAGCAGCAGGTCTTTGATTCCAAATCTACTGTATTTTCCTGATATTATCCACTTAAGCATTGGTGGGATTCTGACCTCCAATTAATTAATGAGAATAATACATACTTTCTAAATAAAATCCTAAAAAATTCAAGCAGCTCACAGTACATCATGTTTTTCTATCTAAAAATTTCAAACAGGTTCGATACAGGTTTAGCATTTAAGGTTAGTTGCTTGTACAAAGATCACTAGATCGTTGAAAGTGATTCATCAGTGTGAGTAATGGACATATTCCCGGGTGATAATGTCCCTAATTTCTAATACACTGGAAAATTGAATGATGAAATTCAGAAAAAAATAGTCATTATAAGGAATTAGACCTAATGACTTTTCTGTCTGTTCAGACTCAACCTACCTGTCGACCGAGTACGTGGTAAAGGAGTGCTAAAGACCACAGCTGGTATATAAAACACTTTATATGCTTTGATGGAGCTCCCGAGATTTAAACCTACAGCATTAATCTCTGTATATGCATCACATCTTTATGAATATTATCAAGTCATGCGTTCAGTGCATATGCATAATTCTTTCACATAAAATTGTAATCGCTGACAACTAACATAGTGTAACATAATTTATAAGGAAAGTGATTTCTGTTAGTTAGACAGAATCTACAGATTGGTGTTATTGCAGGTGATTGAGGAGAGTAATGAGGACACACACATTCACGCATGCTCACAAATCACACAGACACATAAAACTGTCTTGCGGAGGTTGGAGGGCAGGTCCACTGGTAGCTAGATGGGGATGGAGATGAACAGCATTGCTGGAACACATTCTCTCTCAGGACAGATGTTCTCTGTGTCACATTGTGTGTTACATAACATGCTGTGATCCTAGCCTGTAATCTTAGTACATTATATATTACTCATAGCACCTGATATCAATATTTATTCATAATTTCTGTATTTATTTTCTGGTGCATAGTTATAAAACAGAGTGATCTTTTGGATATTTATAATCATGAAAATTATCACTATTATTAATATGATTATTATGATTATTATTAGTAGTAAAATATCATCTCTCTCTCTCTCTATCTCTCTCTCTCTCTCTCTCTCTCATTCTCTCTACAAGAAATTTGGTTTGGTGTCTCTCAAATTTATCAATCAATCAATCAATCAAATTTTATTTATAAAGCGCATTACAACCACCAAAAGGAGCACAAGGCGAAAAGAAAAAAATAGACAATAAAAAATGACTAAAAAGAATTAATTAAAAGTAAAAAATACAAAATAATACAAAATAATACAAAAATAAATAAAAAAATAATTAAATAAAAATAAAAAGCACAATGTACATAAAATAGCAGTTGAATCAGGGCTACGTGTTAAAAGCTTGTCTGAATAAATGAGTTTTCAACTGCGATTTAAAAATACTCAGCACAGTGACACATCGTATGTGTGCTGGAAGTGCATTCCACAGCTTTGGTCCCTGGACAGCAAATGACCGGCCTCCAAACTTTTTATAGTTGCATTTAGGAGCGACTAGAGAGGTATGTCCAGAGGAGCGGAGAATTCTGGCTGGTTGGTAGACCTTTAATAATTCAACAAGGTACGGCGGGGCCAGACCATTGATTGCCTTGAACACAAACAGCAGGACCTTATACTCCACCCTAACCGCACCGGAAGCCAATGAAGCGAGCGGAGGACAGGGGTGATGTGTGAGTGTTTGGAGGTGTTGGTGAGAAGACGTGCTGCCGCATTTTGAACCATTTGGAGCCGATGTAGAAGTGATTGGTTAAGTCCAGTGTAAAGGGCATTACAATAGTCAATCCTCGAGCTGATGAAGGCATGTATAGCTTTTTCAAGGTCAGCTTGGGACAAGAATGATTTGACCTTGCTGAGTAGTCTTAGCTGGTAAAATTTAGATGGGTTCCCTTTTGAGTCTGGTTACTCTCAAGTTTTTCCTTGGCTCTGTCATCTGTGTATTGCTCATTAGGGATAAACTGATTTATAAATATTAAATTAAAAATGTTAATTCATAATCTATTTACTCTTATAAAGCTTTGGGACACTGTCAATTTCTAAAAGCTACAGTATATTCCTTTGAAATTGAATTGAACTGAATTGAATTGAATTGAATTAAAAGAATGTTATTGAAAAACTTTTGATAAAGCAGCAAATACAGTTCTGTTCTAATGTGATTTCCAGAAATGTACCTTAAACTTAAATTTCGGTCCAGAATTTGTCACTTTCTGCTATGGGGATAAATAACTCCAGATAGTCGTCGTTATTCAGATTAAAAGATTAATCGGTGGCAAGAAACTCTGCAGAAAGTATGTTTTTCTATATCAATGATTCTTCAAGTAGCAAATCAAAAAGCAAAGAAGAATAAAATGAATAATTAAATTCTCTAGTAAATTTGCATTTTAATTACTTAATATAGTTTTGATTAATTGCAGTATTCTGTTTGAACTCTAAGCTTCCTATGAGCAAACTAGACTAGCATATGTAGCGCCTACTTTTTAATATAACCAGTTTTAAACTAAAGATGGGGGACCATCCTGTAGTCTGTAATAACATCCAGAGTTCTAAAACATAAAAAAGACCCAGACTTGCATAAAAAAAAGACACACTGCAGCATAAGCTGGAAGTCAATTGGTGTTTCTTTGCTTTTTCTTGTTGACAGAGCCGCATCCAGTCTCTACAGAGACTCGATATTCTCCTCTGAACAGACATTCTAGCGAATCTGCCAAAAAGTCAGGCGAACTAAAATATTATTAAAAGCGTTCTGACCTAAAAACCACTGACCCCTGAGCTTTAATAAACAGCAACATTTGACCAAGAACCAGATATGGATGCGGAGTCATGCAGCGTTAATGTACTGCCTCATAAATGAATGTACTGCCTCTTAAATTAATGTGCTGCCTTGTAAATAATTCACATTTTGCACTTATTAAACTTTATATAAAGTTACAGAAGGGTCCACCTCAAATCAATTCAAGTAATACCTTTAATAAAGTGTGTATGATTGGCAGACGAACTCGATAACCCCAGCACACAAGTTCATGGACTGCTAGTGAACCCATCAGATTTACTTTATTAGCTATGTGCAGTAATAACAAATGGAACTTAGTGAAAACTCTGAATGGAATTAGAGCATGCACGCACAAGCACGCTTAAATATACACACACTCACACACTGGACACATTGTGTTCCAGTATTTTACACTGCACGCCCCCAATAAGACCAAATACAGTAAGTAGAGGAAAAATATTGTGTTTGTTTTTTTTTCTGTCCCTGAAACAACTAGTCTTCTTCTATTCATTGTGTGTCTCAGCAGTGCTACACAATTAATGGGTAGCATTCCTTATTTATTGCTGTCTGATGCCTCATTGCTCTTCTCCGATTTCCCCCTGGGGCTCCCTGGTAGTTCTTTTTTTTTTTTAGAAAAGATAAAACTTGTTCAATATTTACAGGTGTGCATGTGTTTTGTAAGTCGATTTTAAATATAGGAAAGTTTCAAAAAGATATTTTGTGGTTGCGTAATTGTCACCTCAGAATATTATGTAAACTCGTTTATTCCTCCTTCAGGTCTTTAACCAGTGTGGTTCTGAAACATACAAAAAATGTAACAAAAAAAAAAACATTGCACAAAAGATGAATAGAACAGGACACTTGGTTAGAAGTATGACTAGACCATTAGCAATGAAATAACCATCATATTGCATTCAATAAATGTGCATTCTGGATTTTATTCAAGTTTTTGCCATTACCACAGTCGAGTTCCGAGAAAACCAAACATTTTTTGCATGTTGAATCAGGAGCATACAAGAACACATTTTGAGACAAACAGGCCTCTGCGTTTGCTTGACATACGTAGACCATTTCCTTTGCTCTTGGTCAACAATGGCCCCAAGTGGGATTAGTGGCTGATCTCCAGCTGGACATCTCATATTACCCAATTTGTTTAAAGTGGATCTGGTGCTGGTTTTATTCACCCAGTGTGATGTAATAATATAATGATGTATGCATATACACTCATTTCTGAGCAGCAGCGTAAAGAAGCTCAGCTCCATACACTGTAATGAGGAAGTGGCAGCTGAGCTGCAAACGATGTCTGGAAACAGCTGGTGTTTGGACAAACCATATTAGACATACACATGGACAGAGTTAATATAGAGTAACACATTCATTTTAAATCCTGCATTTCAGCTAGATATTCATAATAATTCATTAGATTTCCTTATACTACAATACTGTATGTGCAGTAGTCTAGACAGGAGGCGTTTAACTACCGAAGCACCACTAATTAGTTCTGCTAAAATAAGTCAAATCAAAGTGATTATATTTTGTTTCTCCTTTGGCTTTATGCTGCCAGTAGTGCCATGAACTCTGAAAAGAAATTAACACATAATTCTCTGTCCAGTAGTCTGTTTTTAATGTATTCTTAAACAAGCCATGGTTTTCATGTAATTTCTTTAAAAACAGTGAATATTCTTTCCTCTGCTAAATGTATGTGATTGGCTGCTAGAGGATCTGCTACAGAAGCCTACATGGAGTGCTTACTTCAGTTTGTTCTGGGTTTGCTTCATGATCTCTGATCCTCTGAAACTGAAATGAAATCTTTATTGAATGCAGTGTGCATTCAATCGCAATCCTTTTTGTACGTGCGGAACATAAATAAAATCCAAGTTTCCTCAGGAACGTATGAAGTAGTCTCCGCCTCCCACATTTTGAGTGCATATTTTTATTATTATTATTAAACTTGAAAACATACACAACAATGCCAGGTGTTAAAAAAAAATAAGTAAAAAAAAAAAAAAATACATTAGAGTTAGCGCAGTGACACTTTGGCTTCTCACTCCGTAACGGAAATAAGATTTGTTTTGCGCTTGCATGAAATAGCTAAAGAATCCATAGCGCTAGAGTTAGCCGCAAACCATGAAGTGGCTAGCAGTGAACGCTAGCGCTACGGATTCTTTTGCCCTTTTATGTCCAGCTACAAGAATTTCTCTTAAAAGGAGAAAATCCTGACAATTCTGATAACTGAGTGAGTGAATGAATGAAGGATATATTGCAGCAATAAGTAGATTATATCTTTAGAAAATGTAATATTAAATGTAAAACACACACACACACAGACAGACATACACATGTATATTACCCAAATAGGGTCTAACAAATGTAAACTATTTAATTTAATATTTTCTATTTATTTAATCAATTCAATTTGTATTTTAATTATTAATTTCTTTTATTTTTTACTAAATATATTAAATTATTACTTAATTTATTTAATATAATAAAAATTGTATTGCATTAATTTGATTTATTCTATTTTATGTAAATAAAATATTATAAAATACTATTTTATATATTGTTTAACCAAGCAGGCATTTTATTTTTAATTGTTTTAAAAATGTAAACTATTCAAAAGTTGATGATCACAAAAGTCAATAATAATAAACTGTGTTAATAAAAAAGGACAAGCAATTTTATGTTTTGCATTTCTCCCCCCTAACCTTACCGAAATTTAACCGAGCCGTGACTTAAAGGAACGTACTGAACTGTGAATTTTGTGTACCCTTACACCCCTAATGCTTCCCATAAGTTTGATATTACAGTGCAATAGTGATTCATCTTCAATATATAAACTAACTCCTGTTGAATGTTAGTTGGTTTGATTCATGATGTGCAAGTAAAGCTTTCTTCTTTACCAGTTATTCTATATGTTCCCCCTATGTCTAATGAGACTACTGTCAGAATGGCGTTTAGAAAGTAGCACATGCATTGCATAGGCAATAACTCAACACATTTATGGGAATTCTGCTGCACTTATCACCAGCTTAGTCTCCTGTCTCTTGGCTGCTTTTAACATCTCTGTAAATCTCTGTATAATACAAGATGCCAAGCCTGTGCCAAAAATGACATCTCCCACCCAATAGCTGCTGGCAGTGAATAAATCTCAGCTAGTTGTAAAAAAAAAAAAAAAAAAATAGAGGCAGTGTGCTTCAGTAGTGCGTCCCTTTGAGCCTGGCTGCGGTGAGGTGCAGGAATACAAGCTCTCTTTCTGTAGAGGAGAGCTGGGGGAATTTTAGAGATGAACGGATTTGAAAAACGAGTCCCTGCGCTCAAAGGGTGTGTTGTGGCAAGGGGTGAGTTCCTGCGTGAAGCATTCCTGATCGGTCAATGAACCAAACGGCCCAAATCACTCCCCAAACTTCTCACAATGTGTTTAATATTCAACTTGTCAAAGTGAAGATTTTGTTATTAATCAGATGAGGTTTCGATTAATAAACATAGTTAAATATTCACAGATATTCAAGTTTTGCAGGGGTACATGATCAGCATTTACTCTGTGGAGAAAGTAGGGTTCATTCTTTTGTTTCAAAGTAGTAACAGCCCCATCTATAGCAAATAAAGCAAACAAAGTTATATATATTTGCTTTATTTACTCTTTATTTAAAAGAGTGATTTGCTATGCTGGTGCTGTTACAATTTGCAATTTTGAAATATTTTTTAATAAATAAAAAACTTGCAATTTTTAATTGCATTATGGTAGAACAAAACAACTACCCAATTCTGTGAGAACCACTGAATCATTTTCTGTGTAGACCTTTGTTTCAGACACTTTATGTAATTATCTGCATAGCAGTAAGTATTGAGAAAGTTCTTATCCCCGGTTTGCTCGTTCAGGTTTTCAATCCAAATATGCTGCAGCCTGAAATTGTTTTCTTGATTTTTAAACAACTCTAAGACTTGACTCTTATTTGGTTGGAATGAAAACAGTTTCTTTGGAAATACGATGAAAGACATCTCTAGACGCCGTGAGAATATCGAACACTATACACTTAAAAATTGAATGTGATCTGGTAATGCTGAGGAGAGGTCTTGTTTCTCTTAAAGTTTCTTCCTCAAGGGGTTTTTCTTGCTGCAGTCAGCCTTGAGATGTAGATCTAAATTTGGTTCTTATTAATCATTCATTTATTCATTTTGGAGTAAATGTTTTATGCTGGTCAGGGTGTCGCAGGATCCAGAGCCAATCTCTAAAACATTTGGCAAAAGACCAGTTTGGTGGGACGCCAGTCCTTCGCAGTGCATTATGCACACAAATTTGCACATTTATTTACACCCGGGGCAGTTTATGTCTTTATTTCACCAACAAGCATGCGTTTCAGAGGAAACCGAAGAGAGCCATACAGACACAAAGAGTTACCTGAGCTGTAGATTGTACAGAGTAGCTCTGATTAGTTTGGCAAACAAGATTTTGCTATGGTATACTTGCTATGGTATAAATGAAGTAAGACTTCTTCTTGGAACAGTCCTCATTGTTTTTGGAAGTACTTCACTCTCGCCAACGAATTTTAGAAAATTAATTTTTGCAGCACGGCGGCCAAAAAAAAGAGAAAACGTGACAAATGGACACAAAAACGCATTTTTTTCTTTTGCATCATTTGCATAGCGAACAGTAGAAAAATTTATATAAGTACTCTATATATATATATATATATATATACTATAAGGACAGAAGTATTGGGACACCTTTCGGATGTGTGGGCACTCCAGTCCTCCTCATCAGTACCTGACTTCACTGAAACCCCCAAAATAGTGGAACATCTTCATAGAGTCGATGTTCTTATAAAAGCAAAGGGGGCTGTTAAAAAGCACACACAAATCTTATGGTAAGGTGTCCACAAACTTTTGTCCATATAGTGTATTTTAACTAGGGCTGTCATTTGTTAATGTTAACGTTAAAGTGTTCAGTTAATCACTAACACATTTGTTTTACTGGTGCGCCAAGTCTCAAATCAAGCAGCAAATTCCGCCGTGATTTAGACATGTGGCAACTAAAACAGTCCGTGTGGAAACATAGCAAAAGTTCTGTTTGGTGTCCTGATGATTTACGTAAATTAAAACTTCATAATTACTTTAAAACATTTACAAGAATATTTTATTTTCATGCTCTATGTCACTAATAATAAAAATACATTTGCATTAAGCATTCATATTTGTCCATGCCGATGTTGATTAGAGTATTGAAAACTTATAAAGTATTAATTTAACATACATTTAGAGCAGATAAAAATGTGCGATTAAGTTGTGGTTAACCATGAATTAACTCATGACGATCATGCGATTTATCGCGATTAAATATTTCCATCGATTGACAGCTCTAATTATAACATAGAGGTTCTGTGTGCAATTATATTCTTTGCTTTTCAGTTAGACACCATCTAAATACTTAACCACGTAAAACAGTTCCTGTCTCAAGTTCCCAGATGGTAAAAAAAAGAATTTGCCACAGTTTTACACCTCCAGCCAATCTAAAATGCTTACAGTGAAATGTGAAGGCTGTTTTTTATTTTATTTTTTTGTGAGACTCCCACCTCAATGTACCCTCCTGTTGTGACCTCTTAGTGTGAATTAATAAGCCACTGTTTGCCTCTCTGGCACATGTGTAAGCTACAGTAGCGTTGGTTCAATTCCAGAATCCTGACTTTTTTAACCGTCCTCAAGTTGAAAAGCAGCCAGTAGTAATAACAGCAATGTCCCAACGTGTCCTGGTGTCATCAACAGCTTATGAAAAGAAAAAAGCTTAAGATAAGAATCATCCTCCCCAGGACACATAACCCACAGTGTCTAAAAATATGCCTGCACTCTCGCCCATATTTATATTTATATGAAGCATTCTAACAAAGACCAGATTTAAATCGTTTCCCACCAGAGGCTGTACTGTATTTGTGCATCTCGGAAGGGTGGAGTGGTTTGGGATAGAATTTCATTCACAGACATTCCAGTAGTTTGTGTAGATGTTTACAGTCTTAATGCTCTCCAAAAGATAATATTGATTTTGTTATTAGGTTTATTCTTACTATAAGATGTTGCTGATTCATTATACTGAGTGACAGTGACAACAATGCATATCTATACGTTTACTATTGTGTGTATATGGATACACTGTATAGACAAAAGTATTGGTTACACCTGACTTTTCCAGTCAAATGTTGTTTTCCCCGTGTCCACGAACCTTTTTCCATATAATGCATGTGAAATGAATTTAATACATAAAGACTAAAAAGGCTTTTAATTAGGGTGTTTATAGTTAGATGAAATTTGATAAAAAAAATTTATATTTGACCTTTTGGTTTCTCTTGTCTGTGCTGATTTGGTGTCAAAATGTTCTCTCTAGTCCTATGAAAAGTCTGGTTTCATTTTTTTTCCTTTGCTTTTTTTTTTTAACTGCACTCCTTGCCGAGCTTTGGCATGCACTCCGCCTTGGCAGTGGCAGTGTTTCAACAATAAGAAACCACTTGCTTTCTGCAAGGGATTGGTTTTAGCACAACTACGCCGCAGGTGCCGTTATAAAAACAATTTCTGAACTCTTTGGTATTTGAGCAACAAAAGCGTACAATTTCAGAGGAAAGGCAGTGACCGCCCAGTTTATTTATTTCTCACTGTAGCGCTACATGACAGTGCAGTATTTTTTAGCACATTTAACTCTCATGCATCAAATTAAACAAAACAAAGAACAAGAAGTCTATACATTTGCCCAAGAGACCCATTGATATCCATATTTGTTATTTTTCTTTGTATAGAGCATTGTTATTAAATCAGCACTCACTGTACTGAACAGGCTTTATTTAGATCTCATACTCCAACCTGGATTCTATGCTTTCCTAAACTTTATTGTCTTTAAATTCGGCACCAAGGCCTTGAGCAGATCCTGTAGCTGTTTTCCTACACACCACACACACACACACACACATACACACACAAACACACACACGAAAAAAAAAAAAAAGCCTGTTTATATGTTTTGTTTCTATAAATATTTAGGATTTTGCTCTTTTCCGTTTTCATCTTTTCATTGAAAATTTTTCTTTTTTCTTAATGGCTTATAAGCTTAAAGACAACAAAGTTCTCTGAGGGAGAAAGTTCTCTGTTTATAGCTGTTGGAGTCTAAAAAATAACAGCATCTCATCCCACAATATTAAATGTAAGAATAAACTATGGTCGCTTGTGGATGGTTTCTTTTACCATGGGAAGTATGTCTAAATTGTTTTTACATTTAGAGCTAGTTCTTTTATTATCTATCTATCTATCTATCTATCTATCTATCTATCTATCTATCTATCTATCTATCTATCTAT
>JAAIIK010000003.1:9947212-9957891 GCA_014706435.1 Silurus glanis
ACACACACACACACACACACACACACACACACACACACACACACACAAGCCCAGATGTGCACACATAAGAAAGTTGCGCATAACACTACTTCCTGCGGCCCCAAAATGCCTCGAGTCTAAAGTTAAAGTTCAGATTACTAAAGCTGGATATCATTCCACATCTTCATCTGCATGCGTTCTGCATGAGGTTTTAGTAAAGACGATGCTGTAACATGATAGAAATGTTCAACTATGTAGACATAAAGAACAAAGGGAAAGATATGTTAATACTAAAAGAGCCTGACGTCAGAACAATTGAGTCATTTGGAAAACATTACAATAGCTGCTGTTCTATAATAACATTACAATAAATTAAATATATTAATAAAACTACTTTGCAAAATAAAAAAGCACTCAAAGTGCAAGGTGGAGACTGAACAAGCTTGCAGTATATAAATGGGGTGTAACAGTACACGTATTCGTACCAAAAATGTATTAGTACAGGGTTTTCGGTTCGGTAAACATGTATCAAATGCGATAATTTTTTTGTTCGGAACATAGTTGAACAATATGGGTTCTCCCAGGAGCATATTAAGTGGCGTACCACAAGTTTGTTTAGTCTCCACCTCGCACTTTGGGTGCATTTTATTATTATTATTATTACTTGAAAACATACACAACAATGCCAGGGGTATAAAAAGAAACTGAAGTTAGCGCAGTGTCACTGTGGCTACTTACTTAAGATTTGTTTTCCACTTGCATGAAAAAGCTAAAGAATCCATAGCGCTCGCATTAGCCATTAACCAGGAAGTGGCTAGGGCTAACGCTATCGCTGTGGATTCCTCATTGTTTTATAGGGATGCATACTAATAGGAGCATAACTAGGATTTATCAGCCCCTTTGAAGAAAAGGTGTTCAATGCCCTTATCTATTTTAAATTTTATATTGTGCTTTATTTTTACATAAGGATTATTAATGTGTGTAACTATATTCCACTGTTATGTTTACATTAAACTGCAGCTCTTTTCATTTACAAAATGAGTACGAAATGTCACAAAATTTCGGCTTAGTGTTTTGAATTGCTATAGCAAATTGAGAAATTTGGTGTTCTAGTTTGTGGCATATTTGCGGTGATAAGGGTTGCCAGATCTCTGTGACAGAAGCAACCCAAAGCGCTTTAAAACAAGATAAAGACAAACAAACAAGCAATCTATTATTAAAACAAGGAATGTCAGGAGGGGGACGAGTACCAATTCTAGCAACACTACTTATAATGTCCTGAATAAAATACATTGTGTTCATTTTTCTGGTTTTAGAGGGCAGACATATTTCTAAAAAAATTGCTCAAAGCGTTTACTTGCCGGGTTTAGTTATATTAAACAATATATTCAATCAGTTACATTGTATTTCTTCACACACTTTGTACACCAACATCTCACTTATTGTGACAAATGCTTCTCAAAAATCTTTGTGAGAAAGGAAAATGCAAGGTGCATGTTATCCTAAGCATGTCGCATAAACTACACTTTTTTTAGGCTAATTTAAGAGTCCACCTGAAAACATTTTAGTACATCTGGCCTGTAGTCAAACAGATCCATGTATAAAAAAACATGCATCTTAAATCACCTTTAAGGCTGTAAGGGAATCTCCTGAGTGAATAAAGCTTAGCAACCTTTTTTATTCCCCTACCACAAAATGTTTGGTTGTTGTTGTTCTCATTGTTGTTTAAAGGCACACACTTGTCTATTCAGGTGACATTCAATCACAGCCTGTAAAAATAGTCAGTGGCATGAAGCAGTAACATAAAGAGAGATGAATGTTGTGTCCAGGATAATGATCATGGTATGGTTTGGAAAAGAAATTGTTTCATAAGTATGGCTTATAAAACCTAGATAACATTTTGAGGCTGTAAATGAACATTAATATATATATTTTTCTTATTTTTCACTTTTCTCACTTTTGATTGAAGTCACTATATCAAAGTAATGAGATGAAAACAAATAACTCTGTAGTAGGCACCATCCTTGAGCAGTCTAGATGACACTCATTTATTTCACAAAATTAAAGCTCTGAGCGCCATTCTCTTCGAGATGACTGGCAACAGATGGATGTGATTAGATTAGTTTTTAAGACAGGTGGCACCGTTCAAACCAGGCTCATTTTGTTACTTTATAATCATGTTAGCTGGACTGGTATTATTATGTATTATTGGTATTATTTGACTGGTTGTGTGTCTGTTGACCACCACAAGCATCTCCTGGGGCCTGTTGTGGCTCAACCATGGCGGCTGTCTGGCTTCCCCCTGTTGGGAAGTGGCAGGTGGAAAGACAGAGGGATGACTAATGATTCTAATGAATGCCAGTGAGCTAAGAGTGTCTGAGAGGCTGCCTGGTGAAAAATGGCCTTCACATAAACCTGGGCCTCAAGACCTATGAGCATGAGGAAGAACATTTCATTAGATTCTCTCAAAGAATAAGTTAAGCATGCTGCCAAGCCTTCATCAGGTACTTCACTGTTCTTTGTTTGCTTTGGTAGCTATTTGCAACTACTACATGAAATGCTTCTTAACTGGATCAACTGTTAACATGAACCCTATATTTTAATGACTAAGGTACTAAATGGTAGTTTTATTCATGTACACCCAGTGTTGTGCTAGTTACTAAGAAATAGTAACTAGTTACAGTTACTAGTTACTTCATTTAAAAAGTAACTGAATATATCACAAGGATTTCTGAAATAAATAACAAAACAAGCTGAATAATATAGTCGGAATCAAAAACTAAAGTGGCTTCTGCATCATCAAAGCTGTTGTGTTGAGCCCTTACAAATGTTCCTTTCACAGCTTAAGTATGAAAACTATCAACAATGTTCAACATAACACCGGGTTAGCTTCTAGCTTTGTCAAGGCATGTAGTTTCTGGAGGAGCTTCGACAAATTGGAGTTGCTGCTATCGCAGTAGATATGACCTTCGAACCAGAAAGACACAGCTTACATTTGACTAAAAGGTTTTTGTTTTTATGCTCAACTAAAGTGAAATAATGAGCATATTTAAACTTTGAGAAACTCTCGCCTTGACTCGCCATTACTGCTGCACATACTTGAATAAACGGAAACACGCCCACAGTGCGTCTTCTTCGTGTTTACAGTGGTTGGCATCCACCAATCCTACAATGCGTCGCTGCTGTAAACAGGTTAGGCTGTAGGCTACACCTCAGCCAAAATTAATTCATTTTATAAAAGTAACAGACAACGCACCATACGGTAACGTTAACGGAGTTAATTTATTTAAAAAGTAATACGTTACAGTATTAGTTACTGTCAAAAGTAACTACTAGTAACGCGTTATTGCCCAACACTGTGAACACCACAGAATGTTAGATAGGGGTGCTTAGACTCCTCTGTATTATATATTATTATACATTGTTTGGTGTTTCTGAAACTTCTGACCACATAGACGAGTCTATAGAGTTTATACAGAGTGATGCAAAAAAACAACAAAAAAGATTGAGGTAGACTGTGGTAGCGCAGGGGTAGTTTAACTTTTGAGGTGGGAATTGGTTGCTCGGCGGTATTTTAATTCCTGAGGTGAGAAGTGGTAGTTCCCCTTCAGGAACTAGAGCTTTGCGTGTCCTCAAAGACAACCCCTTACCCAGTCCCCTTCGAGGAGCTATTAGAGGTAGTGACCTATGCTTGAGATAGATTGGTCGGCCAAACAGCAGCAAGCTTGCCCTTCCAGTAAGACGAGTACTCTCTGAAACCTGCCTCACTGCCTCCACGTCGGGGTTTGCCCCTTCTTTTTTGGATCCCTACACCGAGGTGTCCAGGTCTTGGGCGAAGCCTTGTTCAGCCTGCCCCTTCAAAAAAAAGTGAGTTTATGGGATGATCTCCCGGGTTGTACAGAAGCTGGCTAGCTATCTCTCCTCGGGTGCTGTGTCATCCCTAAACTCCCTAGTGCTGCCCACCAAGTCCCTTCAAACTACTCCAGCGCTGGTGGGCAAGGCTAATGCTTTAGCAGGTTAAGCATTACCATGGCTGTGATGCAGGCCTATCAGGCTGACCCGCTACGGGAGCTAGATGGGGGCTGAGGGGGCACAGCTACTAGCCTCCGGTCTCTCCACCGAAGTGGTAGAGACCATCCTCCAATTCAGAGCTCCCTCCACAAGGAAGTCATATGCCGCAAGGGCACCTGTTCACGGTTTGGTGCAAACAACACCACTTGAATTCAGTTACCTGACCAGTCGGCTTAGTACTGGAATTCCTTTAAGAACAGTTCGCTATAGGGTTGGATCCTTCCACCCTGAAGCTTTACATGTCTACCATTGCAGCTTCCCCCATTCACGGGGCAGTTGCTGAGTAAGAACCCATTGGTAACACGTTTCCTCTGCGTTACCTAGAGGCTGAGGCCTCTGGTAAGATCTAGAGTGCCTGTGTGGGCCTTGACCATGGTCTTGGAGGCCCTGTCTGAGCAGCCCTTTGAGACACTGACCTAGGTACCTAGGTTCCTCACAGTCAAGACTGTGTTTCTCTTGGTCTTACTAAAGAAAGTAGGAGACCTTTAAGCCCTTTCTGTTGCCCCTTCTTCCTTGGAGTTCACTCCAGGCATGGCAGTGCCTTCCACTACCCTAGACCAGGGTATGTTCCCAAGGTATCCTCGGTCATCCCATTACCTGTTATGCTTCAGGCATTTTTTCCTTTCCTCCTTCAGGCCCCATACCCAGAAAAGCTAACCAACTACAGACGGTCCACAGAACGGAACTGTGGATGAAGTCGTAGCAGCTGTTCATCTGCTATGGCCCTCCCAGGAGAGGTCTCCCTTCAAACAAGCAAACGCTCAGCAGGTGGATTGTGGATGCTATTTCATCCTGCTATGAGTCCTCTGATCTCCCTGCTTCTTTCGGGGTCAGAGCTTACTCTACTTGGACGTACGTAACCTAGAGACATTCAGTGGTAGCTCAAACCTTGAGGTGGGAAGTGGTAATTCAGTGGTAGTGTGTCCTCAGAGGTAAGAAGTGGTATCTCAGTGATAGCTCAAACCTTAAGGTGGAAAATAGTATTTCAGTGGTAGTTTGACCTCTGAGGCGAGAAGTGGTAGCTCAGCAGTAGGCCGAACCTTGAGGTGGAAAGTGGTAGTTCAGTGGTAGTTTGAGCTCTGAGGTGAGAAGTGGTAGCTCAGTGGTAGGTCAAACCTTGAGGTGGGAAAGTGGTAGTTTAACTCCTGGGTTGGGAAGTGGTAGCTTAGCGGTAGGACAAACCTTGAGGTGAGAAGTGGGAGTTCAGTGGTAGTGTGATCCCTGGAGTGGGAAGTGGTAGTTCAGTGGTAGTTTGATCCCTGAGAAAAGGAAGTGCTAGCTCATTGTAAAAAATGTTGAACTTTGATGGGAAGGTTGTGAGTAAGGATAGCAACATCAACAGGGTGCCACTGCTATCTATCAATATTTCCACATCATTAAATAAAAGTACAAGGGAAAATATGCTTCCTTACACAGAACATCCTCTTATCATCAGGCAATCTTTGTTTATTTACATCCCCTAATGCAAAACAGGGAAATGTGTCTATTTATTGTTCCTTGGCCTTATTGGGTGGCTGTTTGTTCTAAAAATCCTCCAGACAACTATCTTGCCTGGGGGACCTCAGAATCTGACTTACAATCTGACTTGAGTTCCCACAAAGGTATGCTGATGCTAGGAATAAATGCATGGGAATAAGAGTTTTTGTACTCTTTTATAAATAACCATATAACATAGACACGTCTAATGTTGAGCGTAACTGGTCCACGTAACCTATTGGAGTACATTTAATTACTCGGTTAGCAATATTTTTAGTGAGGTTTCCTTTTACCTTCTGATTAAAACGTATCTGATACCGGGCCATGCAGCAGGCTTTTGTAGATTCTGTTGTTTGAAGGTCTGGACATGTCTGTTAATCATGTCAGCCTTTCCTGTCCTGTTATAAAGCCTGCTGAATAACAGAACAGGTAAATGTTATCAGTTTCCTTAAATTTTTTAATATACAATATTTTCAGAAAGGTCATTTTAACATATTGCTGTCTTTTTTATTTCTTTTGACGGTTTGTTTGAAGACTTCAGTTTTATTTAGAATTCATTTATTACACCAGATCAATCTGAATACCTGATTCAGAATGGCTGGAAGGTGTGTGTTCAAGCCATTAAATGCATAGGTATTTATGCTCGGTTTAATCACTGCTTTATTAATCATGACAAAATTAATCATAGCAAAATACAGTTTCAGTCGCATATAGTGTTAGACAGGTATTTCCTAATTACCTTACGAGGTGGTATCGAAATGTTTAGAGACTAGTTTAGTAACAAGCCAACAGATGGCATCATAAGACTGCATGCATTGTCACAGGGAGCACCAACCTACATAAGTCAGTGTGCCAAAAGACAACGTCGTGTGTAATTCGGAAGCTGTGCAACTGGTGCTATTCTGACACGTACTTTACCACGTCTGCTATTCTGACCACATGTGTATTTAATTTTTGCTACATGAACCAAGGAGCAAGAATAATTTTTTAAGGAGTGGATAATGCTGAAATGAGAAATATGACAAAAATGGCAAAAGGAATTAACAACAACAGCTTCATTATTAGTGGCACATACACACGTAATTCACACATGGACAGACATCTCTCTTTGTTTTTCACGGTCTAAACTGTAATTATTAAAAGTTTATTAAAGTTCATTCCAATGTAGTTTTAATGTCTTTCTTCATCTCTTTATATATATTTTAAGGCTGGACAGAATTCTAGATTCTAGCCAGTTTTGCACTGCAAACATCAGGCAGTTTTAAGCTCTCAGTGTTGGCGAATGACTCTGGTATGAGCGCTATAATCTATGGCTTGGTATGCATTCACTAGGTGTGCACTCCGATGTACATCGAATCTCTTTGCCTTTTTGACATTTATGTAACTCATGCAAGCATTGAATTATCACTTACATAGTTCAGAGACACTGAGTGCTTAGTAATAGCTGTTCGTTATCCAGGAAGTCAATCATTATTGGATACAGAAGACAGATGAAATAATAATAATAGAAGCACTATTAAACATAGAGTCTAAATAAATCCAATACATTGCCCATATAAACATTATTAGAATAAATTGGCTTGTTTTGTTTAAACCGATGATAAAGGTCATTAAAACACAAGGGAGATTGAAACAGGCACTTCCCTATCCTCAATGCTATGTGAGCCTTGAATCGTAGCACTGTGCTGCATGTTGGCTTTGGACAGGAAGCAGCCAAAAGCTTCGGTGGACATTTATGCCTTATATATTTGGACTTTTTCTTGTTTGCTGTGAAAATTATTAAGCAGTAAAAGCCAGCACTCTGAGATCTTTATTAGGGATTAGCGGGAAGTGAGCATGGCGTTAATGCTAAACTCTGTACTTGTCAACCTCATTACAGTGATACAAAAGAGAAGCTTCCTGACCTCAGTGAAGTGCTGCTAAGACTGAAAAATAAGAACAAGGCATGATCATCTGGATATTTACCCACAAAACAAGTAGAGTATTGTGTAGTTGATTCATTCTTGACTTTATTAGTACTTTCCCTCTTTTCGGTTCCTTGAACCTTGTTAAATGCCTATGTTTAGCTGTTTCATGATGCCAGAAGTGGGTGTCTGAGAAAGTCAAATCTTAAAAACAAGGAAAAAAACAGGGTATGTTTGTGAGCTGTCAGTGTCCTGAAACAGATCGCTGTGCAACGTTGTGGCCTTCCCGGCCTCACTGACTCACTCAGCAAACAGCAGAGCTAAAATGATTGAAACTTGAAGCCAGACAGGCCTCTGCTTTCTTCTGATGGGGATGGAATAAACAGTGCAAAGTATAGCAGGAAGTTAGAATCATTCCTGGTAAATCTGAGCCAGATTAAAGCCAGACTTGTGTGAGGTTTAATCCACATTTTTTTGCAATCATACCCGGTCATGAATATTGTATTCCCAATGATCTGTCAATTTTATATTCTGCATTATTGTCTGCACGGTGTGTGTTCAGTCAGCAACCAAACTAAATAGAAGCTACTGGTAGAGCTGGAAAGGGAAATGATGTGCACATTATTTCTCCCTGAGGAGGATAGCCTGTTGTTTAACAATCTGGGGACGTCAGCAATTTGCATGTGTCTCTGCTGACAGCGGAACAACTGGTAGCCTTACATCCGGAAGATGTCAATTAATGCATGTCAATTACTCCTATTAGCTCTGTTTCCAGATTAAAGCTAGCAATCAGGTTTCAAACAGATTTGGAGAGAGATCAAATAAGAGATCAATTATTTTCTGGGTTAACAATCTGATTGATATTACATTGCTAGGTATTTGCCTTAATATGATGTAGAACTCATGGCATATCATTTATGTTAAATAAGAACAAAACATTATGGTATGGTCTGTTATAGGAAAATAATTAGTGATGGGAGATCTGGCCTGATACATTAATAACTATTTATTTATTTATTTATTTATGGTATTTAGCAGATACCCTTATCTTGAGCGACTTACATTTTATCTCATTCATACATCTGGTAGGACTGGTAGTTTGGTGTGGCTGGGATTTGAACTCATGACCTACAAATATCTTAACTACTAAGCTACCACCCTCCCCATTTATTGAAGCACTTTAAAAATTTGATCATAAATGTTTTCCTATAGACAGTCTGCCACTCACTAACCTTTCTCTTTTTTCTCTATTCTATACTTAATAAGACACAATAGTTCCTCCATGTAGAAAAAGTTTTGGCTCTGGTGTCTGCTGCTATGCTGACACTGGAGACTCCTTTTAGAAACGCTAAATAAAAATACCCCTACTTAACATGTAAAGTGGTGGACAGTAACAAAGTAAATGTAATTCATTAGTGTAATTAAGTAGCTTTTTCATGTATCTGTTCTTTACAGTAGTATTTCCATTTTGGGGAGACTTTTACTTCACTACATTTCAAAGTCAAATACCTTACTTTTTGCTAAACTACATTTAGAGAAATCAATTGTTCCTTTTTATTTATTTAAAAACTTAACTGATCAAGCACGCAACAAGCCACCAATCAGGGTAGAGCACGCTCTCTGTTTTTAACTTTGATTTTGATAACTAGTTGGCATCTACTTATCCCAAACATACAGTTTGGCATCAGTTCAACAGCAAGCGAAACATTTTGAGAGAAATAAATGAAGAACTCCTGACTCGAACTTGCCACAACAACTTGCCACACAATTTTTAGTATTGTTCATTGAAATAGTTCAACATAGTAAAAAAATAGAAATAGTTCACATGCACATGCAAGCAGAGTACAACATGCAGTGAAATGCTTTATACGACCGTCCAACATTTAAGCTGAAAAAAAGGAATAGAATATAAGGATAATAAAATAAGGATAAGTAAATAAATAACTATAGATGATATAGAAAATATATGTATATACATGAATCTAGGGTATGGATGAGTATGGCAGATAAATAAAGTTTGGGTTCATTATTATTTTAATAGATATCAGTCAGTGTTTGACAAATTAATGTCATCCTATTAATAGATTAGTGTGCTAAGAGTAACATCTAAGATTGGTGTGCTAGGAGTCTTTTCACCTAAACTGACTTAAATAAGCTAGAGTCTTTTAACACAAATGTTAACAGGAACATTTTAGTCTTAATAAATCAAAGTAATTTGACACTTACATTTGACACTTACACTACATACAGTACATTTGAAAGCAAATACTTTTGTACTTCTACTCAAGTGGAAGTTTAAAGGGAGCACTTTTACTTGTACTAGAGTCATAGTTTACCTACTGTATCTCTACTTTCAAGTACATGACATTGAGAATTACAAGGGGGAAGGTGTGGCTAAGTGGTTAAGATGTTGGATTTCTGATTGGAAGATTGTGAGTCAAATTAAGCTGCTACTATTGGGTACTTGAGTTGAGCTCTTCACCCTCAACTGTTATAATTGTAAGTCACTCTGGATAAGGACATCTGCCAAATGCCTAAATTAACATTTTGAATTATTAAATTCATTACTGGCCTGTCATTTAAGGCCAGAATTCATTCTCATGTTATGTTTTAATGCTGAATAACTCACTACAGTTAAACTAACATGTGAGGACTTATAATAGTGAAGAAGCCTCAGTGAGTAGAATAGTGAGTAAACAGTGACCTCTGACATCTGTGTCAAAAGTAATTTGCTATTAGATGTTATTTCAAGGCTATTTTCATGAAATATGAAATGTGCTTTCTTTCATTCATTCGCCTAATTTTTTTATCTCCTTCTGCTTATTGACTGCTATAGTGTAATTTTTGGCCTCTACAAGCCGGGATAAATGGGGAGGGTTGCATTAAGAAGGGCATCCAGCGTAAAACATGTGCCAAATCAAATACGCGGATCACAAACCAGAATTTCATACCAAATCGGTCGAGGCCCGGGTTACCAACGACCGCCACAGGTATTGTTAGCCAAAAGGGTAAGAGTGGAAATATCACTACTGTTGGCCAAAAGTAGAGAAGGCGAGGAGGAGGACTTTTACAGAGACAGCAGGGAAAGGAGAAGTGTAGGAGAGTGGAGGTGAGGGTTGGTACTTTAAATGTTGGTTCTATGACGGGTAAAGGGAGAGAGTTAGCTGATATGATGGAGAGGAAAAAGGTAGATATGTTGTGTGTTCAGGAAGTGGAAAAGGAAAGTAAGTCCAGGAGTGTGTGTGTGTG
>JAAIIK010000003.1:9957991-9975754 GCA_014706435.1 Silurus glanis
GGGGTTTAAACTGTTGTATCATTGTGTGGATGCAAAGAGACATGGTGTAGGGGTGATTCTGAAGAAAGAGTACAGTAAGAGTGCAGTGGAGAGGAAGAGAGTTTCTGATAGGGTGATGAACATGAAGCTGGAAGTTGAAGGGGTGATGATAAATGTCATCAGTGCCTATGCTCCACAAGTCGGCTGTGAGATGGAGGAGAAGGAAAGATTCTGGAGTGAATTAGATGAAGTGGTAGAAGGTATACCTAGGAATGAAAGCTTAGTGATTGGGGCAGACTTTAATGTCATGTTGGTGAAGGGAACAGAGCTGATGAGGAGGTTATGGGTAGGTATGTTCTTAAGAAGAGGAATGTGGAAGGGCAGGTGCTGGTAGATTTTGTTTAAATGATGGAAATGGCAGTGGTGAATACGTATTTTAGGAAGAAGGAGGAGCATAGGGTGACGTATAAGAGTGGAGGAAGGTGTACACAGGTGGACTATGCAGAAGTGATAAGGGAGACAGCTAGAAAGGTACTTGGCGTGACATCTGGAAAGAGAAAGAAGGACAAAGAGACGTGGTGGTGGAATGAGGAAGTGCAGGTAAGCATAAGGAAGAGGGAATTAAAAGGGATGTAGCAAAAGCCAAGGAAAAGGCATATGAGGAGCTGTATGAATAGTTGGACACTAAGGAAAGAGAAAAGGATTTGTACCGATTGGCCAGGCAGAGGGACCGAGCTGGGAAGGATGTGCTGCAAGTTAGAGTAATAAAGGATGCAGCTGGAAATGTGTTGACTAGTGAGGAAAGTGTGTTGAGAAGGTGGAGGGCGTATTTTGAGCAGCTGATGAATGAGGAAAATGAGAGCGAGAGAAGGTTGGAAGATGTGGATAGGATTAGTAAGGAGGAAGTGAGAGCAGTGATTAAGAGGATGAAGACTGGAAAGTCGGTTGGACCGGATGACATACCGGCAGAAGCATCGAGATGTATAGGAGAGAAAGCTGTGAAATATTTAACCAGTTTGTTTAACAAGATTCTGGAAGGTGAGAGGATGCCTGAGGAATGGAGGAGGAGCGTGCTGGTACCAGTTTTTAAGGGAGATGTGCAGACCTGCAGTAACTACAGGGGAACAAAGTTGATCAGTCACACCATAAAGTTATGGGAAAGAGTAGTGGCTGGCTGCCAGAGAAAGCCAGGCTGAGAGAAGAGGTGATCATCTGTGAGCAACAGTATGGTTTCATTCCGAGGAAAAGCACTACAGATGCAATATTTGCTTTGAGAATGTTGATTGAGAAGTATAGAGAAGGTCAGAAGGAGTTGCAGTGTGTGTTTGTACATTCAGAGAAAGCGTACGACAGGGTGGAGAGAGGATTTGTGGTATTGTATGAGGAAGTGAGGTGTTGCAGGTAAGTATGTGGGGATGGTGCAGGACATGTTTGAGGACAGTGTGACAACAGTGACAGAATGACAGACTGGTTCAAGGTGGAGGTGGAACTGCATCAAGGATCGGCTCTGAACCCTTTCCTGTTTGCAGTGGTGATGGACAGGTTGATGGACGAGGTCAGACAGGAGTCTCCGTTGACTATGATGTTTGCAGATGATATTGTGATTTGTGGTGAGAGTAGGGAGTAGGTTGAGAAGAGCCTGTAGAGCTGGGGGTACGTGCTGGAGAGAAGAGAAATTAAAGTCTGTAAGAGTAAGACTGAGTACATGTGTGTGAATGAGAGGGAGGACAGTGAAGTGGTGCGGTTGCAGGGAGAAGAGGTGGTGAAGATAGATGAGTTCAGGTACAACTCAGTGCAAAGTAATGGAGAGTGTCTTAGAGAAGTGAAGAAAAGAGTGCAGGCAGGGTGGAGTGGGTAAAGAAGAGTGACAGGAGTGATTTGTGATAGAAGAGTATCTGTAAGAGTGAAAGGGAAAGTTTATAGGATTGTGGTGAGACCTGCGATGTTGTATGGATTAGAGACAGTGGCATTGACTAAAAGACAGGAGGTGGAGCTGGAGGTAGCAGACCTAGGATAGAATGACTAAGAATGACTAGGATAGACAGGATTAGAAACAAGTTTATTGGAGGGACAGCACATGTAAGACGTTTTGGAGACAAGGTGAGGGAGGTGAGATGGAGATGGTTTGGACATGTGCAGAGGAGGGAGATGGTATCTTATCTTATGGTATCGGGAGGGATGGAGCCACCAGAAAGGAGGAAAATAGGAAGGCCAAGGAGGAGGTTTATGTATGTGGTGATGGAAGACATGCAGGTAGTTGGTTTGAAAGAGGCAGATGTAGAGGACAGAGTAGTATGGAAATGGATGATCCACTGTGGCGACCCGTAATGGGACCCGTAAAGCTAAAAGAAGAAGAAAAAGAAGAACTTTTGACTTTTTTTAATTTTTGTCCCTTAAACTTATGTGTTTGGCTCATGAGCATGCACATATATATCTATATCTATATCTATATCTATCTATATATATATATATATATATAGGCAGGACCAGCATTAAATGAAGATCTTGAGAATGCCAGTGAAGGAACCTGGAACCTGGAAGAAACGTCACCATGTGGCCAGGAGATTGGCCCTAGCTTCAGAAGACTGGCATGGTGGGCTCCCCAAGTCATCATATTATGGTGATGCCTCCTGGCATTACATTAAGAAAATATTTAAGATTTTAGAGAAATTGCTCTTATTTGCTTTGAGCTCTGTGAACACTTTTTTTGTCAGTGTGTGGTCCAGATGCTCTTCTCTGGTGGGATATTTGAAAAATATTTGAAAAACTTTCTTTTTCACACATTTGGGAGTAAAACTCAACAGACGTTCACCAGGCCAGAGCTTCCCCAACTCTCATGCCATATTCATTTATCAGAATATTGATTATACCATTTTATTATTTTATAGCATGGTAAACTACACACAAATCCGTCCAGTTGCTCAATCTTGTCAGAATTGCTGGGATGATGATAGGCTACTCTCAGTGCGGATCTCTGAGAGAGATAAGATTGGATTACGGGATGGCCAGAAAGCCAGCTGGATCTTTGAAATGTAGTTACAAATTACATTTCATTTAGTAACTAACTTGCCTTTCTCAATATACTGACCTTTTATTGTGTCACGTTTTCTATGTGCATTTCTTGCATTTTTCAAGCCACCTCTAGCCATCTTATGGAATTATTTCATTATATAATGACGGCCAAATAATCATATAATTCTGTGGAAGAAATGCACAACAATATTGTAAAATATATTTAATATTGCAATATAGAGGCACCTTTTTTACTTAGCAAAAGTGGGATGTAAACCTTTGCACTGATTCAGTACAATTGCTCATTGTAGTTTGGTACAGATTATACAGAATTGTGTGTAAAAAATCTTTGCTTTGTTATAAAATTGTTCATCTTTGTATATTTTGAGAACTTATACATACACAAATCACTAATAAAACATGCTTTTTAGCAGATACTATACATTAAGATGTTGAAAGAATAGCCTTATTGAGCTCACATGATTCTTTTTAAACAGTTTCATGTTGGTGTTGCTGAAAGCTCAGGTTTTGTGGTATTTGAGTCCTGGATTCATTTTTGTGCCTACTGCAGAGATGGAGGTATTGTTGGCAGACGTGATGGACCGTAGATCCTCCAGACTTGTCCGTTATCCCCTGCCGATGTTCTGGCTACAGTGCCAGCTAATGACTGTTTGCCCCCCACCAGCACCCAACCCACACTCATCAAAGAGTAACTCAACCCCTGCACAAGCGAGACTCCAATCTCTGAATAAACGCAAGAATTATTACCGCTCAGCGACTTCTAAAAGTGAACCAAAAACACAGATTTTTTTTTTTGGGTGTATGTGGAGCCAACAATATTCTGGAGTGTCTCTTCAAATTGCTGCTTTCACTGTTAACTTTGATAGCGGCTCCCTTTAATTCTCTTTACGGCCCAAAGTTGCCTAGTTAATTCACCACACTGTCGTTTTTCCAAATGAGTGCCATCTGTAGGACCTTCATTTTTGCCAGCTCACGCATTTTTTTTTTTTTTATTAGCATGCCGAGATGAAAGGTGGCCTTAAGAAGCAGTGCAAACTGTTTAGGTACAGGGAGGTGCCTTTGGAAAAGACTCTTCACTGGACGAAGCAAATCACAAAGGATTGGCGTCAACTAGCGCCGTCTGTCGCTTATTAAATCTTATGATGCAAACACGTAGACTTCAAAGAGGCTGCAGAGTCACCACTGTTTCTCTTTGAAAGCTGGGTTTCATATGAGGCAAGCCATTTTCATCCAAACATTTGTTTAGGACTGTATGAGACCCAATATCAACAAGGTACAAGCTGATTTCCTGTTAAAGAGCTACTTGGCTGCTTATCTTTTGTGATTTCTTGGGTGATTCTTGAGAACGGACGCACAGTTTTTGTAATCAAAAATCACAATTAATCAGCAGCGGAAACCAAATCGGATGTTTGAACCTAGTATATATTAGCAATAGATGTACTATAGCTACAATGGAGATTGTTCTTACTCTATTGTGACATGATTTTGACTGTTGAGTCACTGTATTACTGTGGTTTATTGGTCTCTGGGCAGCCATCTGTGTGGTAATGCACTCCAGTTTACTAATGCCCTTCAACTTTTAATGCCATATACCCTAACCTTGTCTGTGTAAAGCTTAAAAAATTAGGGATCTTGCAGAAAAGCAGCTGAGTGATGAGTGGACTGAGAAGGATGAAACAAATGGAGTTTTAGTGTTCAGAACAAAAATGTGCAGCTCGGTAGGGCAAGGCAGATCTAGGGATTGAAAGGATTGCTTGTGAGCCAGGGAACCCGAGCCGAGAGAACCACGAAAGGCTATAGTTTGCTTGAGCATGGAAATGAGAACCAGACGGGCGAGAGCATTAACTGAGCACGCTGGCAATCGCAGGCTTTTATTGTGGCTCAGAACATTTTTGTGTGCATTTATGGGGCACTCCAGCTCATTGTTGCATTAAATACCATAAATACCACAATTTAAGATAATTTGGATTGAACAGAAGCAGTTTGGGGATTTAAAATAATTACAGTGTTTTTTGATTATATATATTTAATAGAGTTTTGAATACTGGGATGACTAAAGTGTCTGAAATTGTCTGAAATAGTATAAAAACTGAGACCTGGGTGGTTTATAGTTAGACACATAAGACTGGTGATGTCAGGATGGCAGAGCATTAACTAAGGTTGGACAAGAAGTCTAAGTTCAGGTTGCTGGTGCCACTGGAGGTATGGGTTCAAATACCTCTTAGTATAAAACACACATTTAGGGCCACAGTCGCAGGTGCCATTGGGTGACTAATCAAAAGGTTAAATGGTGCTGTATCATGGCACCAACTTCCTATCAAGGGTTTGCGATGGACATTATTTCACACTGCTGTAAGATATATGTGACAATTAATGGTTTCTTTTTTATATATACTAGAAAAGTATATAAATAATCCATATATACACATAAAAATACGACATGCAAAACAACATTTGATTTGCTTAGCAAGATGCAGCATAATTTAAGAAATTAGCTACATACTCGCAAAACATTCTAAACAAGTATGAACCCAGTGAACTGTGCAGGCGCATTGAAGCAGCACAGAAAATGATCAAGGCAATGTTAAATTCCATTAGTTCCAGCTTACATACAGCCTTTCTAAAAAAAGATTTTTCTTTTTTACAGTGTCCGAGGGGCAGATGCAGGCAATGGCATCCGAGTTTTCATCCCGGACATTGGCATGTTCATTGCTGGTCTGGTCACCTATCTCCTGTGTCGCAGTCTGGAAAAACCTCCCGGGAAAGACGTAGTGCAACATAACACTGACTTTGACATGGGAAACCAGGTGAGTTCAACTGTTGATAACACTTGAGTCAACACTATAGGGCTTTGATAAAAGTTTGATAAGAAAGGCTTGTTGTATTGTTGTATTATCATATATTTCAAAATCAGTCAATGGGGAAATATGGATGTATTACCAAAACCTTTGGTGTTCGATTAAAGGCAAAATCCTGGCTCTGTTATGCTATTAGAAGCATTTTGCTTGTCCTCTTAGAAGGTAGCACACTTTTTGGCCAAAATATAGATTTTTTTTCCCCATCTTGAAACAGCCTCCAGTCTCTGGGAAGGCTATACAATGGATTTTAAAACATGGTAGTTCATTGAACTACAAGAGTATTAGTGAGATGAGGCACTGATGTTGAGTTAGGAGGTTTCAGGTGGAGTCAGCATTCCAGTTCATCCCAAATGTGATTATTGGGGTTAAGGCCAGGGCTCTGTGCAGGACACTTCTGCAGGGGTTCTTCTTAAATAATTTCTTCACTAAGCTGTGTGCACAGAAGCATTGTCATGCTCGAACATGTCTATGCTCCTTAAATTCACAGCATACAAAGACCTTATAGACAGTTGTGTGTTTTCAAATTTGTGGCAACATTTCGGTGAAGAAACACATATGAGTGTGATGATCAGATGTTCACATACTACAGTCAACTGCAGTCACAATCAACTACAGTCTCTTTCAAGGATGATCCCACCCCATCCACAGGGTATGAGGGCTTGTTAAATGGTTTTATGAGTAAAAGAAATCTTATTTTTTGACCTTCTCTGTGACCAGACCTCAACCCAGTTGAGCACATCAGGTTTTGGGCCAATATGTTAGACTCTGTACCTGCATTATTAAAATAATTTTTGAAACAATGGTGTTCATTGCTCCATTATAGAAGTGTAGAATGTATATACACAAGCTTAAGATGGCTCAGGGTGGTAAAACACACACACGTACACACACACACACACACACACACACACACACACACACACTTCATTGTTAATTCTCTTTAGTTTGTCACCTGTCTCTTATATTTGTAAGAAACAAAGCAGTAGTTCTGTTTAGTAGTTCAGTAATCATATAAATATATTTATTTAACTTGGATGGGAGAAGGGTAAATAAAACATTTTTTAGCATCTAATAAACTACTGGGAATCCCAAATGTCATTGTAATAAAAATTCCACCAATGATACAGGTGGTATCTGAGCAAAGTGCAGTGTGATGTAATTAATAGTGACAAGGAAACGATGTTCTTCTCTGATAACTCTGACAAATTTCCGTTGCTGGTACATCGTGCGTTGCCCGCTCCTTACTCATATCTATGCTGTTCCTTTTGTTATATATGAGTCTGGTTGATTAATACTTTCTTGGAACACACAACCAGAGGCCCGTAATACATCTTACTCTTTTACTCGGGGAGGCTGCTCCCTTTCAGGAAGATAGAAAGGCCTCTTCGGTGATAAATTCTAAGCCACAGTTATGAAGAGGATAATAAGGTGAACCCATTACTGTCTGGATGAATACCAACCAGAGACATTTTCATAGTGCACAATTTCTCCCAAGGCTGCTGTTCTTCCCTTCTACAATGTGCTAGAGACACTCATCCTGGAAACCTTCCTAAGTGCGGAGATGGTCACTGCTTTAGATTAACTAGCGTACACTCTGGGAGTTGATTTTTCCATACTGTGCCATTTACTGGTTATCTGGTAGGGCTTGTATATTGAGAGAAAATGGATGGAAAGTTGAGGCTTTTGATAATAGAAATCAGTTTGTCTTAATGTTTATACTAAGGATAAAATACTTCTTGAAGTCTTGAGGTATAGAAAGCTTCTGTGATAGAAAATACTGAAAAATCAGGAAACGTCAGGAAGTTTTAATGGTCTGTTGATTTTTGTATTTATTTTTTGCTAAACTATTTGAATTTACTCAAACACACACAATTGGGTTGATAGTAAATTAAATAAAGTAAAGTAAAGTAAATTACCTAAATTTAATAAAAGAAAATACAACTTGGAAGCTCACACTACATTATCTGGCACTATAAAGGTTAAAGCATGTGGTTCTTACATTCCTACTATTAGAAAACAGGTGATAACAAGGGATGATCTTTCTATGCCTCTTGTTATTATTCTTTTACTTTATCCTTTTTTCCGTGATATTTCACTGTCATGACCACTATAGGATTGGTATAATCCCCTGCAGATTCCTGGAATGCTTCACAACAGTCTGAATCATTCTCTCGCTCCACAAATTAGGTTCACATCCAATATAATGTGCACAAAAAGTTAATTTGTCCAATAAGAGCGCCGATGTTTAAAAAGCATTGATTTCCACTGAGTGCCAGGTTTGAACCTGAGCCTCTCATCGATTTAAGTTTCTTTAGTTCCTATCATAATAGCTGTGCTCTTTGTGCTCCAGCTCTTTACTTACATGGTATGTGAAATGATGGAACAGATCATTTTTGTGGAGAAAGAAAAAGGAATCTAAACATTGTACATGGTTAAAGAAAACATATCAAAAATCTTATTGGAATAAATGAAGGATATTCATGATCTATGCCCTGGAGAGATCTTATGTGTAATATATGGTTAAAGAAATAAAGTTTGTCTTTGTTTTGTTTTTATAGTAAGACACGGTAGACATTCTGATAACATGACCAGGTCAGACGTATTGTTTTCAGATGGTAATGTAGTTACAAATTAGATTCATATTTAGATTCCATAATTTACATATTTTACACACACTTTATTATTTTAAAGGAATGATGTACAGTATATACATTATATGGATACGCTTTATGGACACTTTTATGTATGGAGACTCCTGGTTTTCAAGTCATATGTGGTTCTTCCACAAAAGTTTTAGGCACACAACTTTGTCTATGGATGGAGTAGCATTAAATTTTCCACGTAAACAAATATTTATATTTTATAACAAATATAAAACAGGAGCTGCTGTTAAAACACTTTCTGAACAGCTGTATTTGAGAATTTAACTGTGAGCTTTGATTCAAAGTTTTACACACAAAACACTAATTTATCCTCTATGTACATGCAAGAAAAAGCATCCTTTTTGGTTTCTTGAGAACTGCCAGTCCTGCTTGTGTTTGTCCTGGCTGCTCTGCCCTTGGCTAATTCCTCTTCCACTTGGCATGGAATCTGTTTATTTTTGATGATTCCTCTCCGCCATGTCTTGTTTTGCAATCAGGGCCATATTTATTCAGGTAAATGGCCGGGTTGACAGGAGGACTGATTGATGTGGAGTCAGAAGGGAAACAGACAGGTGGAGCCTGCAGACCGATGGGCTGTTTGTGCTAGAGAGGAAAGACTTTCACCATAATAAGCCAGGTCTTATATCTATGACGCCACTTAGCATCTTTCTTTGGCCTTATATCTGTCAGGGAATGCAGATCAGTGCTTTGGTTCTTGCTGCCACTCTATATATTAACTACATTTTGGAGCATTGTACTGCTGCTTAAACAGAATGTGAATACAGTGTAATTTGGCCTCGAGATACTAACTAAAGGGCATAAAATTGGATTATTATTCAATGAATAGCACCATATCTATATATTTAACATTGCTCTTTACTGGCATTCATTATACAATTTGTATTCACAAACTTTGCCAAAAGCTTATGCTGCCCAAATGTCTTGTTGTTGTGTTTCTTATTTAATGAAATCAGTGAGATTATCAGCAGTTGGAGCAACTTAGGTTTTTAAACTGGTCAAATAAAACACAATAACCTTCTTTTAAACTGAGTTCAACCTCCTGATGGTTTTCCATCATAAGGAAAAAAACAAAACAAGGAGATAACATACCTGATAAAATAAGAAATTCAACTAAAGTCAGAATAAGAGAGAGTCAAAATCTATGGGAATAATAACATGATATTAACAAAAGAACACAAATAAAAACATTTAAATTTAAATGTCAAATTGGATAAATCACAGCTCAGAAGGTGCATATCTTTCCCATACATTTGCATGCTTATCACAAAAGGAAGGGGGTGGAGCTAAGCAACATCAGCTATAGCCTGCATAAAAAACTGTATATAGTGAATATACTTTACGATTATACGATTTTGGTATCAGCACCTGATAAGTGCACGTAACTGTGAATACAGAAGGTAGTATTAAAGGATCTTACTATAACGCTGAGTAACTGGCACAGTGCACAATCAAGATGTCCTGCCAGTAAAGTGGGTTCTGCAAAAATGGTTGGTGAATGCAACATTAATCCTCCATTAATAATGAATGTGAATTCCAGTGTTTTACTCCATGTGTGTTTACCTAGGTGTGTAAATGAATAGTGTGTATGTGTGTGTGTGTGTGTGTGTGTGTGTGTGTGTGTGTGTGTGTGTGTGTGTGTGTGTGTCTGGAAAGGAGGCCACATCTGGATCATATTAGCTAATGTTGTGTTTTCGGTGGCACCGGCAGTGCTTGAATTACTATCCTTCCCTCTTTGTCTTTCTCCCACGTTTCCTCTCTTTCTCTCTGTTTCTTGCTGTCTCTTGTCCGTTTTCTTCTTCATGCTAAGATTTTGTCACAATGTCAGATGTCAAACTGGATGCTGAATTGGAATAGAATAGAATAGAATAGAATACTGTATCTCCTGATCACAAGCAGATACAGTATGTATAACCAGTGCTGCACGATTAATTGTATCACATTCGCGATGTCAGCTTGTGCAATTATATGACGGCAAACTTTGCGTTTTAATGAAATAAATAAATGCATATGTGGACACATACTTTCTTAATAACAGTTTGCAACAAAACAAAAAAGACCAAATAGTCTCAGTTTAGGCAGTGCACGTGTGGCGTGTGTGGTCGCTTGACTTTTCGGTGTACAGTGCGAAGACCAGGTGTAGATGGATGCCGTGCAGACCGACACTGAACTGGTAGCCATAAAAACGCTACCTTTGTTATATTTGAATATTTTAGCTTTAAGATCACCAACACTGAGAAGAGAAAAGAACTGTGCAAGATTAGCTAAAATTGCTTCAGCACGTGGCAATATCACTAATCTGTAACAGATCTCACTGGTTCTGGGTTGGAAGAAAGAGACGACAGGCGATGGTTTAACAGACAGAGCTTTCTTTAATTTTTATTCAGTTTTGCCCCTCTGCTTTCCTTTTCCTCACGCCGGGACACACACACACACTCGCGGTAAAGCACATCTTTCCTCGACGCCAAAGCGTAGCCCGGACACGCTCGTGGATTGGCGCGCCTTCACCTGGCAACCTCCGCTTTCCCACACACATCCACATACACGCCGTCAGCTCTGCCCAGTATCTATATATGTACAGCTCTGGTGTTTGTTACATGCTGCGTAAACAGGGCCGTTTCTAGCCTAATGGAACCACAACCAAAATTCAATTAAATAGGTTAAACATATTTAATAATAATGATTGCAAACTTGCCTGAATATAAGTATGTAAACTGTATACTGTATCTTAAACTTCAGCAGAAAAATAGGTAAATAATTTAAATGATCTTTGCTGTATGCTTTTTGTTTCGATAAAATGTTACAAATATCTTAATTTTTGTGTAAATGTATATGTTTTTATTTATTGTTTTATTCAATTAAGCGGTACCTTGAAGAAAAAATGTTTACATTAATGCAAATGTTATTTTATTTTGTACAAAATTTTTCATTTTGAAAAACTAGATAGTTTTACAAATACACATTTCAGCATTATCACTAATCTGTGTGCAATTTCCTTGATAATCAATCAAGTGGACTCATGATACCATTTATCATATCGCAATATTGACCACCTTAATCCCAACATGGCATTTTTCCCAAATCGTGCAGCCCTACAGTACGTGTAACAATAAACACATCATCTTACATTATTTAAACATGTACTACGTAGTAATAATTATTATACTCTCTTTCTTTCTTTTTCTCCTGGCAGTGCGTGTTGTTCCTCCTTATTTCTTGCATGGGAGTGGTTTATCTGCCAGCTTAATGTAAGGGTGGTAATGAGGTGTGCCCTTCTCCATTCCCCCTCCAGCCAAGTTTATGGATTGTGACACAGAGCTAATTAAAACCAAATTGATCTTTATGGCCTGTATTGGTTTATAAGTATGTTTCTTTGGGTGTGGGTGTCTGTGTGTATGGCAGAAATCTCCTGTTCTCCTGCAAAATGTTTATCAATGATGTTTATTGACTGCTCACTTAATTTCAGCACCATGGACAGCACATGTGATTTATATTTAATTATGTGTTTTCAATCAAGCAACATTTTAGGAAACCAGAAAAGCATTGTTTTTTGGTGTTGCTAACAGCCCTGACATAAAGCAGCCTATGTAAAGGAGTCTCCTAAACACACATTTAGTGTCTGTACATACACTTACCGGCCACTTTATTAGGTACACCTGTCCAACTGCTCGTTAAGCGTCAGAATGGGGAAGAAAGGTGATTTAAGAGAAGGTAACTTTGAACGTGGCATGGTTGTTGGTGCCAGACGGGCTGGTCTGAGTATTTCAGAAACTGCTGATCTACTGGGATTTTCACGCACAACCATCTCTAGGGTTTACAGAGAATGGTCAGAAAAAGAGAAAATATCCAGTGAGCGGCAGTTCTGTGGGCGCAAATGCCTTGTTGATGCCAGAGGTCAGAGGAGAATGGCCAGACTGGTTCGAGCTGATAAAAAGGCAACAGTAACTCAAATAACCACTCGTTACAACCGAGGTATGCAGAAGAGCATCTCTGAACGCACAACACGTCGAACCTTGAGGCGGATGGGCTACAGCAGCAGAAGACCACACCGGGTGCCACTCCTGACAGCTAAGAACAGGAAACTGAGGCTACAATTCGCACAGGCTCACCAAAATTGGACAATAGAAGATTGGAAAAACGTTGCCTGATCTGATGAGTCTCGATTTCTGCTGCGACATTTGGATGGTAGGGTCAGAATTTGGTGTCAACAACATGAAAGCATGAATCCATCCTGCCTTGTATCAACGGTTCAGGCTGGTGGTGATGGTGTAATGGTGTGGGGGATATTTTCTTGGCACACTTTGGGCCCATTAGTACCAATTGAGGATTGTGTCAACACCACAGCCTACCTGAGTATTGTTGCTGACCATGTCTATCCCTTTATGACCACAGTGTACCCATCTTCTGATGGCTACTTCCAGCAGGATAACGCACCATGTCATAAAGCGCGAATCATCTCAGACTGGTTTCTTGAACATGACAATGAGTTCACTGTACTCAAATGGCCTCCACAGTCACTAGATCTCAATCCAATAGAGCACCTTT
This sequence comes from Silurus glanis, assembly GCA_014706435.1. Classification (NCBI taxonomy): domain Eukaryota; kingdom Metazoa; phylum Chordata; class Actinopteri; order Siluriformes; family Siluridae; genus Silurus; species Silurus glanis. Next base: position 9,971,067 of record JAAIIK010000003.1, read on the forward strand.
GGGATGTGGTGGAATGGGAGATTCGCATCATGGATGTGCAGCCGAAAAATCTGCAGCAACTGCGTGATGCTATCATGTCAATATGGACCAAAATCTATGAGGAATGTTTCCAGTACCTTGTTGAATCTATGCCACGAAGGATTAAGGCAGTTCTGAAGGCAAAAGGGGGTCCAACCCGGTACTAGTAAGGAGTACCTAATAAAGTGGCCGGTGAGTGTATGTACAGTATTATATATGCCATGTTTGACTTCCGTACAATGATGGGATTTCAGTTATTCATGCTGCTATTGAGGAATTTTTAAAAAAATGCTAATTGTATTGGTCAACTCATTTTATTTGCAAATGTACAAGAAGCAAGTACTCCATGCACAGTAAACAATATACACTGGGTTTGTGGATTTATCCATGTCATATGTTGTAATGACATAGTCTTGCAGCAGTAGCTTTATCACTTTACAGATTCAGGGTTGCAGGCTAAATCCTGACCACAGGTTTTGTGGTGTTTCACATGTTCACCCTGAGTTCACTTGGTTTGCACTGGGCTCGTCAGGATCCCCTCACCTCCTAAAACATTCTAGTAGGAGAATTAGATCATCTAAATGAGTATGCAAATGTGAATGTGATTGTAATGTCAACCTTAGCAGAATAAAACATGAACATGATTAGATTTTTAAACTAAAACAACCAATTGAATGTGCACAATTCTGTGAAGTATAAATAATACACAATACAAAATATGATTCCAGATAAAATAAAGTACTATAAAAAGCAAATAATAGAGAATATTTAGTGGGGATAGGGAGATACCCAAATGATGAAATAAAAACAATAATATGAAAACCTGATTCAGGTTCATCCATGAAGGAAAGAAAATAATACTAAACTAGTTTAACTCAACTTAAATCAAGTCAGAATAAGAATAATCTATTGGCTAAGATGAAATGTAATTAATTACAGCTCAGCAAGAACATGTTTTACCCATTCAGATACAAATCAGGAAGGAAATGGTGTGGGGCTAAGCAAGAAACACACTGACTACATGATTAAAGTGAAAACAAACATATAAACATCAAGAACAGAAACATCAAGTATAACCTACATAATAAAACTGTGTATACTAAATATACTTTTCATTACAAATGACAAAGATTAGAATTTACTTGCAAATAACAATATAAATACCATAAATAAATATCAATGCTGTATTTAAAAAAGTGCTTGTAAATACAAGCTTTGCTTATAATTTGGACTTTCTTTGGCAATATTTTCTACTTTTAATGGCATTTTTTGATTAAAAATGTAATGTACTTATCAAATGCTCTCAGTCTTCACATGTCTTGTTTCATAAAATTTCAACTTCTTTCCTACACTCAGGGTGCAAGCAAATTAAGTGACAGGCTGTTTCAAATATCTACAAGAAAGGAAAACAATAGCAATAGCGTAGTTTATTAGGTGAGATTGGGCAAAATACATTTGAACATTAACCTTACATCTAAGATATTTATGACAAGCCAGGAAAGTGTGCGAAGGACAATTTATTTTGAAATGAAAGTTCTGATCAAACTTAGGTGAGCCTTAATGTGAAACAAAGTGAAATCCAATCACCCAGTTCATACTCTGTAGGAATTTCTAATGAGACAAGTGAGAGTGACTGTGTGTGAGACAAAGCGCCTCAGTCTTTCACTCTGATGAATTGCAATGCTGATATCTCTCCATATGCTAGACACAGGCCCTGAAACGCCGCCAAATTCACCAAATGCAACTCATTTAACCAATTAGGATGCTCAGCAGTCTGAGTTTAAACAGAACACAGAGGGATTTTTTTCCCCTTCCTTTCACACAGCCATGTGGGAAAAGCTTGTTTGTATTATTTTGCCCATCTCGATAACTCCTTAATGGTGCTGCAGAGAGATTTTACTCACCACAGTGGTATTATAAATACAGTGGGGTGAGACGGGCCAGAGATTTTTGTCTTGCATCTCTAAGATACTTTTCACTGGTCCATTTGAGCTTCATTTGCAGTTTGGTCATAATCAATCTGTATTTGAACGAAGGAAATCTGTAATACATTTAAAGAAAAGCGTTTCTCCACCACAGTTACCAGAGAAAAAGCGGTAAACTATTACGCACACTGCCCGAGAATGACATTTGGAGGAAATACTCCCAACAACTTTCAAATTGAGATCATATGTAAGGCAATGTCTTATACACCACCTTAATTCTTCACTAATGTAGTTTGATGAACTGTTTGCTTTTTCTTAGACTGAGGAAACTTCAGAGGCCAAGTTTTACTCTATCAAGCAGTGCTTTTTTGAAAAGTATGAAGTGTGTGTGTGTGTGTGTGTGTGTGTGTGTGTGTGTGTGTGTTTTCAGAACACACTTGTGCTGAATTTTGTTCAACCAGAGTTTACATCTCTGTCCCAAGCAGAGCATTAGTGTCTGTTATATACATTGTTTTGTAACAAGACTCTAACAGTCTGAATTGAGTCGTGCCGAGTTATCGTTTCTCCTGATCAAATTAGCTGCGCTTTGTACGACTGGAGTGGAGTCACTTCGGTATGCTGAAGCCACTCAAGGAGATTAGATTTACTTAAGATTAGATTGATCAGGTACTGGGAACTTGTCGTCTTTTCTAGTTTGGATATGTGCAGTGTTAACACGTACTGACATCTTTTATTTGTGTCCTATTAGTGTTTTTTTTTTTTTTTTTTTTTTTTTTTTTTTTGCAATGTATTTTTTAAAATTATTTATATATCAGCTTTAACAATAGACATCAATGCAGCCTTACAAAAATTCATATGTACATTTACAGTATATATTTAATTGCTTCAAAGCTACTGTATTATAGTTTATCACTTTAGACTTGAGGACTTTTTTTGCATTGTTCCTACTGTTCCTACTGTGCAGATTAAGATCTTTACATCTCCTTACAAAAGATCTCCTTACAAAAACACACAAGCCGCAATCAAAACATATCCGTACAAAATGCTCAATAAACACTTCACTCAGAAAACATTACTGTTTATTTTGAGCATCTGCCATACAAGACCCTGTGTACATCACTACTTTAGAAATTATTACAGGTCATATTTAAAAATTCAGATATGACCCATTGTGGTATTTGTAGCACTTGTTCATATATTTATAGTTCTTCTTTATGGAGTAATGATTCTTAAATTCTGCATTTACTTGAGGATCTAACATTAGCCTTGGAATAACTATATCATGTTATTGATATTTATGTCTTGCTCATGCAGCCGAATAGTTATGTATCATAAATGCATCAGACCTTATCTTTACTCTTCTCCCTCACATCTTTATAGGAGCAGGATGATGACGAGGAGGAGGAAGAGGGGGGAGAGAAAGACAAAAAGCTTGAGCTTGAGCTGGAGCCTGAGATGCATCTCGAGGAAGACTTTGAGTTGGGTGATGAAGACTATGAACCACCTGATGAGGAATTAGAAGCAGGGCAGGAAGAGCTAGAGGGGTTCGTGCTTGAGGAGGAAGAGAGCACCAAGTTGAAGATCCTACGGCAGATAACAGAAGTGGCATCAAGACTGAAACAAATCATTGGAAATCTGATTGAGACTGCAGGGAAAGTAGTTGTAACAATATTACTGGGCCTTACAGGTATAGTATAATACATTATATAGTTTCAGGTTATTCCTTAAACTATGATTAATCAGAATGTCTGATGAATGATCTGATCCCAAACAATACAACAATACATTTAGTTCTTATTCAACAGCATTAAAACATGAAAGAAATACATATTATACCATAATATTATTTAAATTTTAAACAAAAGTAACACTGTCATATCTATAAATTATGCAGTATACATTTGAGATGTTATTTTCTATAAAATAAAAATACAAAATGAGCAGCCATTTTCTATATTTTTCTTTTAATACAGATTTGATATTAGATCTGATTCATTTTAATTTAAATGATAACTAATACAGATATCAGACACCAACAATGTCTGGTCTGATCTACATTGAGAAGAAGTGGAAAACTTTTCTTTTTTATTTTTTTTCTTCCCGCAGGCATCATGTTGCCCTCCCTTACCTCTGCCATGTACTTCTTTACTTTTCTGGGCCTGTGTACCTGGTGGTCTTTCTGCCGTTCGTTCGACGCTCTGCTCTTTAGCTGCCTTTGTGTACTGATGGCGATCTTCAGCGCAGGACATTTGATCATCCTCTACCTCTACCAGTTCCAGTTCTTCCAGGAAGCTGTTCCTCCTGGAGATCATTATGCCAGGTCAGACCACCGGCATCGTGTGCATTTGCTGAGGTTTCTCTTTTCTGCATTAGTTGTAGCATTCAGAGTAAGGGACTAGGGAGGGTTTTTACCATGTAGGTCTGACGCAATTGCTGATTTCTATCACTGCTTTCTGTAACTAGGAAGTCCAAATTTGGCAAAGCTTTTTCGGATGGTGTAGGTGTTGAATTACCAAAATGTCATGTTTAATTTTGTTATACAAAGCAAAATGTTCCAGGTGGTGTAAAAAAAAAAAAAGGCCCTAGAACGTCTCAAGGTTAATGGTCTGAATTGGGTCGTGCTTGTTTTAAAAGGTTTTTCAGCTGCACGCTAATTGTTCCAGCTTAAGACATTCCCATTTGATTTCTGCATTATAAAATATATATGTGTGTATGTATATATATATATATATATATATATATATA